>JAQMYJ010000010.1:19966690-19982705 GCA_030014305.1 Clarias laeviceps | reverse complement strand
GTAAGTGAATCTTTTGTTTCTTAATTGTGCAGGAGCACTTCTATGATGTTGACAGCGGAACTGGCTACCTTGCCTGGTGACTAAAGACGGTACAGAAGAATACATCTCATTGTGCTGCTAAGGGTGATACAGCTAGCTCTGACCTGGGAGGACCTTTCTTGAAAAGATCCATCAACCCTGAAGAGCATCTTGATGAAGACGCAGTGAGACAGGCCATTGTCTTGCTTTCGCCGAAGGTCAGATCTTCTTTAAGACTAAGGAAACTTTCCATCACAGACATGGATATTCTGAAAACATTTCCCCGGGTTTTAGTCACCAAAGGACTACCAAAGGTCCTGATATGCATGTTATTGGTGTTTTAAAGATTAACAAAGACACCTCTTCAATCCTGAAACGACTAATAAATTGCTGGAAAAGTGGAAGGTCTTTTGTGGAACCATTGCAGTTATTGTCAGAATGGGATAGTGACTTGGCCTCTCTGCATTTGCTCATTCATCTCATTCCACCTCAACCGGGAGGCAAGAGAGCTGCCAAAAGGTAATGATGTGTGTAAACTGTTTTTATAGATCCCATGTTCTTATAGGCCTAGGTGATTAATGTAATGCTTTCTTCTTTCTTTATAGTCTTGCAACAGCATTGATAAACATGTTCAGCAAAGAGAAGGTGTAAGAAGAAGCCAAGACCAGATTGACAACTTTTACGTAGTCCTTGACAAAAATCTCATCCCCTGTCAGGTGATTGGTTCCACCTGCATTCTACAAGCTTTTCAAAGCTCATTTTGTTTTTAATTTAACATATGACAATGCACTCAACTTCTACACCTTCGTTCAAACAACCATCTACAAAATTGATGTAGGCAAGACGAGAGAGTCCACAAGAGTAAAAGAGATTCGCGCTAAACTACTGAATGACTAATATTTGTAAAGCAGCTGAGAATGCCATCTTGTTTTAAATGCAAAGCATTATATGCATCTAGTCGGTCACTAATTTCACATTTAAGGTTCGAGCATGTCTTTTATCCCACTGTAAAATTCAAGTTGATTTGTGGACAAGAAACATGCATGAAACAATTTAGCACTTATTCTGGATTTAGAAAATATTGAACATGAACACTAGTCATCCATCCCAGCTCATCCGTGAAAGCACTGTGAATGAAAATAAACATTTATCTTCCAAAGACAATACATCAGAGACACCATGTACTTTATGTGATGAGTTTGTATTAGATACTGAGAATCTTGAGAACAGTGGGTCTGGTTTTTCACCAGGTCTTGTAAAAAACGTGTGCGCAGATATTGTTGCAAAACTACAAGGAAGTGGTGCTTCCACTAATGTAGTATCATCACTTGTTTGTGATTTAGAGGAATTGGTAACGGAGATACACTCTGAGATTCAGCAGAGTACGCTCTGCTTTTCCTGTGAACGATTCTTTAAAGTCAGAAGTAGAACACTGTTTAAATGATTTTGAAAACCCCGTTGCTTCTTTCAATACAGATTCTAAAGAAATAGATACTTAACTGAAAAATGGGGAATTGTTGAACCCGTTGAAATAGTTTTAGGTGTTAGGTATGATAGTAGATGGGACAAAGGAACGGCTACTTATTGCCAGGTGCCTATAAATATACATTCCTGTTTTAGAGAGCTTGAAATTCATGTTCGGAAACCCGGAGATTTGTAATATGACCAGGCATCGCATCGATTCCAAATTTATACAAAGACTTCAGGAATGGAATTTATTGTAAAACCCACCCACTGTTCATTCTGTATTTTGTTTTGTGAAATTTAATTTAGTTTAATTCGTCAGTACTTAACATTCATTTAGTGTCTCTGTTTCATTTTTTAGATATTAAGAAATATGGCTTTGATTTGATTCTTGAGCCCTTGTTTTAGGACCTTAAAACTCTAGAGAGTGAAGGAGTAAATTTGCCTATATCATTTGAAATAAACAATATGTAAAATTACAGGCAATAACTGGGGACTTCACTCCATTCTTGGCTTTACAGAGTCCTTCAGTAGCCACTATTTTTGTCGATTGTGTTTGATAAGCAAATGGAATGCTCAAGATGTATTTTGCGAGGATGATCACAGGTCATAATGCGTGATGAACAAAGTTTCCAAATGCATTGTGAAACTTTTCAATCAGACCCACAGCTTAACAATGTTTATGGGGTCAAAAGAAAATCAGCACTAAACAGTTTGTGTGTGCAACAATTTTTCCTTTGACATCATGCATGATGTCCTTGAAGGAGTGGCTCAGTATAAGCTCAAGCGGCCAATCCGACTAGAGGCTAAAGCCACTAGCGGCAAATCCGACTAGAGGCTAAAGCCACTAGCGGCCAATCCGACTAGAGGCTAAAGCCACTAGCGGCCAATCCGACTAGAGGCTAAGCCTACTGAAAGCTAAGCCTGCTAGCGGCTAACCCAACTAGTGGCTAAGCACTCATGTGGCTAACCCTACAAATATCTAAACAGACAAGGACCTAAACAGACATGGGCCTAAACATTCTTGGGACTAAACACACAAGAGCTAAACTAGAGACAGGACAAGACTAGAGACTGAACGGGTTAGTAGTTAGTGGGGTTAGTAGCTAATCTGGTTATTGTCGGCGTGTATGATGAACTAACGGGTTAGTATCTAATCATGTTAGTAGCTGAACCTACATGGGGGGACCGAACACTCAAGGCTAAGCACACACGAGGCTAAAGCCACTAGCGGCCAATCCAACTAGAGGCTAAGCACTCATGTGGCTAACCCTACAAATACCTAAACAGACAAGGACCTAAACAGACATGGGCCTAAACATTCTTGGGACTAAACATTCTTGGGACTAAACACACAAGAACTAAACATAGACACTAGAGACACACTGAAAATTACTTAAATTGAATAATAATAATAATACATTTTATTTGTAACGCACTTTTCATTCATTAAATCTCAAAGTGCTAACATTAGATTAAAATAAAACCACATCAACAATTAAAACAATTAAAATAAAACCATTAAAATAAACAATTAAAATAAAACCATTAAAATAAACAATTAAAATAAAACCACATAAACAATTGTAAGCTTTCTTGAATAAAAAAGTCTTCAAGTTAGCTTTAAAAGAGTCAAGGCTCTGTGTGGCTCTCAGATGGACAGGAAGGTGATTCCAGAGCTGTGGTGCAACTGAGCAGAAGACTCGGTCCCTCATGGTACGGAGTCTAGTAAATAGGACTTTGAGGAGCACACTTCCAGATGACCTAAGGGTGCGGTTACAACATTGTACAGAGATCAGCTCTAGCAGATAAGATGGTGCCTGACCAGTGAGACATTTATGTGTTAACATCAAGATTTTATATTCAATGCAGGATGAGACAGAAAGCCAGTGCAGTGATTGGAGAATGGGAGTGATGTGTTCAAATTTCCTGGTTTTTGTTAGGATTCTAGCGGCGCTATTTTGGATGTATTTATATTTTTTTTTATGTCCTTGACAGGGATCCCAACAAAGAGTCCATTACAGTAATCATGTTTCTCTGCATCTGGGAGTGTTAAAAGGGGGCGAAGTTTGGAGATATTTTGTAGATAGTAAACTGATGTTTTACATAGGTGTTTTATATGTTCACTGAAAGTCAACTGTGGATCAAACCGAACCCCCAGGTTGGTGACTGTGGAGGACAGAGTGATAACCTGACCATCAAAAGTAAACTTAGATATGGGAGAAGAAAGGATCTGATGAGGGGTTCCAACAAGGAGTGCCTCAGTTTTATTGCTATTCAACTGTAGAAAGTTATTGTTCATCCATGCCTTTATCTCCTCAAGTCATGCAGTAAGGTTCGAAAGGGCTTCAGTGGGGCTTGGAGCAGTTTTAATATAAAGCTGCGTGTCGTCAGCATAACAATGAAAATACAGTCCATGTCTGCTGTTAATGCACCCAAGAGGTAACATATAGATGGTAAAAAGAATGGGGCCAAGAACCGATCCCTGTGGAACAGCACATGTGACATTAAGCAGCCTGGACTTACATCCTCCCAACATGACACATTCAGACCTGTCAGACAGGTAGGACTCGAACCACTTCAATGTAGTTTGCGACATACCAATAGTGTAATGGAGACGATCCAGGAGAATAGTATGATCCACTGTATCAAAGGCTGCTGACAAATTAAGAAGGATAATACATTGACCACGAGACAAACCAACTGGTACACCAACAGCTCCACAACACACAAGCATACCCAACACAAACATTACAAAATCAGAGCCATAACCTGAGTCAAACCAAAAACAAACCAAAAGCCCACATGACAAAACTTAATGTATTATTATAAATAATGCTCGACCCAGTTTCCCAGAACTAACAGCTATTTATAGAAAGATCTAATGAGCTACCTGGGTTCAGGTGCGCACTCTCATCACCTGACCGAGGTGCCTTCTAGGAAACTGAGTCTACCAACAAAAACTACAAAAACGACTCCGGGCACACAGTGCCCTCTAGTGGTGAACCCTCACAGACTATGGTTACATGGAACGTAAAGATCGTTCAATAAATGTGAACTTGGACCACACTGGAAACAGTTTGGGCTTGAATTCAATTCAAACTCTATGCCTTGTAAGGAACACACCCTTCCTTAGGTTTGAAGCAAAGCATAAGCTTTTCAAAAACACTCTCAAAAACTTTAAAAACATCACCAAGTGTTTAGCCAAAAAACACCAGATGGCTATTGGGTTTCATTGGGACACATTGACATTCCAATGCAAAGAATATGGTCCAATGTCTTTGTACCTTTTTGAAGAGTCTGGTGTTGTGGATGAATTGATTATGTCTCTTTCAATTCCACAGAATGAAAATGTCTGTTGCACTAATTGGGTTAAAATTGATGGTGCAGAATTTCGAATCTTATTGTTTGTAATGAGATTCAGCATGAGCTTCCAGTCTTTTCCAGAATCACACAAATTCTGTTGATGCATGATAGTATCTATTTTCTGGTGAATACTCTGGTAACACTTTCTTTCAATGAGCATTACCATGACTTTACTCTATGTGATGGAGAAGAGAAATAAGCTGTCATTGAGTTGCAGAGTTTACGTTTTTATAGACCGTTTGATCTTCAATGTTGATATGGACCAGATGACAGCATGTATGTGGTGCTTCTCCACTGTTTGATTTAGACTTTTATACTGTATTTGTCTGTGTGTAATTACAGGCAGTAAGTTATTTTTTAAGTTATCAGTAAGGTATTTTTTAAGTTGTATTTAGTCAAATGCAAAATGTTGTATTGTTCTGTGGACAGTTGCATAATGATTCTAATGTAGTGAGGCTTGTTTTAAAAGCTCAGATTATTTTTTTTTGCTCAATAAAAAAAGTAAAATGCATCTAGATTTGATTTATTACAATTTTAAACCCTTAAGACAAGACAAATTTAAATGAATTTTTCTTGTCCGGAAATGTTACTAAAATGTCACTTTATTAGACTTAAAATTTTCATTCCATTGGATGCAGGCCTAAATGTTAACACTGTTCGGACTTTGCATTCATCCTTCATATGTATGATGAACCCATAATCAGTGTTAAATCTGCACCAGTCAGGTTTTTTTTATTCACTTTTTGTAGATATGAATCAAACTTGTATGGTGTTAAAACAAGACTAATTAGAGTTAAGTATTTACTCTCCTGACTAAACGTTTCACCTTTAGTAAGAGTTAAAACAACACTATCGAGAGTTTCTCCTTTAATACTAACAGAGTAGATTGAACAACCCTGAGATAGAGTTAAATTCCTTACACTGCAATAGCACACTATTGTAACACTAGCTAGAGAGAATTATTTAAACACTGCAAATTTCACAAAATTCAAATAATCAAATGAGGGACTGTTAAATCTTGTGTACAGTTGCTAAAATCAATAATGTTTGTTCCTCACATCAAAATCAGTTGGACTCTTTTTCTCATTCATACCATTTGAACAATCAAATCATAAAAAAACTGGTTAACATAGATAACGGTAGCAGCCTCTCATTCTGAAAACAAGCACAAACATAAATGTAACATTTAACAGCAGAGAAGACAGAATAAGTATAGTATAGAAGACAATAAACTACATGCAAAACGGAGGGCCTATAAAGCGGTTTTCTCCCCTCTAAAATAAACAAAGTAACTATGATTCAGTGACACTGTGTCACATAGAGATACAAACCAAAACTGACTCAATACTCTAATGAGTATGTGAAGTCAGTAGTTTAGCGGAATAAGCCCAGAACAATTAACGCACTATAGGAGAAAATATTTCTGCAGGGATGATACATTAAGAAATGTTGTATTACATTTTAGCACAAGTTACAGTAGCTTGTCCAAAAATAATTAAGACAAAATAACTTGTAAGAGAACTTTTCCATGTTCTTATATACTTAAGTTAATACTAATGTATTATAATAACATACTGTATATCTATAACTATACACCAATCAGCCATAACATTAACACTACCTCCAGGTGAACTGGCTAACATTGATAACTAGGATCATAGCCAACCAAAACTCATTCATGTTCACTGGGACCAAAGACCCAATCCCACAGAAAAGTCAATGCTGGCCACGATTAATAGGCACCAGAACACCCTGTGCACGACAGTCCACCCAGCAGGCAAAGACCATTGACGAAGCCTCCAAACTCCCCAGGTGCTAAATTAACTGAACCCATTTCATGTACGCAAAATTAGCAAACATAACACAAGTACATTATGTTACTGGATATTGGATGTTCCTTGTGTTAAATTTATCAAGTATTTACTTCATGATGATGCCACCTGAAATAAAAAATGATACAGTAACTATGGTTCAAAATTATATCACCAACAGTGGCTCAAATGTGACCAGGATTTGTGTCTTCCTGCTGGATGTATGATAACCACAAATCATTCACTTTTTGCCAGTCAGAAAAGTAATAAAACTGTTTTTTTTTGTATAATGTAGTACTCCCTGTGCACTGTTCAGAATCTCAAGGCATAGACAGTTTAACCAACAAAAAAGGAGCTACGTCAGGTCTTCCATCACATTCAAGAGCCCTGTTACTATTATACATAAATTACTATTACCGTGCTGTATTTACTAATATATGTCCAGTAACAGATTAAAGGCTGCCCTAACTGTGCTATCATTTCTAGTATAGTCCTGTAAATTAAAATATTGAAACTTACATCAAATGAAATCAAATGTTTAAAATTTACAGCAATTTTCTTTTGTAAAAAAAACATTCACTTCAACTTAGTTGTTCTCTATAAGGTTATCTTTACCTAAACAAACATATAAATTTATATAGATACACAAAACCAATATTTATGGCGCATACACACACGCACACAGACGCAAACACATCAGTCTCGCAGCAACAGTGACGCAGCTGCCAAGGAATTATGGAAATGAGACAGCTGCTTACCTCGCTAGCCAGCGAGATCATTTGCATAAAACAACACAGCATCCCGAAAAATAAACAAATACATAAATATACATGAGGTTGAGAGGGAAGTGTGGAGTCCTCAGGCAGCAGTGACATGTCAGATAATGAATAACTTTTTCAAAACTGTAGCCAGTGCTGGATCGATGTCGAGACCTCAAACCGAAGTGATTTTTGTCTGAGGACAAGAAAATAAAAGTAAATTTCCTTTTGCACCATTTCCATTAAAAGTGCTGCTTTAAAGTGATAAATAATGAGATAATCTAATGTTTCCATGACTCATTCATTTTTTGCTTATTTGTCATGATTCATTTATTTAAATCAGTTTTAGTGATTCATTTATTCCCAATGTTAATTATGTAGGCCGCATGGTTTAATTTTGCTGGATGTAATTGTCTTACACAATTAATTTATGTCAGGGCATTGTGTGATCATCTTTTTCATGTGCAGACCTTATGATAGTGTGGGAAAAGAATGCAATCCATGTTTTGTCTGCTAGCACTGGTAAACAGACATGATTTAAGAAAAAAAAAAAGTAAAAAATCAGTTATTGATATGCGCTTTACTGAAAGATAAACAGCTAACAGTAACTAAATTTAAAGGATTTCTGGAAAACTTTCTTTCAGCACATAAGGAGCTGTGCTTGCCTGAAGAGCAAGCACAGCTCCTTATGTATGATGTGATCTGGCCAACTGTTAAGTCCCAGTAAAGGAGGTGTTACCTCTGTTAATGTTATTCAAAATAAAGGAACTGTGGCCACTGTAACTTTTATTCCCAGGAAGAGTTATTTTCATTGAAGGGGGTGTGGCCTCTGCAGAATTTGTCCTGTTTCTATAACCATTAGTACCAGTAAGGGATGTGTGTCATCTGTAATCTTTAGTCGAAATAAAGATGTGGCCTCTGTAACATCTAGTCCTACTGATGGAGATGTTGCCTCTTTACCATTTAGTCCCAGTGAAAGGAGATGTAATCCCTGTAGTCCTCAGTCTTAGTGTAGGAGCTTTAGCTTCTTTAACATGACCAGGACAATGTGTCAGGATTGCAAATAATCCTTGAATCTCTAAATGTTGTTTGTACAGTAATTAGTTAACCAACTAATGATCAATCTCTCTCTTCAGGGATTGAATATTATGTTCTCATGAAGCTATAGGCATAAAATAGCATGCATTTAAGTTGGTTAATAATGCAGATATACAAAACGCAGTGTGCACGTTATCACACAGACACCTATTATCACAAAGAACATCTCCTGTTCGACAGGAGATGCAGATGGTAATCAGTTGTCAGGATTGGCAGCTTGCCTTCAGACTGTTTGTGTCTTGCGCATGACATGGAATTACTGTACAGAGCAAAAAAATGTTCGATACAAAGTTGTCTGATACGTTGACCCAATTCATCAATGTTTATTGTGTAATGTAAAAAGTTTACATGAGAGTCAAGAAAGCCATCATGTGATAATCTCAGTATCCTGCCTTGGCTAAGACGTGTCATTTGCTTAATAAAAAATCATAATGCAAAAAGACAGAGGAGAACAAGAGCAAAATCAAGCTGTCTAGAAATGCATTTTCAGTCCACTGTAACATTGATCCATAACAGGTCACATGATGTTGGTGTTAGTCATCCATATGGACGTTGTCCAGGAATGATGAGTAGACGTCTGAGTCCTTGAATTGAAAATGTCATCCTGTCTGAATACTTGTTTTACAAACCCTATGCATAAAATGTTAATTAATTACCTTGCTGTTTTGGAAACAAAAGCTGCCAAAGGACATCATCTAGACTTAGGACTAGTGGTTGGCAGAGAAGCTTTTTTATTGTGACTATAACAACCAGGTCAGACCCTGTTGTTTTCTTTATATATAAAGACATCCCATGTAATTTAACTCTGCAGAACAAGCCGTAGTATGAAATTAAACCAGTCAGATTCCCTTCTTCGGATTCCTTGATACAAGATACAGACTGTTGATGGCTTGGAGCAAAATACAATGTGGTTCAACTTGTCATCCACTCTTCATAAGCTATAATGTGTTTTACATAGTTGTTGTTGTTTTCCAAGGCAAAAATTGCAACGTTGTTTTTATATCATCAAAAAAGCGTCCAACAGTGTCAGCTACGGACTGTATGATCGATTTCTCTATTGGGTCATGCAAGGCACCTTCTATGTTATGAAAGCTTGCGTGACTGGGAAGTTTAGTGCATTGGGTCCAGATCAGACACATAACATGTAAAAGTGCAACATCTTATGATATTACATCAAATAATTTTAATGTACTTTTTCTTATATAGAGTGCCAATCTCCATGTATACTGTTCCATATTGTGTTTGTGTTTTGTCCAACATGAGGGTTAGATTCAAGCAGGCTGAGTGATAAATTGGCAGTTCTGTGCTTTAGCCAGCCACTAAAAAATAAAGCCCAGGAATTGATGGCCCAACAGAATTCCTTCTGTGGTTAGCTAAGGACATGCACCATTACCTGCTCCTTCCTGCGGGATATTTTATGGTCCTTTAAATAGGAGAAAATGGGCAGTATTCCTGCAAGGTAATGGCTTCCCATCTTTTACATACAGTACACACCACGGGGACACTGACACCGCGTAGGACAATTGCAACATAGCTCAGATTTGAGTATCCATCTCTAGGATTATATATGCCTATAGTAACTCACTAGTGTGGCTGCTTCTCTCTCTCTCTCTCTCTCTCTCTCTCTCTCTCTTTCTCTTTCACATTTGCTCTCTCTTGCTCCCTCTCTTACTCTTGTTCTATTCTCTTACTCCCAAAGCTGACATTTCTGAAGAGCATCTCATTTATTACAGGTCACAGACACTAAAGCAGTAGTTTAAAAAGACAAAGAGACTCACTGTGGTCCCATCAGCACCCAGAGGCAACTCTTTTTCCCTGGTCTTAGTTCGACACTTACCCCATATTTTCTCACATGACAGCGCCTCATGCTGGTGGGTCTTCTTTAATTTGTGAGAAGTCAGCTGGATCGCCAAAAAGCACAGTCTGAAATCTTCAACAGGGCTGAAAAACTGCTACCACATTATGAAATATCAAATGATTCCTAAGCGAATAACAGTACAGATAATGGGTCTAATTCAAGATCAATCCAAGAATAACCTGTTGTCCTTTTAATGTCATGTAATGCTAATGTCTTTCCCTCAATAGCGTTTTTTTTTTCACCTTGCTAAAAAGCACTGATATAAGGAATTTAAATATATGCATTTATATAAAGTTGTAACTAATACATTCAATACCTAATTAACAAATTCGGTGTTTGACCTTAGTGTCCAACGCCATGTTTGGTGAAAAGCATTTCAGCAGAAACACCTTATATACACTGTCAAGCACGGCAGTGAAGGGGTGATCATTTGGGCTTATTTTTGCAGCCACAGGACCTGGGAACCTTGCAGTCATTGGGTCGACCATGACCTCCCCTTTATACTAGAGTACCAGAGACAAATGTGAGGACAACTGTCTGACAGCTAAATCTTGGTTTAAATTGGGTCATGCAACAAGACAATGATCGGAAACACACCAGCAAATCTACATCAGAACAGTTAAAAAAATAATAATAATAATCAAGGTTTGGAATGGTTTGTTCACATGGTCTTGTGGGACCTGTGCATAAGCAAATGCCCAAAGGCCTCAACGAATTAAAGCAATGCTGCTTCAATAAAAGCAATGAAGAAGGATGTGAGAGACTGATAGAATCATATAGGAAATGAATTACTTCAATGTCATTGCTGATAAAGTTTTTAGTATTTAATTTATATTTTTAATTAAAAAAAATATTTTCCTCAACCAACAACATATTATGAATGAATACTCATACAACAAAATCTACAATTTACTAAAGGTTGAAAAAAAAAATTCTCCAGTCCGGGTCATTTTATGTTCCTGTGCGGTAAAATAAAAATGCATCTCCAGTGCCAGTTGCTTTTTGATTGAGGAGCTATGAAGCACCTTATTAACTTTCTCATTGTCATGCAGACGCCATCACTGCGTGGCCTTTCACAGGCAGACAGAGAAAGGGTGTGAACATAAACGTTTGATACAGCCTGTTTACTGTATATGCGGTTGGTAAGTCATCATGATACCACCATCATCATAATCTTCATCATCTTCATTATTACCACGATCATCATCATAATGAAAGGAAAATAAGAGAATGGAGTAACGGCTTGATGAGCACCAAAATATCAAATTTTTATTGTTAGGGTCATGAAACAACATTTTTCAAGACAATTAGACCCTGAGGAAATCAATGTCTTATTACTGTGTTCATTATGCAGGCCAGTGAACACAGACCTAAATGGGACAAAGACAAGTCAAGAGTGAATGGGCAACATCGACACCTCATTTCCATTTGCAGCATCCAATGTCCTGAATGGAGTGGGGAAAAAAATGCACAAATAAAGTGTTGACACTAATGACATAACATGAATTATTTAGCAGACACCTATTTGTATTGCATCACACACACACACACACACACACACACACACACACACACATCATCATCATCATCATCATCATCATCATTTCAAAGAGATTTCATGTTCAGTGTTTTAATATGCATTACATCATCACTGTGTCTCTGATTGGTCAAGAGGTGTTGATTCATGTTTTATAACCTAATTATATTAATATAAATGTCCCTGTTGCTGTTGCTGTGTATTAACCATACAATGTAATGTTTAATTTCCAATGATAGAAGGTGCCTCAAGTGTCAGCAGTTGACCCTTTAACATCCTCATTAAAAAAAATTATTTGTATTTTTTATTTCCATGATGCAATAATAATGAATTACAATGTTTTTTTTTTTTTTTTAATACTCTATTATGAGCCTCTTTTAAATGGTTGAAATGTTGAACAGTATAATTATATTTACAAATATATTATAACAATTTAAAAGTCATGTAAAATGCCAACATTTTTGTGGTGGTGAAACAACACATATCTTTGGCCAGTAGATACTCTTTATTTCTCCTGGTATGCAACAAAGCAGTTGCCTATGAAAATGCATAGAATATACAGACTCAGAAATCTAGTCTAGTGGATTTTATTTTTAGATTTAGATGCAAAATATGCTCTACCAAAAAGCTGAAAAGTCAATTAAAATGTTAAAGCTATTTAAATGTTTTTTAACTTGCCTAGATAATAAAAAAAAAAAATACAAGACTTAAAAATAAAATGCAAATAACTAACTAAATAACTAAATAAAATGGTAATCATTGGAAAATGTCGATAGTATAAAAAGAATGAAACACTTGGGCAGTTAGTGCAAAAGAACCAACAATTTTAACACACTGTACCTCCGCCCTTCTCCTCACTTTTTTTTTTATTGATTCCTTTCCTATAATAGCATGACACAAAATGTTTAATTATGTATTTATTACGTAAACACTGTATATTGTTCCAGTGTCCCAGACAAATGTATGTGTTTTTCCCACAAATGGATTTAATCCATCATCCCATTATTCCTGCAACTATTGCTCCACATGGACGCCTAGAGCACAAATCAGCAGTTTTAGAGGACACTAGTGTCACTTTAGGGATTATTGCATAGTGTTAGACAGGAAAATGGTTGCTTCAGAGTTTTGGGAAAGGACTGTAGCATTTGCTAAATGAAACTACAGGGCAGACAAGCATGAGCTTTACACTCATACATGGCAAATGAATGAAGCAATTATCTTAAAATGTATTAGACTAAGTAAGGTTTTTTTCTTGTAGGATATATTTCTCACACTTCTCTTTCTTCACATTTCTCTACTAAGGCAGTACACTTAAACAGAAAATGGAATTTCAGTGTACGAGTATTAAAACCAGATTACTCTAAGGTCTAGGACAGACAATCGATAGACCTCCTGATTGCAATAATCCTGAACAACTTTTTTTTTTTTTTTTCTTGATCGTTTAAAGAAAGATTAGAATCCTGCAGAATTTATACCCTGGTTTCTTTGTGATGATGATAAAGATAACATGATAGAGTCAATAAAGTTGTTAACAGGTGGGCTACAGTATAAACATGTATTATCGATTATATATATATTATATATTACATGCATTAATGTATGTACAAGGATAAAGCAATAGAAGAAGCAGGAACAAGGAGTGGGAAGGAGGGAGCGATTCAAACCCACAACCCTGGATGTGCGAGGCCACTAAGCCACCCTGCTGCCTGGAGTAACGTTCAGAAGTAAGGTTCCAACTTTTCATTTTCCTGGAACTTTTGGCCTTTTTTTGTCTTAGTAACTTAAAGAAAGATGATGTGCAGCATCTAGATTTATTACTTTACAACACAAATGCTTAGTTATTCATCACTAAAGCCTTGCTCATGTAAAAAACGAAATAAAACAAATGGAAAAAGCACGAGCGGTGGATTTCTAATGCATCACATGCTATTTGTAAGACGGATCATTCTGCAGTACTGCGGCAGGAATAACTATTAACCTCCTTTAAGTTATACGAGGACCAAAGTTGCAAGCCATTGTATAAACGGCCTTCAAGTCAAGGCCTCCAATTAACATGTGGTGAAATTTCTGGTACTGTAAATGCAGGCCCAAAACTGACTGACATTTACAAAAGCACAAGCTCAATGTGGTGATGAGACTCTTAGCCACAGGCAAACATTTGAATTGTGCAAACATTTTAAAGAAGTGTGAATGATGATCTCGGTCAAGGTGGCTCGGAGTCCACTGCAGTCGTTCCCGTGAACATTCAGTGAGCAGCATTGAAGCAGGCGGTTCAGTCATGGCTCCGGCGTACTGAGAAAACTTTCTCTCTTAATGGTATCCAAGCACTAGTGGAACTCCTAGATAAATGTGTTAGTGTAGCAGGAGATTATATAAAGAGAAATAAATGGAGTTTTTACTCGTTCTTTTGTTATTCCGCACTATCAAATGTACTGGCTTGACTTGAACACCCCTTGTAGATATTCGATGAAACAGTCCATATTGTCTTTTCAACCTCTTTCCAAATATCACCATTCACTAAAGTAAATCCTGCTTACTATGAAATTTACACAAGCGACTTTAGGTTATCTTGCATAATCTGGCGCCAGATTCTCTAACCAAACACAGGTTTTGGAAAAAGAAGCAAACATAATAAGCAAGTAAGCAATCTTTGTTTTTTTGTTTAGGAATTTGTAGCATTTTTTCAAATCTAGTTTTCTTTCAAATCATCTAATTACCTTAATTACCATTTAAATGTTATTTAATTTAAAATATACAGTACATTTAATGTATTATTTATTATCACTTACTGTATATACTGTACAATGCCATGCATTTAAGGAAAGAAAAACATGATCATTATTTTTAGACTGAAAAAGTATCATGCATTCAAGGATAAAAAAAAAAAAAAAAGAAAGATAAAAAATGTGGTTTCACAAATTCTGGAGATTTATAAAAAAAAAAAAATACACAATTGACATTTTTAACATTTTTTCAAAGAGGTTTTCCCACAGATTTTTCTAGAAGTTTCTCTTTTAAAAGAATGCAGAGACAAACTGGCCAAGCTATAAATCTATTCATGTTTTAAAAATTTAAAATTTATGTAGAATTTTTAATTCTGCAAAGCTGCTTTGTGGCAATATTCACATTAAATGTGCTATATAAGTAAAATCAAGCTAATTCAATGTCAAAAAATAAAACTTCAGGGCGATTAAAGGAACTCCACATTACTGCTGATTTAAATACGACCCCAAGTGTTATGTACGTAATAAACGACAAATCAAAATAGTTTGCTATTACAAGAAAGAAAAAAAAAACATTGAGCGCTTGTTAGCAAAGAGATGATTTTCTGTTAGTCAATACATGAAAATGTGAAACTTAAATACAGATGCACAATATCGCACTTAACATTAGCGCCACTTATCCCTACTGGTGCCTTATTACTGAGCGAGGTCCTACGCTGACACTAAGTACTTCTTATCGCTGAAGCATTTAATTTCGGATGACACGGTAAGATCCTGCCTCACAGTAAGGCTAAGGATTCATTAGATCCTTGTGAGAGTGAGGGAAATTATAAGCAGAACATCAGGAAATTCATTTCCTGTCTTATTTTCTACACGGCCCAAGGGAGCCTGTATCTCTGCACTGTCAAATTGAGTTAATCTGCTTTAAATATGTCATCTGCTATTACACTAATCTCATACCAACGGCTTAGTTTCTACATCTTGGCAACCGTGAGAACACGGACATTTGTTTTTTCTTATACTTCCTTGAAATTAATGTCTTCAGTTATGGTCTCTCAGGCTACGTTCAGATTACCAGCCGTAAGTGACTTAATTCTGATTTTCTACCCTAGTGAGACCATTTGTTCACCCCTTTTTATCCCCTAGGGCTGTCTGAGTGCACAGACCTGAACCTGTACCGCATTTGAGTGACTTTTGTATATGGTTCTAGATCACATGTCCAGTACTGTGCAAAATGTCTTAGGGTCTCGATGCCCAATTCTGATTTGTTGCCTATATCTGATTTTTTTGACCGTCTGTTTACACGTTCTCTCAACTATGACTCATATCCGATACACGTGTTTACACTTGCCATGCCATCTGAAACATCGCGCATACTTAAA
>JAQMYJ010000010.1:19955192-19966590 GCA_030014305.1 Clarias laeviceps | reverse complement strand
ATATCCGATATGTGTCACATATGAGCAAAAAATCGGAATTGGGTCACATTTACCTGACAGTGTAAACGTAGCCTTAGGCACCATGTTTTTCTTAAGTACAAATTTTGTTATGCATGTTTATCATATTATGTAAAAAACATTCAATATTCCCAAACATACCTCTAAATTTATAATAAAAAATATTTGCATGTAAAGAAATAAAGATATTTTATGACAGACCAGTTTTCAGAAGAAAACAAAAAATAATAATAATGTAGGTTTCTGGGTTTTGCATAAAAATAGAAGGCAGTAAGTGTGACAAAGTTACCAGAAGTATTTACATTTTCCAGCACATTCAGTAAAACTTAACATCTGTTTTACTTACAGTACTTACAATTCTTGGGCACTTACAAAAATGCCATAGGCTAAGATGCCATTGATTTTACAATTAAAAGTAATAAAATAAACACAGTCCATATTTGGTGTGAAAACTCTTTGATTGAAAATAATAAAGAATGATAGAACAGTCAGAATGATCAGATTGAGGATGATCAGATCAGAATTATCAGATTTGTGCAATTTTATAAGTAAAACAGGTGTTTTACTGAGCATGCTGCAGAATACTGTATGCCAGAGCCCTTCTGGTAACTTTATCACACTTTCTCCTTTCTATTTTCATGTAAAGCCCAGAAGCTTACATTAGATTATTTGTTTTGTTTACAAGCATGCAGATATTCTTTTGTTATGTTATTTATTTATTGATTTTTTCTATTATTATTATTATTATTATTATTATTATTATTATTATTTAAGTTTGAAATATTGTACCTAAAAATACATTCATGATAAACATATCTAACAAAATTTGTACTAAATATAAATGGAATTTCCTTCAGGATCAATAATGTACTGTATCTGAAAACCAGAAGATTGGAATTCATGCAAATTCATGCTTTTTGTCTCTATGCACACATAGGATGCTTGCAGAAGTCATCAGTAAGCACAGGCAGAGTGGGGATTTCATCCTGGACAGGGTGCCATTACAGGGCACACACACATACACACACACTACAGAATCCATTACAGGGCACACACACACATACACACACACCACGGGAACACCAATTAGCCTAATCTGCATGTCTATGGACTGTGGGATGAAACACACCAAGCACTTGGAGAACATGCAAACTCTACATAGAGACAGGAATCGACCCTGGTTGTGAATCGAACGCAGATCCTGGAGGTGCAAGGCAACACTGCTAACCATTACAACACCACGCAGTCTAAACAGCTGCGAAAACAGCTAAAGATGGCTTTTTTTTTTCTTTTTCTGAACCTCAAAAAATACAGCCAGGAAAAAATCCCAAGTACATTCTTTCTGTTAAAATTATTTCCACAGTCACACAAATTCATGATGTTGTGACCCAGATGACGCGGGCGAAGACGTATCGATGTGCACATGCGTGCCGTTTCAGATGACAGACACATCTACATTAGAGTCAGATAAAAGTCACTTGAATTATGAATGTGAACCATCATGAGGTGCAAACTGATGTCAACAAAAGATCTGGGCTGCTAACTAACTACTGTAACTGAACAAACTAAGTAATTAACTAACTAAAGCTGTGTGTGCGTGTGTTTGTGTGTGTGTTTGTTTATTTTCATTCTTCTGTACATGCAATACAGCCGATTCCATTTAAACCATGATCATTTTATTGTGTGATGATCATAATCCAAAAATATACATCGTAAAAGACACTGTGCCAGTCCACAACCAGGAATAATACAGCATGTTATACATAGATTTACAACACTGAGAGAAAGGGAAAAAAACAAAAACAAAAAAACATTCAATTATGTGGCACTTTTTAAAAATCCAACAGTGAGACTTTCTGTATTTATGCTTCTGCCTTAGAAAAGTCTCAGCGCTCTATGATTTTTATTAAATAACCTTCAAGAGTGAGTCAGAGAGGATTAACCTGCCTCTTGATTAAGGCTTTGCTGTCTCCGAACAGCACACACGCTCTCAAGTAGCATGAAAAAAATATATTTCCAGGTACTTTTATTACTTTTTATTATATAAGAGTGATGTGTAAACAATCTGGTGCCTTCAGTTTTCTAAAAAATATACTATAAAAGCATCCGATATCTTCCAGAATTTATAAAGTGTTTAATGTTATCCACAAACAGAATGAAGGAGAGGTACAAAAGTCTGCTATATATATATATATATATATATATATATATATATATAGACTATACATTATCTTATTGGATCATTCTGAGGAATATGTTATTCTTTTTTCCTAAGAGCATGATACAGTATGTTCCAGGATCTGCTGAGGAAGAAAGCAATATATCTAACATGTTCTGAGAAACATAAATGCTTGAGATGTTACACTACAGTGTTTCTGTGCCTGTATGGTGGAGGAGGCAGAAATGATCCTGGTTTCACACTAGACTGTGACAGGTTCTCAGGGTTCTCACGTCCGTTCTGCTTGTAGATGAAACTGTTCCTGCAGACCAGTGAGGGATCTGGAGGATGCTGCAAAACGCTGGACGGAAGGCTGTGATGGCGCTTCTCTGGATTGTTTGTGTGAAAAGGCTTCTTGTTTGTTCCAGCATGACTTGGTTGTATTGTGCTGCTTTGAAAGATAATATGACCTGGTAGGGCAGCAGTGCTACTTTTAACACCGTCGAGTTTGCGTGCAGTACCAGGAGAACCAGGCTGGATTTGGTGGTGACATATTTGTCCTGTTACCGAAGCAAGAATGCACTTGCTGGGATAATCAGTAGATAGAGCATGACCTGAATGGAGTTGGTGGCCATTTTGACTCATTGGTCCACTTAGAGGAGACTGAACCGGTGGAAGCGTAAAGTGAACATGGGGTCTCTCAGTTTGAGAGGTCAGGCTGCCATGGTTGTTTGTAGTCCTGCTTTTTGTTCTTGACAACAGAGGAAGAGAAACCATGTTTTTCTTAACCGTCTCCTGGTTCATCTCATTTGTTGTGTGCTGTTGAGGAGAGCCAATGCTCTCAGTCTCAATCTTGAGCTGTCCATCAGTGTTGCCATGGTAACCTGGGTTATCTAGTGCATGAATCTCTCTGTTTTTCTGGTGTGTGATGAAAGGGTTCTCTTCAATAGGGTCTGGAATTAAAAATAAATAAATAATAATATCTTGATATGATTGGAGAAGCCCACAACTTTGGTGTATCCACCACCTACATGACGTAACACAAGGCACTGTTCAAGATCATGTTTTTTTTTTCACCAGCCTGAAACACTGGAAGACACTTTTGAAGATACAAAAGAACCTGGAAGTTACCTGAGGAACTCTTGTCGCTCTTGGCAGCCACACAACCATCCTCCCCAGCACTTCTCTTTCTCTGTGTTCTTTCTTTCAGGAATGCAGCAGAGTCTGCACTGTAATGTCGACAGCTGCTGTCCTCCACGAAGGCAGTGCTGTGCTTGTTCTTCAGCTTTCCATGACAGAGCTGCTCGTCTTTGCCAGGCCTCACAGGGAAAAACAGTTCACCAGATGACGTGGCTGCCTCACAACTCTGTGGTCCTATTTTTGCATCACTCAGTCCCTGTATGTGATTCAAAATGAATTATAAAACAGTTAGTTTCAACTGAGCAATCTGATTGGACAAGGCAATCCACGCGTGGTTGTAGTAGACGGTAACAGCACTGGCATGTTTAACCATACGCATCACTCTGCATCAACATTAATTACAGTTACTCTCAGTCATATAAGCATGGGTAGGTCTGTACAGTCTGCAGCACTGCAGAGAGAGCAGCTACATGATAAAAGCCCACAATTAAAACCAGTCACAGAAGCACTTTCAGCAAGAAAATTTAATATTAAAAAAAATGATGGTTGTTTCTAAGTTGTTCAGAATCTGAACCATCTGTGCTCTTTTATATATGGCTACAAAGCTAACCAGTTTCTAACACAAGGCTGAATCCCAAATCGCTCTCCAAACCCTGGTCAAGAGCACTACTTTGTGTGTGAAACAAGGGATTCTACAACCTAACACACTAGTTTTCCATTTAAAGCTATTTGGGATTTAACCCTGGAAGAGATGATTATTATAAAGCGGAATATTTGGACATACAAAAAGAAATTTACAAAATTTACAGGACTGTCCACCACCACCTGTTCAATATAGTACTGGTACGAATTTAAAACTACTTTTACCCCTGTTAATTAAACTGTTTGTCACTACTGTCGATCACCAGCTCCCCAGTCTTGGTTAGTTAGTTCAGACAGTCGCAGAAGTACAGGTGTTGATGGAGCAAAATTACTGGTTAAATAAAATAAACAAATAAATCATAATCTGCTGATAATAAATTGTGTTTGTGGAACTGTTAAAAGCAATATCACACTCGACATTATTTAGCACAACAGCATGGCAGTGAGGGCTATGACTGCATCACAGCCGTGGTGATAACCAGCATAACAGCACACCCTCTAATAAGATATTGCTTAAATATAAACCAATACAGGAAAACAAATCTTAATTTATAGATAAGGATAAAACTGAGATATAGTACTGACATGGATAATGAGTTTTACCTGACTGGAGTCCAGATGAGGACTAGATGGATGAGAGGAAACAGGAGCGTTGAGGCTTTGAGGAACCAAGTACTCCTCAGCGTCCATAACATCCCCAAGTTCATCCTCATCAAAAAGACTGTGGAAGAATTTACTGTGGTTGGGACTGGGCAGCTTCATGCAATCATCCCCCTAAAACAAACAAAAAATAGTACCCTGGTACTCTCCAGAAGTCTAAAATTTCAAAATTAAAAGGAGAAAATATCTTTTTGTTACATACCTGGATGACTAGATATCTCTGAGGGTCTCTTGCCATTCTGCAGAATTCTGAAGCGAGCTCTTTAAACCTGGGCCGACTGTCAGCATCGATCATCCAACCTTGAGCGAGGACGAAGGAGCGTTAATGAGTCGCAGAATGAGGCAGCCCTTTCAGCAGGAAATGAATCAATGCAACACAAATAAATGGAAGATCCTGCTAGCACTACATATTTTCTTTTTGGGCATAATTCCTTGATTATGTCTATGCCACTCTCCTGATTGCTGATAGAATCATTTAATCCCTGTCAATCATTTGCATGTTTCCTTTCCACTCTGAATTAATTTGCTCTCTAAAGCTAACGCTATAATAATAATTACTCATCTCTATCAATATACTGTGATGTCGTTATTAATGGTGTAGTGATTAGAATCATAATTGTAATTAGATATAACACAGCTTTGATTTGAAGACATTGTAAAATAACTGCATATTAAGACTTACATTTGACCATGACCATGTAAACGTCTATGGTGCATATCGGAGGTTGAGCCAGACGTTCTCCTTTCTCCAAAATATCCGGGATATCGCGATTGGGGACACCATCATATGGCTTTGCTCCAAAAGTCATCAACTCCCATGCGGTCACTCCTAATTTTGCAGATACAGTAGGTCACATAGTGATGTCACATCACAATGTGAAATTTTAATGTCTAAACTTTAAATATGGCAAAATATTGAACGACTGTACTGGTTACTTATAATGAGCATTTCCCTTACCATAACTCCAAACATCACTCTGGTGGGTAAACTTTCTGTAGTGTATACACTCCAGAGCCATCCACTTGATAAGCATCTGCACATGAATATGAGAAGAAGAACCCACAATTCTGTATTGGTCATACACAATGTAGGATGACCATGTTCCTTTCAAGGAATGTTTAAAAAAATATATAAATGTTACTTAATGTAGACTATTTTACTTTGTCATCTTCTTTATTGTACTCCATTACATCAGCATCCAGAAGTTGAGCAAGCCCAAAGTCTGTGATCTTGATATGGTTTGGGGATTTCACCAAAATATTACGAGCAGCCAAGTTTCTATGGACCATCCTTCTTTCCTCCAAGTACATCATACCCTGAAAATACATAAGTAATCATAAATAATTTAAGCATGATTGGGGCTTTCTCTCACTCTGTAAGCGTGAAAGAATCCCTCAGGGTTCAGTATTAAGTACTGTTATTTTGTATTCTTTCATGCACTCCAAACTAGTGCGATATTGAATTAGGACTGTGATGGCATCTTGTCCCCTTGCTCTCCTGAGCATAGTGCATTAGTGCAAAATCAGGCCAAAATCACATTGGCCTTATATGGTCTTGGTTTTAGTTAGTGCATTAATAGAAATTCACAAGTCAAAGAAAAGAGGTACAGTACCCTATTACAGCAATGTCATTTTACTATAACAGAATGTATGTGACATTATACAAAGAAAATGGTGGAGGGCATAGGAAAGCATAATTTAAGTATAACGTATAAATTAAGCATAAAGTTTCCTCTTATTAATAACAAGGTCATAAAACAAATTGTACTGTGAGGATTAAAACCTGTCAGAACAATTGTTGTTGTTGTTTTCATTTGCCCATGTTGGCCTTCATTTTAAAATATATATTCAATAATGACTTGTCACGATTTGTTAAATGATGATATTTGTATGCAGTATGAGAACAATGCAGCCAAAAATGGGAAGAGTGAGAAAGTGAAACTTTCCTTTGAGTGAAATGAGGTTGCACGGAAGCACTGGGTGTTGGGATATCATGGTTTACTTGACAGGTTTATTGAGTGTTTTAATTTACTAACTGGGCACACAGAAACAGAAGAGAGAGAAGAAAATGCACAAGATCCTATTCAGTGTGCTGTAGTTTGTTACAGCCAATCAAAATGTACTTCCACAGTTAATTAGTCCATCAATAATCCATTATGCAATGCAATGGCACCACAGTCAGAGAGAATGAATAGCCCAGCATTCCTGGTTCAGGTGGAGATACTGGAGAATCTTCCCTGCTAATATATCATGCTTATATTACCATAAACCCATCTATTATTTCTCCATGTGCCACGCAACATCTTTAAATGAGGATCTGCTACCAATCATGCTGCCGTGTGACCGCGACAACCTCCAACGGGGGGGACATGTTGCAGGTGGGAGCATGATTGATAGAAGTCATTAAGTCAGTGTCCAAACCTCTTTGTGATGAGGAGCCAATGTGGGCCTCTTCTGCTCAAGCTATCAGTTTACAATGGACAAGTGGCTTGACGGGGTCGCAGGTTAGTGAGCCTGACGATGGGAAAAGTTGTGGATAAGGGAAAAGCACTCATGTGTGACAGCAAGGTGGGATTTTACATCAGTAGTTTGTCTCGTACAAATAAACACATCATGACTATTATCCATGTGTAAATTTTGCTAAGATGTAGCCAATAAAAAGGCAAGCCAAAAATATAGGTTTTGGAGAAAAGCTCACTTTTTTGTAACTGTCTTAATTACAGTTAATATAGTTTACTGATGTTAACTATAAACTGCAACAATAGGAAGTATTGTATATGTTTGTTTGAAAGCATTGTAGAGACAAACTTACCCTTTATTTGGAATCAGTGAAAATGAAGCTATTCACCTACAGTATGTCACTGGCAAGAGGGACACGATTCTGTATGAGATGCTAATCAGAGATATAACCAATTGGAAACAGAACCGTAAACATGCTCGGACAAAATTATTACCAGCACTGGCCACTTAACTGCACTAAAAGGCAAATATCTAATCAGCTAAATACAATTAATGACAACTAACAAAATGATACTAGTAGCAGCACTGATAACAGGGCAACAGCAGAATCTGAGTCACAACATTGACTCCAAAATAAAACAAACTAAAATTTCTAGCATTTGGAAAGGCAGATGTACAACAAAGCTGAGACCACAAGGGACATGCAAATTGAAGCCAAGGAACTCAAGAAAGAGAAAATTGTATTGTCTTGATTTTGTGGTGGTAGACCAGGACATTGTAGTGCCACTACAAAACTCCTAAAAAGATTTAAAGTTTTTAAAGGTGTGCAATGTCAAAAGTGACCTTTAGCGTGTCATATACAGTAAGAAGGAAAGTCTAGGTACTTGACAATATTTGTCATACAATTTGAGAGACACAATTTGCTTTGGATGGTTATGGGTATGGACAGGGCAAGTTCATGCAAAAGCTAGAAGCGACCATCATGGAGAAGTGAGGATATTCCAATTCCACTGAAGATAAAAACAACTTTAATTTGAATGTGTACCAGATCAGGTTGGGGGACAAGGAAGTTTCTTTCAAAGGACATCATGCCTAGACCAGCTGATGCAAATGTGCTCCAGCGACTGCCAGAGATTGTAACCTACCTCTCGTTCTGCGTTAGAACATGGTGGACTATTCACTTAGAACAAGGTGGGCTATTTTCCCATCAACCAGGATGAACTCCAAATAATTCATCAAGTTAAAAAAGAAGATAAAATGCTAAAGACTCTCAGTGAAGACATTCAGCAGGGGTGACCTAGAAGTAAAGAAAATATTCTGACAGACTTTGTGCTCATTATGAAGATTTAAGCTTTTATCTTGGCATCATCTTTAGAGAAGAAATCATTGTAATCACTCAGTCACTCAGGGGTGACCACTCAATGGACATGAAGCAACAAAATAATACACTTCAACCACATGTGGTACAGGAATGGCCATGGACAAAGGTTGGTACCGACTTGTTCACCTACATCAACAAAAACTACTTCACAGTGTATTACTATTCCAATTTCCACAAGGTTGTAGATCAGGACCCATACCTTTTACTTTCTAACTGTCAGAACACATCAACACAGGGCCTGTAGATGGCCTAGAGACTTTTCAGCCAAGATAAATTCTTTGTTGCCCACAACTGAGATTGGGCTACAATTGAGATACACCCAACAGCATCAGTGCACCTACTTCATTAAGGACCTAGACAGACTGCAGGAGGGGGACACATTCTTGGGAAACTCATGGCAGCTGCAACATTGAAAAAGTGGTAAATCTGGTGATCTCTACATCATATAAAATGACATTGGACAAATGGGGTATTCTCAAGGACAACCACAGGTGCTGATGAAGGGGTTTAAAACTAGATCCTCTTACACATATTAAAAGAGCTGATATCTGGCCAGACATTCAGCTAGATAGATCCCATTTTTTTACCCTCTTGTTGTTGCTCTTTTGGGTGCTCCTGTTAAAGGGTAACAACAACAGACCCAATTGACTTGACACTGATTTTATGCTAAATGCAATTTCTGACACAATCCTCCCTAATCCATCTTGGGATTGGAACCAGGAATGCCCCATATCCAGTGGCAGGGTTACCACATTGGCTAGGAATCAAACCTGGGCCGTCCACATGGCACATCAGAAGGTTACCACTGAGCCACTAGAGGTAATAGATTTCCCCTTACACTAACAAACTTTACAGATTTTTATTGGCCTTGCCAAAAAGACCAAGCCTTATCATTTACAATTACTACAATGTTGGATGGAGGAAATGGACAGGGCTTTGTTTTGCAACTGTATTTCATGTGTATTTTCATTTGCATCTGTTTTATTATTATTTTTTTTTTTAAGTGATTCATAGCAGCATACTGTGGTGTTAAAATTTGGAATTGGTACAAAAAATGTGTGAAGGCTGACAGGTCTCTTGAAAAGCCACTGCTGATGAAGGTGACCTCTGAAGTTGTCCTACATGCATCTGTGCTTGAAACTAATTTCCTGGGCACACATGCTACTGGGGTCTAAGGGTCAGGGTGAAGGAGATTTGCAGGTTGGACAGCAATACGAAACCAAAGCAGAGTAGAGCCAGGACATGTGGAGAACACCTCATAAGAAAAATTAGAGATGGGGAAAAAGTAGGACCAGGCTGTGCAGACCCAGTGTGATATTATCACACATATTTGATAGGGGCTTCTGAATGAAAAACTCAGGGACATGACTTTTTTTCAGACAGTAATGCTCTTGATCAAATTCGAACCTCTTTAATTTACTCCTTGTGATTTGATTGAAGAACCTTTGCATTGTGTACCTTTGAGCTACTCAAAAGACTTTAATAACAATGACTTGGCGATGTATATTAAGCAGAAAAGAGAAAAAAAACAAGCAGAAAAGAAGCAGGACACTCTTACCTTGGCGATCTGCACACACCAGTTGAGCAGCAGCTGAGAGCCAACATTGTCCTTGTGCTCATAAATGTAATCCAGCAGGCAGCCGTGGGGCAGGAACTGGGTCACCAGCTGCACATTCGGGCTCACACACACCGCAAGCAGGCGCAGCAGGTGCGGGTGATCCATACTGGATATCATCACAGCCTCCTGAGCGTGAAAAAAAACAGAACCTGGTAATGGAAAGCTGTGAACATCAGGTGCAAGTTTAGACCCTTTGAAAAGCACGATCATGCTAACATTCACCTGATGGCCATGCAATGCTTTTAATAGATAGGCCTTTTTTCTATTTATTTTTTTCTATTTATTCTGAATGGATAGAAAAGGCTGCACATTAACACTGGCCTTGAAGAAAAGTAAGCAAGAGCGAAACATGAAGACTCTTTCAGCGAGCTAAGAAAAAAAGAAAGAGCATCGATATCTATCTTCTCAAATCCCAGACTAAACATTTTTCACGAGTGAAAGAAAGAGACAGGAAACATAATGAGAGAGTGTGTTTAATGTTTCCTCGTCTCATAGAAGAGACGACCGCCATTAGTGAGTGTGACCCTCAGCATGCATTCATCTGTGTGCTTGTGTGTGTGTGTGTCTGTAGACTGATGCACTTATTTAGAGTGCATGTGCATGAATATAGTTTATATCTGTTCTTAATTCAGAAAATATGTTTCGTACAAATATTAAACCAAATATCTCAGCCCATGTGTTGTACAGTATGCGAGGATTCTTATGTATGGAAAGAGAGCGCTGTTTTGCGACTCACTTCAAGAAACTTTGCATTGGATTTCAGTCCTGTCGTTTCATTTAGGACCTTTATAGCCACTGGGATTTTTACACTCTCACCTTCAGGTATCCAGAAGCCCTGATAAAGAAACAAAGAGACACACTGAAACATTGCGGTATTTTATAGACTAATAAAATGCGCACACAGACTTCTCCGAGTACCTTGTAGACAGTACTGAAGGTTCCAGACCCCAGGATCTTAATCCTCTTGAGTTCAGTTTCTTTTAGTAAGCGCAGCCGAGTCTCATTCAGTGCAGCTGTTCCACTGGCTTTCAGAGGCTCCAGGAGCTGATCAAAACACAGATCAGTTATCAGTTATTACAATAACACATGAGAATACACTATACGAGGGTGAGTCAAAATTTATTCACACTCTGGCTGTGGAATTTATTTTAATTTACTTTTAGAAAAGACAAATACATAATTTTTTCGACATAATCTCCTTGGGTTTTAAAATTAAAAATTTTTAAGAATTGTGTTGGATTGTAAATGCAACCCTCTTCTCCGTCAGTGTGTGAAGAGTGGGAGAAGAGGGTTGCATTGACAATCCAACACAATGGGCAGC
>JAQMYJ010000010.1:19916370-19945155 GCA_030014305.1 Clarias laeviceps | reverse complement strand
TCAGCTAATTCAGGACCTTCACTGTAGACAGCGCCTTGTAACGTCGGACGTAAGAGGCAGCGACTTAAGAAGACTCCCAAGGGACAGTTTGAGAAACACACTTAGAAAAGTTATCACTTTACGTAAGATATATTTTAAGAGTCTTCTTAGCGTGCGAATAGTGTGCGTTATTGAGAAACCGGCCCCAGATTCTTTTAAGTTTAATTATTTTTTAATACTTTAAATATTTGACATTGATACTGCAGTGGTAACCACCATAACAGGTTAACATCACATGTCTTAAATTAAATTAACTGTGAAATGCATGTTAAGCACATAAAATATGGATCTAGCAAGAAAAAAGTTATCTAGCATAACATGGAATTTTTCAACACCGTCAGACATCACCTTTAGGAAATTCATCTGACTGTGGTAACTTATTGTGTGACAGTGTTGACAAATACATCCAAAGAAGATTTTATTTCACAACTTAAAATACGTTTTACATTTTCTTTAGTAAAATGGTAGTTTTTGTTAATTTCCTGTTCAAATTAATTCCTTGTTTTGCTAAAAGCATGATTTATTGATTTAAAAGGCCACACACACACACACACACACACCCGACAGGGACGTGGCTAGGAAGTCTACTTCATTTAAACATCATTGTCTTCATTGAAGTGAAATGGTAGCATTATTAGGATCCTACAACAGGTTGGCAAAACTTAAACAGACTTTGCGATCAAAACAAAACTTGAGTAGCCAGAAACAGAGTCAGTAAACTTGCAAAGCTCAGTCGATCTACAATCAGGCACAAGCTGGGCAAATCAGAGACAGGAATCAGAAAATAGGCAGAGGGTCAAAATCCGTGAATGCAATCAGAATATACAGTGCAAGCAATGACTGGTTAGAACAACACAGCGTGTTTACACACTGTGGCTGTGATTGCATGTTTAAGGGAGGCCAGGTGTGTGAATCAGTACTTGGGTGAACTTAAGTGTGTGAATTGGAAGTTGGAGTCCGTTACTTCAGTCAGGGCTTCCATACTGTACTTAGCAGAGTTAACTTTTTTCCTCCTGCTACATTAACAAGGATTAAAGAAGGAGTAGATGTAATAAATAATTAATCATCGTACACACAAAAAGGTATTTCAAATCTAAAATCTAATTTAAAAGCTAGTTGTAGATATTTGTTACCCACTTCTACTTAAATAAGCCTACTTAATAGGGTATATTATGAAATTATTTGTTATGAAATAAAAAATCTGATTTATTTATTATTTGTGGATCTTTACAGTTCAAACAGATCTGCTGACTGGTGGATGTTCACCTTTAGGACAGACGTCAGTACAAGGGACGCACATCCTGACATTGTTCTCCTCCACCTCCATCTTGTTACTCGGGCAGGCTCGGACACAGGAGCTGTGATCCACCACAAAGTTGTCTATAGGAGACCACGGTGGAACTTTTTAATCATTTAAATATTAAAACCAACAACCGAGACAAGTCCTGACATTTTTCTATCGAAATTAATAATTTTCTTGATGCGTACTCGAGTAAGAAGGATACCCAAAGTTCACATTATTACTTGGATTTAGAATTTAATTTAACGTTATTAAATACGTCTCTTTTCCGCCTCACTTACGTGGACATGTCGTGACACAGAATGCTCCGTACGTGTATCTGACTTTGGGATTGTGCTCCAGCTGGAAGGTTGTTGGGTTGTAAATGTAAGGTTGAGGACACTGAGTCACACATGCGCCGCTGTCGTTGAAATTAGTACAGGCCTACATGAAATACACAACAGCACATAAGCAAGAGGTGAAAGGTCAATGTGGTTGTGACGAACTAAGTATATTTGACTGGCTTATTAATTTAATCCCGTTCGCATGTGGAAAGTGCACAAAACATAATGAACAATCGACCCATGGCAAAATGTAAAGGAGTGAAATGCTGATCTAATTAAAATCTAGGCATGTGCAATAACCTGAAGTAATTGAAATGCAGGAAGCTATAAACAACACTGCAGGGGTGCCATTACATTTCTGAGAAGAAATTTGGCCCATTCATGAAGCACGATTTTGCAATACTGTCGAGCTGATCATATTTGCCCAAATGCAGGCTTTAAATTGACTTTACATCTTCTCTGTGAATGTTCGAATAAGTCTCTACTATAAACGAATATAGAATGTTGTGTTCTATTGTACAAGAGTGTATTATATTATTAGTATATAAAAGAAAGAGGACGTACAAAGCAGTCGGTGTGTTTGGGTCCCGAACAGCCTCCAGCGCACTCGCGGTGACAGCAGTCACTGACGTACGGACCGAAGCAGCGACTGTCACACTGCTCAGCACACACCGTCTTCGTTACTGATACACACAAAATGTTTTACTTACACCAGATCTATGTTACACTTAAATACAATTGATTGATATTTTAAAAGAACTAAAAAAAGATAAAAGCTGAACTTTGTTTATGACAACTATGCTTAATGCAAAAATAGCAACATATAGCATGGACAGACATAACAAACACAGCTCCGAGGCTGGATGTTTAGTCTGGTATTGACTGAATGATATTTGTTATGTCTGTAATATACACTAACTTTTATTCTGCATTGCTTTGTTTACCTTTCATGTAAATACATTGTGTAGTACCATAAAAGTAAGACAGAAAAAAAAAAAAACTTGTTACAAAGTGTGTAAGCTTAGTTTATATTTACAGATTTGGCAATGATTCTCTTGTTGTCCCCAACAGCGTCCATTACACAATCGATGACATCGTTTGCCTGTAGAAAGTGGTAGGAAGTGATGGTGTTATAGCAGCTATAAACAGCCACTTCCTTATAAGCTTTTTTCCCTGAAAAGTAGCTTGTTGTGCTAAATAACAAAGTGCAGTTGTGCTTGTAGACTTTCCCCAAGCAACAATTATCCACTACACTACAATAGTAATCTATTAAAGTGCTTATTCGCATATTTCATTACAAGGAACAAGTTCTAACTGACCATTTTATATACAGAGCAAAAAGAGCATCAATAAATCAAAAGTTATAGCTATATCCATACGGATTCACTCACATGTATAGCCGCTGTTGTTGGACGGCACCACCAGTAGCTCAGCTTGAGGGTTCCTCATGATGTCCCGCCAGTGGATGGTGTCTACATGGCACAGGAACTTGTTCTGATCCACATACACACCACCGTTCAAGATCTCTGTTGGAGTAGGGTAAGTATCTGGGTTGTTATATATTTAATATGGAGAGTATTAAAAAGCTGGAGTAGTATACAAATTTGTAGTTTAAATTATCTTAAACAAATAAAGTGGGAATCTTTAAGAGATTCATTTTATGGTCGCTGCACTGCATGTTTATTTATATACACTGCATTATGAAATGCCTTTAAATCTACAGCAAAAGCCAGACTGTATAAATGTCCAAATTTATCTACTGATCCTCAAAAATAAAACTTGTACTCAATTTTCCTTTATAACATGGCGAGACAAATTTCTGACTTTGTTTCCCAGAGCACAGCATGAACTATGAATCATGGCCACAGTGCACTCGACTCCCCAAACTCCCAGACATAGCTTGCTTCACTTGGCCATCTCATCCTAGGCCTAGTATCTCCTGTGATGTAAATCGTGATGTCGCAGTGAACATGTTCTCTACACGTGCAAAGTCCAAGGTATCTTGCAGATGCTCCTTGTAGATAAAATGATTCCTCTTCCCAGACATTCTGCTTGTCCGCTTGCTGCCTAATTACCGATCAAAATCCCTGCGAAGCATCACTTGCCTTGTAAATCAAATGTCTGAGCTCTTTCACAATGTATTTAGATAATTTAGAATCGCAGTGTATATAATCAATGGATCAATGGGCCACAGCTCACATAACAAATCTGGAAAGGCTTTATGGAAAAATCATCTCATCAATCTCCTATCATTTTACCACCCACTGGCCAATGGCAAGTGAGAATGAGCTGACTGGTAATTGGGCAGGTATTTGCAATCATTCTGTGCTGAAAACCTGAGTAATTATGCACAATTTATCCTGTTGGGCTAGTATACAGGAAATGTCCTCTGATATTTTGCAAATCAGTCACCATTATTCCCGAGTAATAACACAATGGATGGTTCAGTACTAGACAATCGGTTCAAGCAGAGCAAACAATTGTTGCAGAATGCGCACCAGAATTAAGCCACAGAGTCTAACAAACAGTTTGCAGAATAGCATTGCAGTAACAACCTGGTGACTGCATGTGGATGATCGCCAACAAACGCCTGCAATTAACTATGCAAACAAGCCACCACACCAACAACACTCATAACTGAGGAGCAATTGAGGAGTTAATTAACATATTAACAACATGCATCCCTAGATTCTGGAGATTCCTCAAACAAGACGGAAGCTCCAATACCTTCTCCATCCACTGAACCAGAAGATATATGCTGGATTCCAGGATGTCACAGTCTGAACCCCCTCCTCACACAACATTTCAATGCATGACATCCCACACAGCTACACCCTTAATCCAGTGGGAAACCCAGGAATTTGTCTGCTTGGATCTCGCATGGCATTCTTTAAAGATATGAATGATTATAATAAAACTAACCTAAAACATAAACCTTTTAAATACATTCCCTTAACAATCAAATATATTCCAATGTAGCATCATGTGATCATTTGTAATATGCCAGAACAAGGACCTATTGAGGATGATTAAAATGATATCTATATTTACATTGGGAAAGTTCCTCCTATTCAGAATCTGGTTATGCACATAGTTAAGTCAAAATCCTGTGCACAACTCCAGCACTTACTCCTCACTATGGTGTTGTACAGTAACTGTTCATCGCTGCAGAGCTCTAAGAGAAACATTGCAGTCTACTTCAATAAGATTCTTGAGCTAACACAGGCGTGATTGTTGAGAATGATGAATGAATGAGCTAATGTAACCGCTGTGTGTGTGTGTGAAGGATCCGCTTTTCTTCCCACCGCCTCCTAAACTGTAATCGTGTTTCAGGCCCTCTGATTTCATTTCAGCTGCCTCAAATCCTACTGTTTCATAACGAGCCAGGATGAAATATGTCAGGTTTTAAAGGATTAAAAGATGAACGAGATGAATGAGGCGTTCCTCTTTTGTTCATGCTGCTTTGTAAAAAGATTTAAGTGACAGGGATGCTGAGAGTTTTAAGCAGAAAACTTAAAGCACTAAGAGTCTATTACTCGTGTTATAGATATGATTAAAAGCTCATGTCGTAAACATTAGACGCGTGGCGAATATTCAGAGGTTTTTCCCTGACTGCTGCACAGCACCTTGCATTATATTCAAGCATACTCAAAGAAAAGCCAGCCAAAATTTGCGAGACAGGAAGATTGAAAGCTTGAAAATGCCACACAGGATGCCACACATTAGAGAATTCGATTTGGAACCTCTTAAACCTTTTCATAAAGCATCCAGGTTACAGAACAGCTGCCAAATGCAGAACAGACTCTCCACACTGACTTTAAAACACTGGCAAAGACAAAGCGGAACCTGCTTGGAATATGAAAAGAGAGCCCTCATAAAAGATTCAGCTTTTCTGACATATATTATAACCATCTTGGCACGAAACATCTCCCAAACAATTTGTCTCCATATTTGGACTGGTTCCATATAGGAGAATGGAAAATAGACAGGATGTAAGGACACTTCTCCAGTTCTTTTTTCTTTTTTTTTGCCTCCAAAAAGGCGTTGATCAATAATGCAAACCTGGCAAGACATACTGGAACCGCTTTGAATATGCAAAAATACTGTCTGTATACACAGACGCTTGGCAGAAACATCCTTCTGAAATTATTTGCTTCCATATTTGGAGTGGTAAATGGCAAGTCGACAGGAGAGATTGGCTCCTGAAGTTCACTGAACAGATCGCTTTCCAATGTCACGTGACGTGCGGCATTTTCCCACCAAGACACCTCCTCAATTTCTTAACACCCCTGCATTGATATCATCTTGTTAAGCTGTGATATGAAAAAAAAAATATATATATATTACATACCATCACGAAAAATAAGCCGGCTTTGCTTAGAGGCAATTAAAAAGCACCAGCTGGATGATAGAACCCAAAAATTCAATATCAAATCAGGTGCTCTGAGGAAATTTCTAATCATATTCACTATGACAAAGCTGCCATCTGTAAGAATATCCCATGTCCTACATCATCTGCTTATCCTGAGGAGAAGAGTTGATCTCTTAAAGATGAAATATTGAATTAACTTGTCATTAATACAACAACTTGGAATAAATGCAATAACATCTAAGGGTTCTAGGTTTTCTATAAGTTGTACACACTGTGCTGGATCAAGTGCTATATGCACTGGCTAACTAATGAGTACGAAAGCCACCTTAGCAAATTAAACCAGTGATGGATGTAATACTGTATCTACGACTATGACTGCAGTACATCTTGAAAAATTTCAATATCATGAAGAACTTAATATTCTTATATAATTTAACCTAAACACTATACTGTACCTCTCTAACTGTGCAGGAGATGATCATTGATCCCCTTAAAATAAGGATGTTGGGAAAAAGTGAACAAGCAACAAGGATGACTGAAGCCTTAAGAAGACTGTGAAGCGAAGCTGTTTCAAGAACTTGGGAGAGCTTCACAAGGAATGAAGTGAGGCTAGAGGTGTACGCACAGATGTCTTCAGGAAATGCACTGCAAGTTGCATTCTTAGTATTAAGCCAGTCATCCATCGGAGGCAGCATCAAAAGCAACTTGTTACTATTTTAAATCCATTTTTAAGTTATCTTAGAAAAAGTCCTAATATTTTGAGATGAATTTTAAATTTTCATGAGCTTTATCCTGCAATTGTTTCAAAAAGTAATTTACATGTAATTAAAATTACATGTAATGAGTTTTGAATACATGAGAGTTGCACATTTTAAATTATGAAAGACAATTAACAATAATCATGGGATGCACTGTATTTGTGCACGGATACAATACAGTTGAGTGTCAGCTTTTCATTCACATCATGTTCGTGTAAATTGCCTCTTGATTTTATGTCACATAGCAACTGTAATGTTTATATCTCTTAACCCAGCACTCGCGATGATCCCTTATTGTGACTGAGACAGGAGACAGGCACTGTATTTAAAACAGGAATTGTTTTTATATTGTTTCATTTTCCTTTATATCTTTTGTAGATGAATTAATACAATATGCAGGAGTAGTAAAATCAGTAAACGCTATTCTTTCATGTGTAGATTGGTAGTGGGTGGATGAAGCCAATACACCACCAGATTTGGGATTCAGCATTCACTCTATCAGAGTTTTTTTTTTTTTTTAAATCCCATTTTACATTTGAGCTCCAGGAAGCTGTGATCTCCAAAGTCTTAGATGTTCCTGTTTGTTTGTCATGTCTATTAAAGTACCAAAGGCAGAAATAAAAATGAGATCAACCCTGTTGCATAACATCAAAGCTGGATCGGTATAATATGATTAATATGTATGAGATCCTGTCCAAATTGCCTGGTCCTCCTGATCTAATCAGATGTTCTCATGGTTTTGTTTAAAATATGTACTACAAAAGAAACTGTCAAGAAGAATGAATAGTTATATTATAGTCAATAATTATTTATTTTATTTATTTATTTATTTTTGGCGGTGGGGGGTGGGGTCTATGGGGGGTGTTTGGGACTGTTGGAATTACCTAGGCATGTTACTACAGAACGTATGGGAACACTGGTAAGGTGGCATGCTGTAAAAGTGTGGTAACTGACATCACCCATTGTTTCTTTAAATACTTATCTATAATCCACAAGTTGCAAGATTCAAATTCAAGATTAATACAATACATTCAGCACTTAAAAAAAAAAATCAGTACATACTGATGAATCTTGAATACTGATGCTGTTAAATTACTATATACAACATGTTCAGCTTTACAGATTTTATCAGAAATTGGGATGTTGTATTTGAGTCTAAAAATATTTCATGATTAATCGTGCCATATGAATGTGTCTTGCCTGGTTAGCTCCATTAACAGACGAGTGCTCAAAGTTAATAGATTTAAAGTACCTTCCTTCCTGATGATGATTATTGAAACTAACCCTAACATAGAGTTACTTTAAAAAAATGACTAATGAGAGCAAGTGTTTACAAGTAAATACTTTTTGATGTTGTATTATTAGCCCTCGGTTCAACTGGATTACTGATTCAACTGGAAATGAGTCTTAAAATAATTTAAATAGCAATGAACAAACGGCAAGACAATTCTTGTCTTGAATCTAGCCAAACCTATTCATAACCAAACATACTATTATTAAGCTAATTTCTAGTAAAATGATAAATTCTGTAGCGAACATTCCTTCTTCTATTTGCAGAGAATTTTGTTTTTTAGCTGACTAGCTGATTTATCTGCCAATAAAAACATATTTTTTGTTTAAAATATAAGCAACATTTGATTAGAAATAACCTCAATAAGCTTTTTTTAAGAAAGCGTAGATAAATGAAACTATATTCAAGGTATTTTCACTTGTTAAGATATATTTTTTTAAAGGGTAAAAACAAGTCACACTGCAAAAATAATGCGATCTTTGGAAATGAGATATTCTTGAATATATACAAACTTAAGTTTACAAAATATAACAATTATATAAAATTATTAAGCTTATTTCTAATCAAATGTTAAGTAAATTGCAAGCAACACATTTCTTGTTGTATTGGCAGATAAATTTTGTCTCTTTTAATAAAGAAATTCCTAAAAACTAGCAAAATTATCGGTCAAAAGGACATTTTTTGCTTAAAATTTATTAACACTTGACTAGAAATAAGTTAAATTTTCAATATTATATTGGGTTTGTTATAAAATTTCGAAATTATATATAGCTTTGGCTAGATATTTTGCTTGTAAAGATGTTAGGATCGTGAGATAAAATCACTAGCAAGACACTTGATGTATAGTTTTATTTCTCACAGGTAAGTCAATTGACTCTTTTTATACTTAAATACTTAAAATAAATACTTAAAATAATTATTTTTCTACCTCATCGTCTTCTTCCTGACTCTGTTCATGCATGTTGCTTTATAGGATATATACAAAAATACTTGGGAAAATGAGGGAACCTTTTGTTTTTTGTTTCAAGTATTTCATTACCAACGCATCATTGATTTTCTGAATGCTAAAATAATTTTTTTCATAAGTTTCAAACATTATCTTTTTCATAGTCATGTTTAATGCCTTTTATACCACACTTAAGCCAGTTACTGTATGTCCTGTACTATTGAACAAAATTCAGGATTAAAAACCGCAAACAAGAAATTATGTAAAATGACTTGTTAGTCATTTGGTTAGTCAAATGGGTCTTGAATGTGTGTGTACAAACAAAATGACATGAGAAACATGAGAGGGCTGAACTTTAATACTATTTTGGCACCAACCAAATCTCTTCAACACCACTGAGTATTAAAATGTGCCAAATTCCAATAAGGAGTATGTCTTATAACCCCCAATGAGGGAGTAAGCATACAGCGTGCTGATTACAGAGACAAGAGATGAGGTTCATGTGTGTGTTGTTGTCTGAGAAAATCGATTACAATGTACATCACATACTAGGTATAGAAATATCTCTGATCAAAAGTATGGCTCTGGGATTTTATCAGGTCACTTAAAGCAAGCAAACATTTGCCAGCTTGTGCATGGTTGTTTAATCAATTTCAGGTTAAAGTAGTAGGTGTGCTGCGGTTGATATTGTTTGAGCTTTTATACATCTTTATTGGGTAATATTAACAGACTGTGTTGTGCGTGAATGCACTGAAAGAGCCTTGTTCATTGAACACACTTTTCGTTAAAAGGTGAACTGAACGGTTGGGCTTGGAAGTGAGCGTCGTTAATGTTCTCCATTTATATTACTGCAAGTATTCCGTGAGCAGAAGAAAGAATTTCCCTCCTTCTCTCTCTCTCTATCTCTTTCTCTCTAGTCAGACTACTCAGCGAGGGAGCTCCACTAACATGAAACACAGTGCACACAGTGTACAAAAAATACCCTGTGAACTATAAATGTGAACTCGTTCATATTAAGGTGTGTGAACTTTGAGTTTGCTCTTGTGATGTGTGAACTTGCACACACTCGAACAGACAGCTTTGACTTGTGGTAAATAGATTTATTTTTTTCATGAGACCTGTGTTAACTACTAGAAATAGTCAGATATGGGATCTTTAATTACTTTAATTCTTAACCTTTTATACATTTTATATTACTTTATACACTTGTTTATACTGATCAATTTCTCCTTCATTCTTCAGAAATAGAATCTACAGTATAAAGTTGGAAGAGGCAGGCCGTCCAGAACAATGTGATTTATCTTTCTGATATACCTTAGCACTCCTAAGCAAAATACATACTCCTATGGTCATCAGCAAAAGCCTGCTGTTATAGAAATCTAATCATAACCTTCTGTGATTACAAATTTAACAGCATTGTGGATAAAAAAAATGAATAAATAAATAAGTTTAAAGTTTATTTTTTTCATAATTAGCCAACACTATTACCAACTGATATAAAATGAAACAAAAGTCCCCTCAGACCCAGAGTCTCATCCATCCTAAATCCGCTGCAGTGAGCGGTAGAAGCGGTGCACTGAATACAGATGGGAGAGTTGATGCCACATGGACCCCTGCGCAATATATATTTCATGATCTTGGGGAATTTATTGAGTCATGAATGAACTGCAGTCCTGCACATGGATATAAAGAAAGCAGAAGCGTTTTTTTTTTTTTTCAAAAAAGTAAAGATTTTACTCACTGGTCAACATGCCTGCAAATTCAGTTTAAAAAAGCCTATTTAAAAAAAAAATTTTTGTTGGTTAATATACCTTTAAAGAAAAAAGAAAACCTGATTTTCTAAAAGTAAATAAAATTGTAATGGTGCAATCCCTCTATCTAGTTGAGCATTTAAGTTGAAAAGTAGTGTGTATAAGGCAGTTCTGATATTCTAGTTTGTTTGCTAAAGTTTTATTTTAAGTAAATTTTGGCAGCAATTTAATTTAAATTAGAGTGAATTTGGTGTTGTGTGTTTCATTAATACTTTTTTATTATTACATGCTGAAAATGTTCTTGTTCAATGTTGTGTTGATTATTTGTTCTCATAGAGGTTGTTTTAGCAACAAATATATTACATCTTTTTTTTTATCTTAGTACAATTTTATTTGAAAATATAGAATTAAAAACCTTAAAATGTATTAAAGTAAAATGAAGTAAAAATTAGTACATTAAAAATGAATTCAAAAGCTAAAAGTGGTAGCAATGTAACAACATGACCTGTGTGGAATTTCAGACCAGAGATTAATTGGGACTGAAATGTTATGCTAAAACATCTTGGTATACTCTTTAGAGAGGTGTAATTATTGCTGCAGGTAACAAATTATAAACGCTGTTAATCATAATTGTATTGTTTTACTGCTTGAGGAGAATTCCAAAGAAAGAGAGCATGCTGATAGAGAAATCATACCAAATGTATATGGAAAGAATTAAAGGAACAAGTACCGGTGAGGTTGTTGAGTCCGAGTTGACGCAGACCGGCATATTCATCTCTCCTGTAGTTGAGGAAAATAGCCAAAGCATAACGGCCTTCGTAGAGCTTGGTGCCACGGATAATGCGCAGATTTTCCAGAGGCAGATAGTCGAACTGGTTCAGAGCCACCAGGACGTAACCGGTCACCTCACGGATTGACTGGAATGAGGAAAATCATTATAAAGAAATCTATTGTTTTTAACATATTACTCTCTAAACCTGTGTCATTTTATCCTGACAACCCTTTTTGCTTTTGGCGCCTTACTAAAAAATAATAGTAATAAAAAAATATATATATAATAATAATAATAATAATACTAAATGCTGGTAAAAATTGGTATGTTTAGGTGCCAGAATCCTTTTGTGTGTGTGCATTGAAATATTTTCTGGGATCAAGACCAAATATGATAGCTGCCTTTTTGTTTAAAACAGTGCATGTTTTAAACTTTACTTTTGCATCATTTATTCTATAATTCATGGAGTCTGCTGCATTACAAATCTCATGCTAGTTTATCTTCCACTTTACAGTCTGTAAGGCACCAAAAGCATTTTCCTTAAACTAAGCATAGATCAAGCCGATCCCATGCAAAATTCATGAGTGAACGCCATTTTGTGTTTTTGTTGATATGTAAAATATACAAGAGAGCCTTTTAGCACTTATCCCAGTCCTCAACCCACCCTTAAAAGTTATCCTTTAAAACTTTAGATATTTATCGTCTTGCAAATTACTCTAAAACTTTACCCGTAAGTGCATCATGCGGGTGGGTAAAGGAAGGTGGGAGAGACAAATGCAATAAAACCTTAACTAGTAGAAGCATCATCGTGATTAATGTCAGAGATGTTCAAAAAAGAGAGAAACACATAAAAACAACAACAACAAACTATTCTGCATCATAACTAAATGACAAACTAGCAAAAATTTTTATTATTTTCTGAAAAGCTGGGTAAAAAGGCGGACAACATTTCCCAACCCCTTTAAAAGTCTCGTTCTCCTACAGTATCGTCCAGCTCACTGTGCAAATCCATCAACGACAGACGTGAGAGTGTGATGAGTATCCCAAGAGCTACTTGAAGACTCTGCCACTACATCTAAGTGACTGTGACAGATTAATTGTTCTAAATGTCACACGGTTTTTAGAATATGCCGCTCAACGATATTGTGAAGCCTTGGTAATACCAATGGGTTTATTTTTTTATTTTTTTTATTTCTTATCTGCAAGCTGTTAATATAGAAGCTAGAATTTGGATAGATGACAGAATAAGCGCATGAATACCGTATTAACCTGTGATCTGCTGGTGCTCTCCTGTTAGAGCATTTTTGAAAATGAATCCTCACCAGCATGAACGATGTGTGCAGTCCTAGATCGTAAACTGAAATTGTAGAATTGAGACTGGTGACGTTAAAAGCCTCCTGATGAACGCACCAGCTGTTATTTTTTAGACAAGTTATTTATTCCTTAGGAATAAAACTAAATATCCATTGAATAGTTCTAAAGAACAAGATTTCTACTGAAATCTGAAGATGCTTCAAAAAATGTCCAGACACTAATTATATATTGCAACAGTTCTTGATTAACAATGTATTTGTTCATCCGTCCATCTAGGAACCTCTGTAGTCCAGCTAGGGACCATGGAGGCTAATGGTCATTACCATTCTATTTATTCTGTATTTATTCGGATTTCTGAGTCAGTAGAGCATTGAGGCTTGAGAAAGCCTGAGGAAAGTGATGGCTGTCAGTCGTCCATGTGTGAGAGGAGGAGAGCTCTCTGTGTGTGTGAGGTTATCAGTTGATTCTCCATAGCTCTCTCCATTAGGATTCTGAACTGACAGCACTTTTCTCAAGACGTTCCAGACTGCCCTGTGTACAGAACTGTTTAGATGCAGTAGCTGCAAATGACACTAGTGCCCTTGAGATGTATTTTCCTTTCAAATACAGCACAAAACAGGAAAACAGAACCCAGCGTTATGGTTAAAGAAAGGTTAATCATGGTGTGAGTCACCTTGAGAAAGTTGAGGTTGCGGTTTTTCTCAATGCTGGTGATCTCCAGGTTTCCCATCACTACCTCGCAGTTCTCGTAGAACTTGCGCAGAGTGTGGTAATGTTGGTCCAGGTCTGACAGGGTACTGAGCTTGTTATCGGTGCCCTCACATACTGTAAAAAAACAAACATTAAAATATGCTTAAAACAGTGAACCAATTGCATAAGTTTTGGTAGAAAGATGTAATGAGGTGCAAAGCTCAGTTATATGAAGATCATGCTAAATATATAAAGATCAGCTTTAAACTACCTGACGAATATTGGGTAGATCCCTCTTGTGTGCCAAAGCAGTTTTGACCCATTGAGGCCTGGATGCCACAAGACCTCTCATAGTGTCCTGCGGTGTCTGTCATTATAACATAACTCAGTGTAGTCTATAGGATCCTGTAGGATTGGACCAGGCAGACTAGCCTTCACTCTCAATGAGTCTTGGTCTCATGACACTGTTGTTGGTTCCTTAGTTGCCTACCGTTGGACCAATTTGGGTGGTACTATCCACTCAATATAGGGAACAACCAACAAGACCCACCAAGTTTTGAGATGCTCTACCCCAGTGATCTAACCCAGTTATTTACTGTTTAGCAAAAGCTGGTGTCTTGTCAAATCTAAATTCAGCTACTTTTACAAAATCTAACAACCTGACATGTAACAGAAATACCCAATATTTAAGGTATGTTTGATAGTCATATAGTCTTACAGTGTGATAATTAGTGGTAACATGTCTAAATACCCTGTAATGAAGCCAAGCAATAAAGCACATCTTTAAGCCCATCACAGAGTTTTCTTCTTCTGTCCAGACATAACATCAAGAACTACATATTTTAAAAGTGTCGTTCTTCCCAATCCCTGGACACTAGAGATCATCACAGCCTACAAGTGACATTCCTACCCTGACTCCTTGCAGACAGCATTGCCATTTTCAGGAAATCGGTATCACAGTTACCTGAGCATCATCATGAATCTTCTGCTGGGGTAACATTATCCAATTCAGTCTGACAAATAGGAGATCAAATCTGGGCAACATTTAAAATCATAAATCGTTTCTATAAGACAATGTAGCCTTGATTATCAACATGTAAGCCACTGCTCCTGGGTGAGGAGGGATGAAATCAAATGCTACAGTAGTTATGAAGGTAACTCTGGGTCAACAAACACTGGATATCTGCTAGGGGCTTTATGCTTAGAACTTGGAACTCCAAACTGGCAAGAACTCAACAAAAAAAAGTTCCAGAAGCAGAAAGCTCTTACTTACACTTACTTATATTACTTTTACTTTACAGTAATGTATTACATCATATGGGCATCATGTGTAACTTAAACTTTTAATATACATGTTTTGGAATTACAGTTTTGGTTGTTAACTGCAGGGTCATTTTTTTATGACATTGAGGGAAAAAATGTATTAGGATTAGAATAAGAATTATAACCCTGCTGATTTAATAACACTAAAGTGTAATAAATCAATGTCTTCAGTATCTGAAATGTGGTGCGGTTTCATTGTAGGTGCAGTTCTAAAAGAAGCAAAAATCAATGAAGCTTGTTCTGATTTACCCACAAAACAACATTCAATTTTTACTTTTAGAATCCAGCCAGGCATTTTGCAGACCTCAAATTTGCATTTTTGGTCTATTCAGACATCAAGTGAGTATGGGCTCATGCCATATCCATTCTGGATAAGTATTGGCTGTCAACGCCCTTGGGCTCATTTATCACCTCACTGTTTGGACTCTTAATAGCTCTAGTCTCAGGGGGCCTAAATGCCGTGGACAAGATTTAATGCCACAGTGGCTCAGAACATGACTGATTACAATGAGTGTAAATGGCTCTGTTATTTTTATTCTCTCTAGGTATTTCTGGGAAAACACTTTTTATGTGAGGTTAATTTATGGGGTAAAAAATCCAAACACCACAGTTTTAGATTAATGTAGACGCTTTTCATTTATTAGCCATAAATATAAGTTGTTCCCCCTCCGCATTTGTTTCAACCACATATTGCTTGCACCATTCATCATTTTCATCGCTATGGCTTACACAAGCATATTGGCTCTATGTTTACCTCGAAGATATGATGAAATGTACAGATGTAATAAACCTGACAGAATTGTACAGTTTACAGCTGAGCCAAATACTTTTTTAGCATCTCCACACTTTTCCTGTTCACATGCAAGTTAAGTTTAAATGGCTACTTTTAGTGACTAGTATGTCATTGTAATAATGTACGCACAGCGCCGCGCTACCACATTAAACATACATTCACATCAAATACCACACAGAGCTTTATTAATAATCTCCCAGAGTTATCAACTTTGATTGAATCGCCATCTGACTCCACAGAACTCGATCAGGCGGCTGAATATTTAGAGTCAACATTTCGTTAGATATATTAGATAATGTAGCTCCAGTTAAAAGGAAAACGATTAGAGATAATAAACTCGCTTCCTGGTATAATGACCACACACGCACTGCTTGGAAATTAGAACGCAAATGGCGTCAAACTAAATTGCTAGTATTCCAAATAGCATGGAAGGAGAGCATCCTGAACTATAGAAAAGCTTTCAGTGATGCTAGATCATTGTATCTCTCCACTCTTATTGAAAATAGCAAAAAATAATCCTAGATTTTTATTTAATACCGTAACTAAATTAACTAGAAATAAGACCAACAACAACAACCTACAGTAGTGATCGCTTCATGAACGTTTTCAATAACAAAATCAAAATATTAGTCAAAAATGTCAGGCTTTGAAACCAGACAATTTAAATTATACAGATGATAAACTAGCCACACCACATCAGAACCTAGAATACTTTACTCCTTGAAGAGAGTGAATTAATTTCACTCATATCTTCTTCAAAATCGTCAACCTGTGTATTAGATCCTATACTGACACATCCTGCCGGAGTCCTCGATTGCACTCCTCACTAAATATACATTGAACTTATACATTATGTTACTGTGACCATGCATAACTGTTATCGCTCCTTCTCTTCTCTTCCTTTCTCTTCTCTTCTTTTCTCTTCTCCCTGTCTCACTTTGTCGAACTACATATGCCACTCCTGAGCTGCCAGTGATCTAGACCCCCCCTCTGCCCTCTGGCCCTGTCTGACTCATCCTGGTGTTCAACTTCTAGTTGGAGATTTCATCGCATGGTATGGTTGCTTGGAATGCGTATGGTGACTAGGAACAGTTCCATTTTAATATAAAGATTGGACTGGCCTCAACTGATGCAGACAGCTGTTCTCTGAGGACTTGTGACTGCAGTCGCTGAATAGGACTGGAATTGCCTACAGATTTGTACCCAAACCTCCAATAACAAACTAATGAATATTAACTCAAACGCATCTTAACTTAAACAACGTCCAGCCGCCTAACACATAGCATGACTGCAAAACAATTCCTGCTATCAGTTATCACCCAAATGAGAATGGGTTCCTTGTTGTGTCTGGTTCCTCTCAAGGTTTCTTCCTATTGCCGTCTCAGGGAGTTTTTTCTTGACACCGCCGCCCACAGCATTCTCATCAGGGACAATCTAATCATTTTGATTAACACAGATTTTCTTACATATTTCCGCAATTTTCTTTTGATTCCGTAAAGCTGCCTGGCAACAATGACCATTGTCAAATCAAATTTAACTGAATAAAATCGAATAGATTAAATTAAATTACATGTTTAACATGTTATAAAAGAGACCACATTTTAGACAAAACAAATAATAAAATAGTCGCTTTAAGGTCACTTAAGGTCACTTGCGGTCGTACAAGCATTTCACTGCATATCGTACTGTGTATGACTGTGTATGTGACAAATAAAATTTGAATTTGAATTTGAATTTGATTTGCTAGGTTTTGTATGCAAAAAAAGAAGCAGTACTACAGTCAAAGTCCTCATAAGAACTGTGAGTGGTTCTGCAGGATGCTCAATAACATTTAGTAGCTAATTTCTTTATAAAACTGCACAAATTGTTCCTCGAACTAAAGGGACCTCAAAACACCATCTCACCAAACACTGACTTTGTTTAATGAATTACTGTTTACTGGGAACTTCCATTGCAAGATACAAAACTCACACACACAAAGACCAAAAGCACGATTCAAACCCTAACTCTGGAGGAGCAAAGCAACAGTACTAAACATGCAGCCCAAAGTCATAGTTCAGACTCAACTAAGAATCCATGCACTTTATGGATGGTTTTCTTTGGGGAAAAATATTATAAGAACAGTATTCCTTGCAGTATAAGAGTGAGTTAATGATGGTAGATCAGGCAAGGTGTATCCAAAATGATTTTACCTTTCAATAAAGTACATAAAATATTAATAGTGACCTTGGAAAGTCTTAGGCTGTGTAGAAAGTTTGGGACCGGAAAGGCTCAAGAATGTTTAATATTAGATCTGGGTATCAGTGTGTTGGAGGACTGGTCAAAAAGTGACAAACCAAGAGAAAGATATCTGATTTAAGCATTAATAATACAACTGAGAATCACTGATAGTGTTGCAACCTTGAAAGAAGGACTCCAGCTGCGTTCTGTGTGTCGTAATGGGAAAATTGAAATGCTGTCCTAAAATTCACAATAATGAATCCAGTTGAAGTTCAAGTTCCTTTTTCATTGTTCTTATTGCTTTTCAAGAAGAAGAAAAAGAAGAAACAAAGAAAAAAACACAATCTCTCCTCTGACTGTGAAAAGTCATATTGAAAAAAACCAAAAAAAAGAAAAAAAAACACACACACTCAGCATGACTCCTAGAGAAGCACAGTGACCTCACAAAGTCCAAGCTGTTAGATTTGTGGTGAGAATCTAAAGCTAAATCAATGTATTTTTTTCTTTTTTTTGTGTGTGTTAGATGGTACAACATGCCTGAAGGGTTTATAGTGGGTGAGGACTCCAGTTCCGTCAAAGCACCATGCTTATTGCAGAAATGTGCTGCTGCAATGAAGTACTCCCTAGCGTAGGATGCTGATAGATGGTTTGCAGCTTAAAAAAATGGACTTGTTGTAAAAAATTATGCATTTTAATATTAAAAAAACTTTTTTTTTTAATTCTTTGTCTGAGGTATTTTGATGTTGGGCATTGTAATGCCCAAAGCAGCATGACTTCAGCACCAAGGACAGCTCCCATCAATAATAATAAACGAATATGTACCTGAAGCAGAGCGGGGTTCAATCACACACAGCTGGAATCCACTGATTACACTGACTCTTCACAGCTGGATATGGCTCAGAGAGAGATAAAAGTGCTGTGTGTTGAGGGAGAGGAGAAAAAAATGTTGCCTTACAAACCCTTTTCAACTTCCTCCCTCTCCACTCCACACTTGCCTGTGTCATTCTAACTCCATTGCCCACAAACATGCTCATAATTGCATGTAGAACTTCTCTCCAGACTCAGATTCAATGGGGAAAAAAACATACTATGCGTTACCCAGTTGCTTAAACAGTAAGTACAGGTGAATTTCTACACAAGGGTCGAGTCAGGTCAGATTTTAGTTAATGTGTCATAATAATACAGAGCTTACATGACAAAAGCATGCTTAGTCTCTCTTTTTAAAAACAGGAAATGTTAAAAACATAATTATAGCTAAACTGTTATGTTTTGTCCATCACATTAGTCATGTTCACTAAATCAGATTGTGCTTTTAATTCCCAGAAACACCAAAATAAGCAAAGTCTGTCCTCACATAGGACTGCAAAAATCTGTTCCCATCAATAAACCCCTCACTCATTCATCTTTTTTGTGTCTGTCTATGCAAACACAACAACCTATTTAACATTCTATTAAAGGCCACTGTACAGTAACTACAGTAACAATGTCATTAATATAATTTCATTCACTTCAGGTTAAATCTACCCAATGTGTTTTCGAGTTTACTGGGCAGTGAACGAAATTCAGCACTTCAATACCAGAAATATGATGTTTACTTCGCATTTAAGCTGATGTGTCTTCCTCATTGCTTGAGGAACTGTAGTAATAATGCATGAAGCATCATATATGAAAATCAGAAGCAAAGATGCTAGCATATGCTGACTGAATCATGGCCGAATTCAAGGGGAACCCCATGAGACGAGGAAGCTGTTTAGGATAGCTCAAAGCTAGGAGCTCTAATCATGTTCTTAATTACTCTCTCCTGCCAAAGGGACTCTCATGTCTAGCAGCAGCGCTCACCAGAGAAGAAAAAACTCTTGAGAAACCCCCCCCCCACTGAACTACTACTGATAAATACTTAAGGTATTTTGGGGAAAATTCTTTTTTTTTTCCTTACGTGTATGCACACGCATTATGGCTGACTCACATAGCCTGTGTTGGTTTGGTACGTAGCTAGAGCATTTCTGTAGAAATGAACATGATGTGCCCAGAATACACAATGTGCATGTAAAAGGTAGTGGCCCACACGTACCCACACATGTATGAAGATATGCATGTCGGTGCGAGATAAGTAAATGTCAACATGGAAAATGAGCTCTTCAAGTGTCACCATGTTTGTTAACTTGCAAAACCGTCTGATTGAATCTGCCAGTAACTTCGGCATGAGGCTGTCAGACATGAGCAAGTTGTGGTAAGTTTTGCTTAGTTGCTTATTTTAAGGGCTTTATTTATCTACGGTTAACTTGTTTTTCTCTGTTAGACTAGAATCCAAGTTATTTTCACAAATGTTTGCAAATATTAGTTATTTACATTTGTTGATTGTAGTATTTTACTTTTGATGGAATTAAATATGTTAGTTAGGCATATGGAACACACATACAAAGATCGAATGATGTACTCTTATTGTGTATTTCAGACTTTGCATTATTCAGATAGTGGATAATGACTATAACTGAGCTTAATCCTCTTTATTCTATTAGCCAACTAACCTCTCACATTGGGCCAAAACCTTGGTCCGGACAGGACACTGGTGCTTTTCCTGTCCACACGCTGGGCTAGCTAATGAATTCATCACTGCCCGCCCCTCTAAAAGATCACCAGCTGGAGATTGTGGTATTGTGGAGTCCTGAGGAAAACACTGGGTGGTATCCGTGTACTCACATTCATTCCGTCTCTCAAGCTCTCTGCGGATCTGCCGGTTTGACCTTCCAGCTCAAATGAATGCTGAACCCCCTGGGTCTGACGCTACACCCTGTACTGTGACTCTGCATAGAGACAAATAAAATGCCCTTCGGAAAGTTTTTCCCTGAACAGAGACAAACTGCTGCAATTAAGGCAGAATAAGTACGATGGAAAAAAGGACAGAAGGACATCCGGAGGGTCCCGAATCATGCACTGGCACGAAGCAAATCATCTCATTATAACTTAAATGGTCGCTTTGCACATGTACTGTATCGTTCCACGTCTAATAGTCAAGACATTTTATTTATTATCATAGTTCATGATCTTTCACGTATTAAACTTTTGTTGTTTTTTTATTTAATGGCTTCATGTTAGTCTTTTGTGAGAAGCCCTGAGTTATATTAAAGGCACAAGCTGAAAGGAATTCACAGTGGCTCCGGGATAATCGACGCCTTTTCCTCCACGTTCCCAGCAGGTACGGCTTCGGTCAACAGCAGGATGCGTGTGTTTGTTCCTGTGATAACTACACACCTGCTGGTATTAAATGTGTTCACTTGCTAATCATTTCTCCTGCAGGAGTAAAGATAAAGACTGACACACAAACACACACACACACACAGGTTAATCACACACTGATGTATATCTGAATGCATACTCTAACTTTAACTATCAAAAATACTATTCGCAACATAGAGAAAAATCTTTCAGCGCAATGTAGTCTGAAAAAATTAAGCATTTAGTGCTATGCAACAAGAAACAACCTATGAACACATCAATGTCTAAAGTGTAACAGATTTAGTCACTCAATCTCTCATCGTATATACCGCTTTATCCTGTATTCAAGGTCGCGGAGGACCTGGAGTCTATCCCAGGAGACAGGGTGCCAATCCATCACAGGGCACACAAACACTCATTCAGCCACTACGGGCAATTTTGGAAATGCCAATTAGCCTAACCTGCATATCTTTGGACTGTGGGAGTAAACCGGAGGAAACCCACCATGCACGGGAAGAACATACAAACTCCATGTACGCAGAGACAGGAATCGAACCCGGACCCTGGAGGTGCAAGGCGACGGTGCTAACCACTACACCACTGTGCCAACTAGCTGTAGTCAATAAAACTACAGCTAGTAGTATTTAAAACCTAAAGAATTTAAAACTAAAAGTAAAAGCTTGAGAATGACAAATGACAGATGACGGTGATGACGGACTATGCTTTGCAGGAAGGTGAGACAATGAAATGTCTCAGAATTTAAATGTCTCAGAATGTTACAGAATTAACTTGACTATTTGACTATACAAGCCAGTTCTCCATGACTCTACATTCATTAGTTATACATAAAGTGTAGAATACTCTATAGCAATCACACCCTGCAGCACTTGTTACTGCGAGGTAGCTAATTAGAGCAAGCGCCTGATAGTAGCTTCTTCCCCGAACATACATTTGGCTCTGGTCTATTTTAAACCCTTGTGGCATTATTTCTTATCACTATGTAGTTACATTACTAAACTTCTAACTGTTACAATATATCAGATGGTATTAGATGAAAAAAAGTTGCTGATACCAGAAAAGTGCGAGACGGACAACAGATACTGATCCCGGTGTGCCATCTATGTTTTACCGGCAGGTGACACAAAAACAGGTTTGGCATACCTGTAGTCTCACATCAATCATAGTCGCACTAGCCAATCATGGGTGTCCGTGACCTTATTGATGCAGAAGAGGTGGAGAGAGCTTTCCTCCGCCATCGATAATGTTGTGTGGGAAGCAGTATAGAAAGATATGCTCGACGAGCGGGTGGTATGTACCGTATGGACAAACCAGCGGTGTGGGTGTTTTGCAGAATACACATCCAGGAAGATAGGTTTCTTATCTCTAGTTGTCAAGTGGACTGAGTACAAAGAGAGTAAGAGAGTAAAGAAAAAAAACAAAACAAAACAAGAGAGCACAATAACATACAGCTTAAAGCTGTGTCACGTCGCAATTGGCCATTTTGAGCAAAGCTACTAACTGATAAGATTTCAAATAAGCAACAAGATGATATAATTATCTAGCTATTACCAAGGGCCTCATTACTAACTAGTGGGTTACCCTTGTTGAATAGATTTCCAGGCAATGAATCATGGGATTGGGCTTCCTACTGGAGCCTTTTCCCTCCAGTGAAATAAATGTATTATCTGTTGTGTCTGTTAGATTGCAATTATTATTAAACCTAATCTGTAAACAACAGGACCTGGGACCATCATCAATAAAACTGTGAATTGCTTTTATGTTCTTCTTAAAGTCTTAAAACTGATTATTCTCCACAAAACCTGAAGCCGTTCCATCCATTACGCCTGGTGCACTGAAACCCTGAATTATTAAACGAGGTGGCTGGAGCTCGCCGTTATTTTAATAAGCACCCAGCTGTTTTATTCTGGTTTGTCTGTAATGACTCGCTAATGAGGATTTATTCGTTCCACGAATGTCTGTAAAAGCTTTAAAACAACGCTAAGATCGGGGTTTTCATCGAAGAAAAGGCAACAGATGAATAGAAATTCAACAAGCTGAGCTATAAAGGGAGCGCTGGAATGACACAAAAGCGCTGTTGCTGGATCTTATGTGCTGAACTGATAGTAATGATTTATTCACCGTTGCCAAAAACGAGCAGATCAATTAGTATCAGTTTCCTACACACACACACACACACACACACACACACATAGAAAGAATAATCTTTTCGCCATGTCTACAGCTATCCCTCAGTCTAGCCGTGAGTGAAAGATCCGCAGCGCTCTGTGTGAAAACTACACGTCCATAACCGAAGGCACTGTGTAGATTCTGAATAATGTATCACAGAATCCTGCACTGCACTGGAGGAACATTTTATTAGAAATGTTGTTGTAAAGAAATATATATATAAGTGCGTCTCAAATTTTTTTTTTTTCATGTAAAAGTAAAATCGTTTATGCCTTTTTGTTGTTTGTTTGTAATTTCAATGATTATGGCTTACAGCTCATAAAGAAAAAAAAATCCAGTATCTAAAAATATTAGTCCACATTTCTGAAAAAGTATCCTGATTTATCTATTCAATACTAGGTCTCCTTTAGCACAAATTACTGTATCAGTGCTCATGGAGGCGATCAGCCTGTGGCATTATTGAACACCAGGTTGCTTTAATAGCAGCCTTTACCTCATTTATACTGGTTGGTCAGATGTTTCTCATCTTCCTCCTGACAATAGCCCAAAGATTCTCTATGGGGTTCAGGTCAGATAAGTTGGCTGTCCAATCATGCACAGTAATATCACATTTGCAGACCATTCAGTGGTAGTTTTGGCACTGTGGATAGGTGACATGCCCTGCTGGAAAAGAAAATCAGTATCTCCATAAAGCTGCATTGACTTCGGACTTGATAAAACACTGCGGACCAGCACCGGCAGACGACGTTAGCCAAAATTGTGCCAATTAGCCATGGAATTAAAAATGCTCCTTTTTCCTTCCTTGGTTCATCAAACACAGGATTCCTTTTCACACTCATCTCACTTCCCGAGGATGGATTCTGTCTATACTGTACAGTACAAGATCTCAGCAAGTCACAGGAGGTGAGAAGACAGTTATTAACCACACACTTGCTCTATACTTTATTCATTTATTTTTAATGGTGTTTTGTTTTTCCTCCCCACAAGGCAGATCATGATGAATAGGGGGATTTGTTCAGGTACAAGGCAATCATCCATTACTTTAAAAAAAAAACGTTATGCGACCTACTAAGGCTCGAGTTTCTGACTTGTTTGGCCACACCCCCATAACAAGCACTTTTTTGTATTACAAGAGGCTACAAATCTCTATTGGCTCTCATGAATCTATGGTCTCTCTCTCTCTCATCCACTTCTATATAACAGCTTCACCACTTCACCTTTTACTTGCGTGAACCAACCAGTGCTGATTAGCCTGCTTAGAGGGGTACGAGTGTTAACGCACAGGAGTGTGGATTACCCTGTGCTCGAAGGCTGATGAGTTCCAACACTCAGCGAGCAAATGGCAGCTAATGCAGGAGGCCGGAGAGGTAAGAGGGTCCTCTACAGCAAAGTGCACTAAACTCAGACCTCTTGTTCTCTCTGTATCACAAATGAAACCGTGTACAAAATGTGATGCCTTTAGTCTTGCTTACTCCTGGCTTGCCTTGTTTCCTTTCTATAAATCTGCTAATTACAAACTTTATATCAATTTCGTGTAAATGTTCCTCACAGGTTCATTCAGACATACTTGCCTATAATATTCGCCATTCTCGAAAGATTCAACAATATGTCAAGTAGCGTGTAATATATTGGCAAAATCCCACAAAAACAATGCTAAAAACCCATCACTTCTGGTTGTTTGAGCTATTCAGGAAAAAAAAAAAAAATCTAAACTTGACTTTATAAAATGTCTGACAAACTGTCAACAGCATTTATGTGCAACAGTTTCTCTTATTTCAAAATTTTTGGTCGCCATAGACCAAGGCTTCAACACTTTGTACTTTTGTTTGTGGATATATCCAACAGGTAAACCACTTGTTTCTTCACTTTATGTTATATATATATACTCAGCGCACTGTAATCAAGCTCAGACTTTTTCTAGGTTGAAAGCGATCTGTTAAAGTTCCTAGGGTCACCCTAGTATAATTTCCAGGTTGATTATGGATAGAGCATATTTAGACATCAACCTGACCCCATACATTTCAGTAAAAAATCATATCTGAAAAAATGCTATGATGAAAGAATCCTCTAAATTGTTTTTTTACAACTTTTACAATTGAAAAAAAAAAAAAAAATTCTGATTAAATGAAACAAATCTGAGATTCATGATGTGAAAAATCTGTTTTGCTGTTTAGCCAGGAATATCACCTTCTTACAGCAAAATACTCTGTTACTTTGGGTCAGTTTGATTTGACCTACACTGTGGAGGCAGTGCGACCCAAAAGCCAATAACTTGACTCACAGTAGAGGCTTCTCAGCTATTCAGCTATTCGAGTTTCAAATCCTGGAGGTGAAGATCTCGGTCATCCGTCCTCAGAACCCGAGTTCCGTTCAGCAGTAAAGACAAGAGCAATTTAAAGATAACATCTACACCCTTAAATTAGCCCTGCTCACCACTAACACCACGCTGTCAAGCCGTCAGGGAGGGGGTTGCTATTAGATTTAGATGAAGTCCCTGTGAATGAGTCATTTCAGATGCCAGCGACATCACGGCTGCCAGCGGTATTGTCTGTCTCTCATTTATCTTCGTATATGATGTCAAAACACACATTCAATCCACCCCCGAGTACTTTTCAATTGCTCGCTTTTCTGACTGGTCGAGCAAAACAACATCTGCATATTTGAGCAGCTGCTGAGTCTCCTTTTGTCGGCCCGATTTTTCTTTCTTTCGCTCGGGAAGAAAAATGCCACCTCTGCCACCGGTTCCATTTGACGGCTGGCGATTTTGACAGAAATGAGAAACAATGGAGGAAGAAAAACAAGTGTTGAGGATTTAAAAAAAAAAAAGAGAAAAAGTAAAGAAAAAAAATGAAGAAGTCGAGAGATGAGGAGAAAAGATCAGGTTAAACAGTCCTCCTGTTCAAACAGTTCAAACAGCCCAAAGGTGTTGCTTCTCAGTAAAAGGAATGAGATGTGATAAAAGCGCACAACTGTACGGCTCAAAGTCTTTAATCATGGCAGGGATTAGACGACATCGTGGCTGCCGCAGTTTGGTCACAGTGAAAAAATACTGGAAATCAAAAAGAGCTGCGGGGAAGAATTTGAAGCAAGTGAAATAACACACACACACACACACACACACACACACATACAAATACACACAATGACACACTTGTTTAAGTAGGTATACACGTATCCTGTAAAAGAAAAAAAAATCTGCAACCAACAACAACAAAAAAAGCGTATCATGGATCGGTTCTTTTCTATAAAACATAATCTGACATAACCAAATATTTAACTCACTGACTCACTGAGTCTAAATGATTTGTGCTTTTTGTAGCATATTTGGCTGCCAGTGTTCGTCTGCCAGCGTTCCAGGAGACAGAGAGAGAAGACCGAGGAAATAATGAGACCGCCTGGGTTCATGTCGATTACACTGCAACCCCTCTAACAGAGCTGGCTCGGATTCCGGCTCTGATGCTGATTCTTTCCCACTTCTCTTCACCACACAGTGATGGTCATTAGGAACGAGAGGATCGGTGCCAGGAAGTTTGCAGAAATGCTGTGAGTACTTTACGAGCCTGCTGCCTGGACTCAATCACTAAAATTAGCATTATAGACTGATTATGGTTAAAACCCGGTGGCCATCTCTTGATGACCTGGTGATGTGCTGAAACCCAATGCGATTCTGATACTAATTGAACAAGCGTGCGAACAGACTGTGTTTGTTGCAATTGTAGTTTTCAGCGCAGCCTGGCTAAATACAACGAACAGCACTTCATCTAAAGTTTATAGACTTGAATATCACACACCATGAATCACGTCATTGCTTTATGCTTTACACAAATCCATCGTATCTGCCTCACAGATGTGTGTCGCACACCTGTATTACTCCCTGCTAACATGAAGCATAAACATTGTCTCACAATCAACAAGACTGTTTGAAGAAACAGCTAAGATTTCCTTAAGTATGTCTCAGAGAAGAGCACAAAGGTGACATCTTAAATTATAACCTCATAGCACTTTATATCAGGAAGAGACTTGTTTACAAAAAGTTAATCAGTGTGTGCAGTAATTTTAAGTCTCTTGAATCATTTAAACAAGTTTGTGTTCAGTCGTTCTACAAAATCCTATCTAAAAAAATAATAAGACTGCGTGTACTGGTTTAATAACGTTTACCCTGAGCCAGACATCTGGGGTTTAATATTTCTGTCCAGACAAATAAATTTTGCTGGCCCTTTAATTAAAGGAAGAAAAAAAAAACTCCTTATAGCTCTACAGATGAGTTTCACGGGGAAAAAAAAAAAAAAAAAAGATTAGAACATTTCGGTTTGGTATTTGGAGCACTCTGGAGGGAAAGAAATTCGGGTACAGCTCACACAGTGAGACAGAACAGACCTCATAAGGAGACCCACAGCGCTTCCTAATTAAAATAATCCCCTTTAATTAAAGCGCATGGCCAGTGTGGCCAGAACCCCCAAAAGCTTTCAAAGCGGGGATGGAAAACTCACATTGTTCGGTCTGAATAATGAGCTTAAAGTGCACCATTACTCCTGGCCAGAATGGCAGTACATGGCGGCTCGTTGCGCTCTTAATCCCACATCAACAAATGGTGTTTGCTTTAACTTAAAACACAGCCTGTCAACCTTGTTCATCAGTAAAATTCATCATGTATTCATCATTTACTCAAGCCAGACAAGTTTGAACTTTCCTGTCTAGTTAGTTTTAACATGCTAGCATTAAAATGATATACTCTTAAATACACATAGCAACTCTTCTATGGATGTGATAACCTGGTCATTCAGTGCGTTCCGGTCATCAGCTGAGTTTCTTTACACCAACATTTAAATTTCCATCGTTTAAATGGCACTGATATTTTACAAATACAATGTGAAATATATTTCCTGCTCCTAAGGTTTACTGGTCTGTTATGTTAGCGATATCGCTTATCTAACAAGTGGCGAGCGCAAGTTAACAACTGTGTGTTAAAAACCCCTGAAATATCGGAATGCATAGAAGGCAAAGCTCTTTAAACTGTCTACCAACAAGGACACAATGGCACGAGCTGGTAATCGTGTCCCACTTTCAAGTTCCTGCTCTTTCACCCAATCAACAGCAGGTCATCTCATTAAATACAAAACCTTACTCTTATCCCCTAGTGCCGTAGTCTCATACTACAAAACATGCTGTGCTTTTTTTTTAAATCAAATATAATCTGACCTGTTTAAGATTGCTGTGAATGTTAATGTCGTCCCGGATTGTGAGAATACTACTGTAATCTCAAGCTTACACTTAAAGTGAGTGTTTAAATCATTCCATCTTTACAAAATAAATATATAGACAGCTTGTACCCACTAAACTAATAAATTTGCAGTGGTACTATGGTTATTATGGAGTGATATCCCGGACATTTTTCAAAAGGAATTGCAAATTGCATTTGCAGTTGCGTTTTCCATATGTGGACGCATAAAGTGTGACATAATTCAAATGCAATTGCAAACTTTGCATTAC
>JAQMYJ010000010.1:19825314-19837217 GCA_030014305.1 Clarias laeviceps | reverse complement strand
TTATTGGAGGCTCAGGTAGACTTGTAGGAAATTCCAGTCCTGAACTATCGAGCAACTGCAGCCAAGTCAAGTCCTCAAAGAAACAGCTGTAAACATCAGTCGAGGCCAGAACCGTCTTCATGGTAGAGTGAAACCGTCATGACATGAGCTCTGTTACATCATAGCGTGCAAAATCTCATTGTTTTTCTAAAAATTATTAGGGCCCCAGCACTGTGACATGAGCACGAATAGCTATGAGATCATCAACATTGCTATGATAATGTTGACGTCTGATAGTGCAGATGTCATAGTGTGTAAAGGGCCCTACTGTTTTTCTAAGTAGGGCACAAGCAATATGACATCAGCTCTATGTCGTCATAGTGTGTGAAGGGAGTTATTGTTCTTATAAATATTTTTTTCCAGCATCCAGGGATTTTGGGGGGTTTAAAATTAAACTGCATACACACTTCACACACACACACACACACACACACACACACACACACACACACACATATTTGTTAAACTCTTACATCTCATTGACTTGAACAGCTTTCACTATGCATGTCATTGGGTCAACTCAATAGAAACACAATTAGTTTTATTATTTTTCTGCAAAACGAACACATTGGAATTTGAGATTCTGAGATTAATACGATTGTTACCAAACCAGGCCAGTATGATCTAAAGACAGCGAGATCACAAATTTTTTTTATATTTCAAACGGTTCAGCTGTGATGAGGCCTTAAACTTATGGAAAAAATTGGCGAATAACTTCTTTAGTTATATATAATTGTATGGTTATATATAGTAAATTTATCATGCCATAATGGTATTGGTATTTTTTGATGCGCCCAGGTGGCGATGGTGCGGGTGCTCAGCCATCCTAATGACAAAAGATTCCATTCTGTGTGTTGAATTTCATTACTTTTTTTTTTTTTTCACGGTAAGTCAGTTATTTTCGGTTGTTTGCAAAACGCCCACTGTCTTTCTGGTGCGCCCAGGCGGCGGTGGTGCCAGAGCTTGGGCCAGATCAGAACTTATTGAAGAATAAACTGAGTAACCTTGATGCATTTACAGTATAACTAATGCTAATGCATGTTTGACATGACATTTTATAGTTTATTTTAGAGATATAATGAGACACAAATATAAGCCCATTTTATTTGGATACAACTGGATCACTGAAATTTTACCTTCCTTTTGGTTGTGATCCTCTCTCTTCCCAGTTAATTAAGTTTGTTCTGTTTTAACAGATGCCCTTGTGTGTGTGTGTGTGTGTGTGTGTGTCTTGCTGTGCATGTCAGTGGGTCTCACTCTGCTCTGACCATTACAGCAGAAATCCTCTCCATCTAATCAAACCGGACAGCCTGCTGTGAGGTTTCATTCATCAGCTAGAGACCAGACAGGTTTGATAAATGACCCGGACTCTAGCCTGTCCTCTCATTCTCATTGTCCTTCTGTCTCACTCAAAGCCAACAAAGCCAACCACACACACTCCAAACACACACACTACACAGGCTATGAAAGGATGCAGGATGAAATGTCTTCCTTCACCTAATGCAGCAGTTTCTCAGTTTGTTTAAACAAGTCAGTATCCATCTTAAATGATGTATTGTGCGAGCAGGATAGTAGTACAAGTTTCAAAGTTGTTCTTCGATCGTTTTAACGGCTCCATCCTTCAAGGAACACCAACAAACACCACCGTTAGGAGCTTCAGTCACACAAATGGAGATAGTACAGAGAGAACTTTGCTTTCTAGCAATGATAAAGAAACACTGCTGTAAGGAGTATTTGATCACTCAATTTGTTTTCTCAAGTGCTTTACTCTTTGTTTTATGTGTGAAAAAAGTAGATGTTTCAGTGTGATCGGAAAGCAAAGTGAAGGTTTTTTTTTTATGATAATTTTGACTAACAAGTGCTTTTCTTATGGACACAGAGCTGTTCTCATCACATTGTGTGTGTGTGTGTGTGTGAATGCTCTTACTTTCACTATTAAATATTGCTTTGATTTTAAATTGATTTTTAGGAGGCTACTTTACCAAGTGTTTATCTTGCTCAGTCATGGTTATTTTTTCTTCTGACCACATTTATTCTGTAAAGTTGAGGGTTCAGCACTAACCTTCCAGGTGTTATTAATGTGTTGTTTACTGTATGTGTGAATCCATTCTAAACCCAGTTCTAGTAATTTCAGCAATTTTTAGTTGTTTTCTTCACTTGATGCAGTTTAATAATTCCACCCTTCTGAAACACAATACCATCCAGGAGAAAGAATGAAATGCATCTTCTGACATGGCAGTTTAAGAAATCAGAAGTTAATCACTGCTTCAGTTAGGGTTAAAATAATTGTTGTGGCTGAAACGTAACTATACAATTAAAGTATTTGCTTATGTAAAGCCAAAAAGGGACTTTGCTTTTGGCCATGGAATTTGATATATTATTAAGTCATGATTTTTTTTTTTTTTTTTTTTTCCAACATTTTCTTTTGTTTCTTACTAACATTCTCCAAAATAAAATAAAAAACAGGAACATATTAAACTTTGGAATGATAACAGTAACTTTTTGCACCAATTAGTGTTCTATGCCAGCATTCCCCAATGAATGCCCTATTCTATAATAAAACGCACCCTTGGCCAGTCTTTGAGTCAGGAGTGAGAGCGGTACTAAGCAGTCGGTACTATGCAACCAATTACAGCGGGGGCAGTAGTGCATTTATAGACATTTGACCGTGAATCATGGTACTGCTGGGAATTTAAACTTCTGATCTGCAGAATATTGATATTTGTATTTGAGACCTGGAATGAGCCCAGACACCTAACAGACCCTGATTTATGCAGTCACCTTCTGCCTCAGTTTAAAAGGACTACATTTACATTCACATCAAGTTAACATCAAGGCCTTCAGCTTCAGAGGGCCTGATTATGTTTGTATCAAATGATAGTGTATATTTTGAGGTGTGAGACTGAAGCACCAGGGGAATGAGATGAAGCAAAAAGGATCTGTGCTTAATAGGGCTGCCTGGTATTGATTGGCCAAAGGCGAGGGATCTTGAAAGTGAGAGGCAATTAACTGCTCCAGTTATTTTATTGAAGCGCCAACAAATCGATATTGCAGTATACTGTAATAAGGAAATCAGAAATTGTAATATGGTTAGCATTTCCATGAGAATTTTATCAGCGTCCTGTATGTTAGATCTCTTGGCAGGACCTTCATAACCGACCATAATGTAATGTGACAAGCCAAATGTTCTGCGCTATGTACCATTATACAGTACCCCACTGAAAGACCTTAAACGGCTGTGGCTATGTGCGTTTCACTGCCTTGGCCGTGGTTGCAGAAATAGCATCTGCTTCCTTGAATTTAAAGGAACATAAAACTTCTAGGGAAAAAGTGGAGGTGACGGCGCGTGACCTCAGCTTGGCAGTTTTTCACAAGACTTTGCAATTTCAGCAACAGATTCACTTTGATGTTTAGATGATACACGTACCTGCTTTAACCCCTCCTCTTTCTATTCAGTTTAACAAATAATCCAAAATCAATCTTCAATATAACCTCGTTTTTCATTCATTCTATCTATTACCCTATTTCTTTTATATACAGTGGAACCTTGGATTACGAGCATAATGTAAGGGTTAACCCCTAGAGGGCGACAGACGCCCAGACTTGTTTTGTGTTTTAGTTGTAGTTTAGTTTGAGTTGGGAACTACGTATCCCAGAATGCACCTCGGTCAGGTGATAGAAGAGCGCACCTGAACCGAGGCGACTAATTAAGTTGATTATAAATAGCCTGACTGAAGTTCAGTCAGGCGTCTAGCATTTGTTACTGTTATTGTAGTTACGGTTTTCCATTGGTTGTTTTCCTAGAAAGTGCTCTAGCGAAGTTTAATTCTGTTTTGTATTGTTGAGCATCAATAAAACAATGTCTTTAAACGTCTACACTGCCTCTGCATTTATGCCACGCCGACACAAGACCCGTAATCGTGACACATAATTTGTTCCGGAAGTGGGCTCGTATTCCAAAACACTTGTAAACCAAATTAAATTTTCCCATAAGAAATAATGGAAACTCAAATTATTCATTCCACAGCCTCAAAAAATAAATACATAAAAATAGTTAATACAAAATATAAAGTAAAAATAAAACAAATTAACCTGCACTTTACCTTTAAAAAAAAGTAAAAATTAATCCTGACAGATAAGTGTTTCCGTTTATGCACGCAGGCGCTGTGTGTGTGTGTATGTGTTTGGGTCTGTCGTTATGTGTGTGCAAGCGCATAATTTGACACCGTGCCGGTTCACAAACACACACTAAAGGCGAGAGAGAAAGAGAGAGTGTGTGAACCGGCACGGTGTCAAATTACGACAGGCTGAGGGAGAAAATGGATTTTTAACCTCTCCAATGAGATTTTCTTTTGCTTTACACGCTTGCACACACGTGTGTTATAAGAAAGAGTATACGCATGCTGTACACACGCACTTACAAACACAAAATAAAATATGTTTTACACACACACACGTGGTCACAGTGTTATAGTAAATGGTACACGCATGCACGGATGTGGAGAGACGCGCACTAAGACCCAGCAGGGGAGACGATTACACAAAATTCCGCAGCACAAAAAAAACCAAAAACATTGGCTCAGTTGTGATCACGTGACACTCGGCGTCAAAACAAGAAGCGTATGCGTGATGCATGATACTCGGTACTCGTAAACCAAGACTTGATCGTTTTTCAAGTCAAAATTGATTTAAAATCTTTGCTCGTCTTGCGGAACACTCGCAAACTGCGTTACTCGCAATCCGAGGTTTCACTTTTCTTATAAATTATCAGAATATATAAGAAATATATATAAGTATTATTCTTATATATTATTTACATTATAAGTTTTAGACACCTTGGATTTCCCACCTTCATGCTCGTCACCCACATTTCCCATCTTCCTGCTCCAAGATGGGCACTCCTTGGAGGAGGGTGTATATACAGTATTTACAGTGTGTCAAAGAACAAGATTACTAGGGGTCATGCTTAACTTTTACTTATTGTGCATGTAAAAAGAGAATAGTTTTGTTGTGTTTTGATGGTTGAAGCATACCTACGTCTTACATATTACTGTTTCAATCCGAAAGCATCACGATGCAATGCCTGCATGTCAACCTGCAGGCCAGCTCTGATGGAGACATTCAGGAAACGTAATTACCATCTTTCATCAACCATCTGCTGGTGTATCTCTCTCTCATTTAGTTAATTAGAAGAACAAGGCCTCAGGTTAAACTGGCACATGCTTTATCCAAGGATCTAGAAGAAGAAGTGAATGGGTTCAAGCAGGAGAGAGAACGTTCTGGGTGGTGTGCTGGAGTGATGATGAGAAGGATGACATTTTGTAAGTTATTGAAAGATTAAGGCATTGAGATCTTGTTTATGGCCACAACGTTTTTAAAGTGCTGATCTAATAATTTTTAGGGATTCAAAAGGATTAGTTGGCTAACCTGGGTTTTATATTGTTTTTTTGCTAAATATTGAGGATTTCATCATGAAATAATTACCTTATATATTTTTTCTCTTTATTTTGTTCATCATTAATGTGTCTGCTAATAGCCTGAAAACAGATGAGGAAAGCCTGATAAAGGCCTGAACATGGATGTGTCCAGTTCCTGCATGCTGATTGGCTGGGAAAATCTATTCTGCAAAGGGGCATTTAGGGGCCTTTCATTCAATGATAAAGACATTAAACAACACACTATGTTTGGAAAAAGAGTGAAACAGGAAAGAAAATCAAGGCACACCATTAACTAAGTTATTAACTATGCGTCTTAGAACCATTCATAGGAATCCCACTCAAAGTTCATTTAGGAGTGAAAATATTCCTAGTTCAGAGTAGGACATAAAAGTTCTTTAGGAAGCTTCCTACAATTTTTTCAGAGTAGGACTGCAGCAAGGAACGCGTGTTACGTCACATGTGACACAGCTGCAAAGTAGGCTGCGTGTTATAGTGGTTGTTGTAGTTTTGACAGGTTTTTGTAGTTTTAAATTTAAAGGTTTTCAATTATTGTCATAATCTGATCAATATAATTTAAAAAAGAAAATACAAACAAAACTGGAGAAAGGATGAGAGTGTTTTGCTTGCGGAGGAAGAATTAAAATGTAAATAAATAATTCAAGCAAAATTCTGCCCCACTCTGATAACTCTTATCTCTAAAGATAAAAAGTGAGTGGAGGCAATTTGTGAAAGCATCACTGCCACCTGGAAGTTTGCTTCATGTACCCCTGAGGAGTGTAAAACATGGGGGTATGGCGTGTTAATGAAGTGCTGCTCATAACAGAGTATATAATAAAATTATATATAATAAAAATAGCTGTGTACACTCAATAATTTTATATAAATATATAAAATGTATATATAAATATGATTATATTAATGTGTATTTGCCATAGATGTGCCTACAACTCCTTGAATGCAGCTTGTTTTTTGTTGATTTCATGCTGTGTGCAGGGGAAATGTATGAATCTGCGTGTGATCTGTGGTTCTGTAAGAGCAGGGTTCAATTTATAATTTCAACAGTGTCAAATATGTCACTGTTGTAAAGTTGCATCTTCCCTGTTACTAAAAAATGTTCAACAGCAGTCACCTGCAGAGACAGTATACAAAATGTTTATTACATACTGCACACGATGCTTAAAAATGAAGTATAAAAGTTTTGTCCAAACATGTCTTTTTAGCTCCTTTACTACTAAAATGTCTCTGCTCTGTGCACATCTCTGCCTGAACGCCATTTCCTCACTACTCCTAACCAACTATACAAATAAAATTGAGTTAGAACACCTCTGGTGCTTTCCTACATTTTGGTAGAGACAGGGGGTTATTTTAAGAATGTTGATTAATTGCACTTACTCCTACTCCTAAAAGTAGGACCACAGTTGCATCACTCTGAGAATTTTTGGCCACTTTTCTATTCTGAAATGCTTAATAAATAAATTCATGAGCAATTTTCTATTCTGAAATGCTAAATAAATACAGGTCCAGAAGTCATATGCAAACTTGTTTAAAAAGTATAAATGACCTTTAAAATGGAATCAATTCAATTAGCCTTTTCTCACATCAGAAACCTAGACATGATAGAAAATGACATCACATTTCATTTTAATGGTGTGTAATGGGTGTAACTTTAGATTGTGCTACTTAAAGGAGAGAACTGTATCAGTTAATGAATTATTATTCTAAAGCATCTATAATCTCAACTGTACCTCTTCACTCGATATGATCACTTTATACTGTACGATATCCATGTAAAGGAAATATTGAAAGCCAATTTTATTATAATGGAGAACAAATGCTATACTACATTGATGGAATCTAAAATAATGGAATATTGAAGGAAACTAATCAACCTCACACAAAACTGTTTGTGTTGCCTACCTGTGAAGATAGGCGAAACTTAGGGCTCAGGATCCCTCATCCATTGTCATAGCACTTTTTTTTTTTTGGTCAAAATCTCCTCCTAGACCATTAATGGGAATTTGAGCACAACTTCAGAGAACCTTTATTGGGAAGTATAGAAGCATAATTTGTATTTTTTTTTTTTTCTGAGAAAATGGAAATGTTTTAAATATAAGCAAAAGGGGGGACAGTCAAATCTGCTATGTATAACTCCTCCTAAACCTTTCATGGGAATTTTACCAAAATGAAAATACAGCATGTTCAGGAGAAAAAGCTTTGCTACAATGCTGAACTTATTATCTCCTATCATCCATATTTTGTTGTCATCATACTTTTCCTCTGTCCCCAGCTCCTCCTAAACCATTTACAGGAATTTGACCAAACCTATACAGAACCTTTATTAGGAATTAGATGTGCAATAGCCCTTCGATTGTGACACATGTGTTCCTTGGAAGACTCATATATTTTTTTTTACAATGCAATTTCATTAAGCTTTACGTGATCCTTTTTTTTTTTGGCCACATTTCACCTGCAGTGTCAGTGTCATTGTCTTGTCTGTGCGTCGGGATCATTTTGTGCAATTCTCGCCATTAGCCCTGGAAGAACAACATCAATGTCATTAAAGTTTTCTGCTCTAATGCACCCAATTCATCTCACTGGCTAATGACAGAGACGTTGGATTGGGTTAAATGAGATGTGGTCAAATGAAAATGTTAAATGTGACTGAAAGTTAAATTTGAACATCCATCGCCAGGCAGCGGAACAGCACATCTGATTGGTCTAATATGGCTGTTGAGTTTGTTCTGCACTGTTTGAGATGTTTTAACACACAGCATATAATGCACTGAGCTAAACCATCCCTAGCTTCTTTCTGGTCTTAATCCTCACAGTGCCGCCTGTGCAGTCAATTAAATCCAATTTGCTTTGAAATTAAATCAGCATGTAAGGTTCTTACATGCGGTTCAGCAGCCAGTGTTTTGTCTCACTCTTGGCTGTCCGGTATAGCCTTAATCCTTAACATCTAATTAATGTAAATGACTCCCTGTGATGTTTCATTCATCAGTCTAAGAGCAGCCAGGCTTGATAAATGACCCAGGTCTGTCTTCTCAGTGTCTTTTAGGGCGTTTTCTCACTGGGAACGATTGTTCCGTTCTGTACCCGAGCACGATTTCTCCCCCTCCCCAATCCCCCCGTAGGTCTGTGTGCACACTGTAACATCGGTTCCGATCCCAGGCGCACATGCATATTTACACAACCAGAAACAGTAGGTACCTTTTTGCTGTCCAAAAGGGGAAAGAAGAAGAAACCGTGAATCATAAACTGTTACACCTATTAATGCTCCTGACACATCTATCGCGCGGCTCAGAGGGTGAAATAAGCGCGCGCTGCGCGGATACGGCTAAAGGCACTGAGGAATGATTTTAAAACTCTACTCTGTAAGGTGAGGAACCAGCTTCTGCCTACATTTCCACAGTGACATTGATAAAAAGTGATCATTAATTTTAATTTCTTTGGTCATAGCACAAAAGCATTGTTTATTTTTATTTTTTTATATATATATAGCAAAAATAGTGTTTATGTACACCGTAATCATACAGATGTAAAGAATGAATGAATAAATGCAAGAAATACAGTTAAGTACAGTGAAACACAAGAAATGTTACAAATAAATATAATGCATGCTGTAAAGTTTAACATCTGGGTTCAAGAGAGGTCTGGTGTGTGATGGCAGCGTGTCCTTGTGACCTGGAGAGACCAGGAATGGCAGTCAAATTCTACTATCAAGGAGACAACATTCCTACAAGAGAGATGCTTGTGCTCTTTTTTCCTTACCTTGCTATGTGTAGGTTTTCAAACTTAGCTGAGGTGCTGAAACTCTTGAATTTGAAACCTCACAATGCATCAATGTTTTGTGTTTAACATTTGTGTGCAGTATCTTAGTGTGTATATTGTATTTTTGTAAATGTAAAACTAAATGTATACTGTAAAATCCAAGATGAGTGTGGGGGATTTTGAATGGAGACAAAATACTGGACAGAGTGCAAAATTTTATTTATTTTATTGAAAATTATAAGTTTTGTAACAGAAGTCGCTGTCAAATAGGAAAAAAATGTAAACATTAAAATGTAGCGTATTTTTATATTTACTTGTACTTGCATAGCAAGTGGTTGTGTGTTAATGAAATTAAGACAACAGTTGGCCTATCGTCTGCATCAACATCCTATTTCATCTCTTGATGTTCCTTCCTCTGCATCTGTAGTCAGCGCTCCTCCATCTAAATTTGAGATTTCATCCAGGCATCACGAGTCTCCTGTTCTTTGACGTCAGGTTTTGCCTCTTTCTTCTGTTGTGAGCTGGGCTTGTGCTACTGTCAGAGGTCTCAGTCTGTGTTTCCTCCAGCGTCCGTCTCCAAGAAAGTATAAAAGCAAGAAATCAGCTGAAAGTTGCAACCATAACAGCTTGTACAAATTAAATTTTTCCAACATTTAAATTTTGTCACAGCAGTCACAGATAACCTGAAATTGTGTGTGAAGCTTATGTGGCTCACCAGCATTTCAATTTATATAAGTGTCGCTGAGATGTGTTGGAGAATATACATAAAGGTGATACATAAAATAATGAGTAAAGAGTAAAGTACCTGTAACTCTAATAGCTACATGAACACAACACTTGAGTTCATCACATTCTACAGTTTTGAACAGGGAAATGATCTGAGGCCTTAAACATACCACCTCTGCAATCGGTCCAGGGATTCGTTCCCGAGCTTGGAACAATTGCATGCTGACAGACAAAAAAACAACTGGTCCCGGGGCCAAGTGTGCTCGGAAACTGTTCCCGGGCCCCAGTGAGAAAACACCCCTTAGGGCCCAGAATCCTAAACTCCTGCAGGCTATATTGTTTGATTTACACTTAAACGATACACTAATCTTGTTTCTAACTATCTTGGTTAATCCATTTTGCAAAATGATAAGCTTTAAGCTTTGACCTTCCTCACTTCAATAAAGACTGCATTTGCATTTAAACCAAGCTGATGTCAGGATGCTAACGGCATCCACCTCTGGGCTTGATCACGAGTCTGCTGCTTTAATTTACTCCTAATTAACAAAAGTTTGCTGTCATGTTCTCATTCGTTCCTGCATGCATTTTTAATTCTGGGGTTAAAGCAAGATCAGGATCGTTTACTTCTTTATGAGTCTAGAAGCTTAAACAAACACTGCAATTACATTCATATAATCCTAAACCATTTCGGACTTATATAAGAGAAGCTTTCATGTTGAACCAGAAGGCAAAATAATAGCAATAATAAATAAAAGCTTTTCCTGGTGAGATTCCATTCAGCAGTTACTAAATTGTTTCAGTGAACAGCACAAAGATGAAAGCTGTAATGGTCTAGAATTAACTGGACTCATTTTTGTTGTTGTTGTTGTTGTCGTCGTTGTTTGGGTTGGACCCACAGGTAATTAAAGCAGGTTTGGCTTGCAATTTGATCCACCAGCAAGCAGCGAAGCCTTGTTTGCTGTGAGTGACAGAAGCTCCTAGGGAACGAGGTACTTAATTGGATGTCCTGGTATTGATTGGGCGAAGGAGAGTGATCTTGAAAGTGAGAGCCAATTACCAGCTCCTGCCATTGTGCAATCTAAAGAACTGTTCAATTTAGCTTCCTGCGAATTCCAATGCTGCTATTAATGCTTGTTGTCATGTCCTCACATCACTTTATTACTTGAAGATCGTTAGAATGGAAATTCCAATCAGGAGAACTGTAAAGTTGCAGAACGTACCTAGAATCAGGGGCGAGCAGGGCAAGGGCAGTCTGTCTTTCAAAGATAAGTAGATATCGGTATGATTTTTTATTTCTTTTTTGCTGTTTACAAATGTCTTGGGGTTGGTTACTTTGAATTGGACAATAATTAGATTTAACAAATTTTAGCTTGTTGTTGAGGCTAAAAGTAGACCTCCATTCAGACAGAGCAAGAGTCTTTCTTCCCAAAGCTTCTTCCCCAGTCACAAAAACGAGCTTCTTTTAATATGGGCTTTGAAGCTGGTTGTACGAATGCAGTCTTCTTGAAGTCATGCTATGTATAAGCACTAAGACTCGTAGACCATCTTGGTAAATGTTGCGGGTCCATAGATCGAGGCTCAGTAGACGCGATGTCATCGACAGCACATGCAGGTTTGCAGAACAGGTGGCGTGATGCATGCAGAGACAGCAGAGCAGGCAGCTTTCTTCTTGGTGAGTTGGAGCTGGACAAAGTATCTTGCATGGATATTGTCTACTCACTGTGTGGAAGTGAAGAGGCCTGTTATGGGCTGCACAGAGGGTAAAGTTGGCATCCCCTGATGAGTCTGGACTTAGGTCATGTGCGCAATATGTGACTATGAGAAGCTCCTGCATTGAGTAGCCTGCCATCCTCGCCGGGGGGGGGGGGGGGGGGGGGGGGGGGGGGGGGGGGGGGGGGGGGGGGGGGGGGGGGGGGGGGGGGGGGGGGG
>JAQMYJ010000010.1:19786138-19801391 GCA_030014305.1 Clarias laeviceps | reverse complement strand
CAGGAATTGATCTGTATTCATACTGTGTGTTAGTTGGCAGGCAGTTCAGCATAACAGTTGATGTTAATTGATGTTAAGCTTTATAGTCCGTTATAGTCCTTAGTCCCTCCCACAGGCTCCTAGAGTCAATCTGTTGGAGCTGTAACTCTAGTTTCCCCCATAGCACTGCTTCACCTCCTTCACTGCTTTCCGAACTTTGTAAGACGCAGCCTTGTATGGGTCCATGTCGCCCAACGCAAGTCCCGCATTATAGGCAGCAGTGCGAGATCTCAGAGCATCACAGATTTATCCACCCACGGCTTCTGGTTGGGAAACAAGGGAACAGGCTGTTTCAGCAGAGGCATCTCTACTTCCTTCAGTCACAGCTTCTAGAGATGTGTCAGAGATTTATACTAAGAGTAAAATGATTGTTCGAGCAACTACTCAACAATGCAAAGCCAAATGCACCTTTATTCACATAAATATCACACTGAAAAGGTGCTCAAGCTCTACTTCCAAACCATGAATGCTGGTTCAGAGTACTGAGGCAGTGGGAGACACATTAGTAAGACACATTCCCACTAGTGGCTAAGCTAGCAAAGAAATGCTAGAGCATCCCTACCTCAAGTGTCCCATCAGATAAATCATTCAGAACATGTGGAAACACAGTGACGTCAGAGGTCATGAGTTTAACCAAAAATATTTTACCAAAAATTTAATTCCTGGGACTTAGCAATGCAAGGAAACCATTTTGATGCATTGATTAGGATGGCTTCCACAGTAAGAAATATAATGAGACCTGGATTTTGGGGAGCGAGCTTCAGCAGCAGATGCTCATAGTGCGGGTCATAGTGTGGGTCAGGGAGGGGCACATTGTTGGCTCCATGGTTTTGTTGCAGCTGAACCAATTCTGAAGTGGCCTTTACAGGCTATGTGCCAGCACCCAGGTAGTTGTTTTCTGGAGGCTGGTCTCAAGGAGGTGCCAGAGAGATTGCTCTGGAGTGGGGGTTGGGGCCCTGTGTCTTGGTCTGTGTTTCAGATGTATTATATTTATTACAGAGTAACATATCCTAACCACCACATGTTTACAGCTGTTTATTTCTTCTAGTAAAGACCATTGTAACTGCAGAAAACAATATGTCCATATTTTAAATGTGTTTCAGTGTGGAGGTGATTCTGTTGACCAATTTCTAAATATATTAATTCAAATTATGCATGAACTGTAATTTCTTAATTTCATCAGAGGTCGATAGTGCACTTGAGTATTCTTTCAGCATTTGTTCTTAATTGGGTTGAGTGATGTGACTTTGGAATTTCTCATCATTGCATATTCCACAGCAAGAAAGTTACATTTATTAACTAACCTTTAGACATGACCAGCTTAGAAAACAGTGTTCTGATGAGTTTTTTTTTTTTTTTTTGTGTGTGTGTGTGGTTTTTTTTATTCTTAACACACCTCATTCAACAGATCAGCCAATTATTGTGCCTTGCAAAAGTATTCATACCCCTTGGACTTTTCCACATTTTATGTTACAACCCATAACTCTAAGATCTGCTCCTGCAGATGTGTAAAAAAAAAAAGATATTAAAGAGGATCATTACTAGAGCCATGCATTTAATTAATCATGGAATATAAGTATTTTGTTGGTTAAATCAATAAATTTAATTAATTGTTTTTCAATTTATAATCAATTTACACCTTTTTAAAATTATTTAGGTAAATGTACATAAATAGGTAAAAATTAAATGATCTAATATCTAATTAAATGATTTAATATCTAAAAACCTGTAAGAAATATAGGTGCTTAACATTCTTCAGACAATAAACGTTAATGCTATTGAATGCTCAGAAATTCAGTCTATCTATAGAATGATCACTAGTCTAATCATTACACAAAATGCAGAATGTTTGACATAGTTTTGTTTTTAGTACACCTTTTCTACTCACCAATTTGTGTACCTGCAACCTTTTCATGCTGGTACTGTATTTCCATAATATTTCAGGCTGCATCATTTTGCCCATCTTCACTTTTTTTTGTACCTTAGTAAGTGTAAGTAAAGAGCCTCTCATCTCCATCCATAGAGAATGAACCCATTTATCCAGGTATGAGAGGAAAATGCTTGACTTCTCTACACCTCCTCTTTAGTCATGCACACTAAACCTCTTCTAACGACAAACCTGCTGTATTTTTGCTCCACCAAGAGACAGGAGAGCTCTGGAGAGAACTCCAATAGTGACACTGGGTTCAAACACTACCTCATTATTCCACCTCTCCATCACAGTAATGGATAGAAGCTGGAAGCGGTATGGGTTTGAGCGCACTAGCATTAGCAAGATTAATGCTCCTTATGAGAAAACGAGGGAATTTTTAGCCCTCAATCCCTTTCACCTTTTCACAGTTTTTCACATCACATCACACAGACACTGCTTTTTCACAATAGAAAAGCTTCTGAGCAAAATTAGTGGTGACTTATTTTCAGCATGGTTTTGTCATGTGATAACACACTGTCACTTAATGATATGACAGACTGAAAAGTATAATTTTTATAATTGCAGACTCTTGCAGTTTTGTTCTTTGCATGATGTCAGCATTGGACACTCAATCTCTAAGAGAATTAAAATTACTTTCTTCTAGTGGTTATTATCTGAAGCATGGATTCGTTTTGTACAGATTCTCAAGACCTTTTCATTGTTAGCAGACAGTAAAGTTAGAGGTTGTGTAGCTAAGCTTCCTGACAGTTGTTAGATGCTATAGAATTTTTTATTTTATTTTATTATAATTTTTTTTTAGATGTGCACAAAAGATATTGGAAAAGCATTATTTAAAGAAATGGTTATTTAACAAATTAGTTATTATTTAATTCATTGAATTATAGCTGTTGATGTACTGTTTACTAAGCATGATTTAATCCAAACTTTAATCCAAATTTATGACTCACTTTACTTTGCAGATTTTTACACCAATCAGTCATATTATTAAAAGCATCTGTCTAATATGGTATATGTCTCCTTTGTGCCATTAAAAAGCTCTAACCCATAAGCACAAGGACTAAACAAGTACAATGAAGGTATATGGTGTCCCATACACTGCAAGCTGTGATACACTGTGTTTTGACACCTTTCTGTCATATCCTGCATTTAATTTTTCAGCAACAGTTACTCTTTTGTGGAATCAGACCAGATAGGCTGGACTTTCCTCTCTATGCATGTGGATACTCATGACCATGTCATTGGTTTACCGTTTGTCCTTCTTTGGACCATGTTTTGTAGTTATTTACTACTGCATACCAGCTCATTGTTTAAAATCAATAGAAAAAAAATCTTTATAACCCAATTAAAGGTGCAAAATTGTATAGAGAAGTCTGCATAAAATAGAGATACTGGAACCCACTCATGGGGCAAGAAGTTGTCTTTGCATGGTGGCAGGCTTATTCTACATGATAGGGTTGACAATCTGAGAAACCCCTGGATTAGACCCACTGGTGTCAAAAACCGAAGGGCAGAAATTAAGGTGGTCAAGGATTTTCTCTGGACAAACTGATGGTGAAGCTGCATTAATCACATGCCATGCAATGAAGAATCTGAAGACATTCTCAGGTATGCCTTGCCATCAAGAGAGATCCTGGGTGAAGCTGTAATCTGTGGCTAGGGCTAGAGAATTCTAAGATGACCTTCTTAGCCATTATGACCTGCACCAGAATAAATGAGTAAACCTGAAAATGTGGAATTAGGGCTGGAGATCAAAAAGGCAGCATGGTGCAACAGCAGGCAGTGTTGCCATTTAGCAAGTTTACTGTCTAAGGTTTGATCCTGAGTTTCAGTCACTTTTGCATGTAGTTTGGCATTTGTCTGAACTTGGGATTTCTCTGGATTGTCTAGTTTCTAGCTGATTGACTGCTTTTACTTGCCCCTAGATGAGAATTCTGTACAGTGTTTGTGAGCATGGTGCATTCCAATAGACTGGCATGTGTCCCTGCATTCATTATAGGATGTAGACAGTGGTAGGAGGTAACAAAGTCCAATTACTTGGCTTGCCATTGTCCTTATTCTGGTGCTGAGAATGAGGCCATTTAATGTCATAGGTTTTATACATACCTGTACAAGCCTACTTAATATTATTAAAATATACTAATGTCTAAGGTTAGAGGGAGAATTGGCATTTGTAGTCATGGCTACATGATTACAACATGACTTTAGTCATGGCTTCAGATTCATTGACACAGTAAAGTCTGTCACTGAGTTTCTTCATATTTTCTGTGAGCTTTAGAAAAATATGGTCAGAGCTGAACACCGTGATGTAAGCTGAAGATCTACAGCATATAATTTATAAATCTGTTCCATGTGACAGCTACTACAAGATTCACCTCTACAACTTACTCAGTGCCATCTACGTTATAGGACATAATGATGAGTTCTAGCACTGTGTGTAAACACCAGCAGTGATATGACTGACAGTGAGGACCATCAAGTAAAGCAACTCAAGCGGGTGCTGGTTGTCATTTCTGGAATATAGGTGCAGCCATCGGTGTGACAGATACAAACATATCAATGCTGGACAATAAATAAGTAGCCCTGACACCCAGGACAAGCAGATTTCATGTGAGGCCCATTATATTTTATTTACTTGCTCACTAGACAAGCTCAACAAGTAGAAAAAGGAAAACTCACAAAAATTAAAGTGGTATGTACAGTATGTTTTTATTTAACAAGCTTGTAGTGCAGCTGCATTACTGCAGCTGCAGTGCTGTAGCTCATGCTGTAGCACATACTACTCATTCTCATAAAGCTGTCATGTACTGCACTGTCAAACAGAAGCTTACAAACAGTCACTTCAAGGTCAAATATAAAGGTACTCATCAGAATAATAACTGTTAACGTAGAGCACAAATGCTTGCCACTGACTTGCTACCTTCTGAAGAGTGTAATCACTGTACTTTTTCCCCCTAAGGTTTGTAATGCACAAGTATATCGCTATATAACTACGACCACTTTTTCATGTAGTCAGTTTTCGAAAGACCAAAACATAGAACTGGACACCCCACAAAAGCTTTGACTTGCCCTGTGGGCTTGTTAATATATTTATCATTTTGCCATGTCTGTTCTCTGTCTGTGTTAATGAAACTGGGACCAAATCTGGAACTGAATGTTTACATTATTGATGAAGGTGCCAGATGGGAAGGTTCTGTACTGTCATGGACCATTAGCTGTTTAAATTATTATTATTATTATTTTTGTTTTTCAAAGGGAAAAAAAATGGCTGTGATGAAAAAAGTTCCTGTGATCTCAGAATTCACGGGGTGATTCAACAAATGTTGTTCGGAAAAGTGGTTTCAGTGTGTCTGTTTTCAGAACTACTGCACATATGCAGTAGAATTTATGCAACAGCTAGTTCTAGTCCATCCGATCTGTGTGCCAGATAAAATTCCACTTCCTACAAACACAAACAAAGGTTGCTAGAACATCCACAAAAGGTCTCTTACACAATGATCTTCAGGGTGCATGTGTAGGGAAAAGTATATAGCAATAGCTTCTCCTCATATTATTTCCTTTTTGTATATCTATTTTTCCTCACATTTACCCGTTCTCTGAAAACCTATGCTATGGTGTTTCCAGGATGTCGTCACAATGTTACAGAATTAATGTTTTCTGTGGGAGCGATTTGGAATATTACACTGGAACTAAACTAGGACCTTTAGCGCATATAAGCAAGGTCCCAAAAACGTTGCACAGAGAATGTTCACATGGAACCAAACACGATGCAAACATCACAAAACTCCTCTGAACATCCATGAAATCTCCTCTGTTTGCTGGATAGTTTGTAATGGTTACTAAGCGAGTGTTAGCAACATCATCAGCAGACATGCCAAACAGTGCTTTTTAGGAATATAACTTTTGTCTAAAAATAGGTAAGTGTGTCCTGAATATGAAGATTAATAATATGAATAGATGCCCATTTAGCCCTGCGATGGTTTGGCACCCTGTCCAGGATGTACCCTGCCTCGTGCCCTAAGCCTCCTGGGATATAGGCTCCAGGTCACTGCGCCCCTGGACAGGATAAAGCGGTATAGACGATGAGTGGATGATTAAGATGCCCATTTAATAAGAACAGTATACAAATATACAAATTTAAATAAATCTGGCCAGCTAGCCAGAGTGCTATAAAATGAGTGTAGCATCTTTAAACCTGTGGCCATGTTATGTTTGAAATGTCAGTCAATATTGATTAATTGTTTCTAGAATTGTTGTTAAACGTATGCATTTATAATAACTTGAATATCATATTATTAAAGATTTGAATCATATTAATAAATATTAGATTGTTAAAAAAGTATATGAGGGTGTGGAGATGAGGAAACGATGCTGCATGATTTAAGTTGATCTGCAGCACTGCAGTTCCCTCATGACTCAATCAGAATCCCCTAGTCATGAAAAATATATTACATTTGAATACATGGACTGAATACAGATAGGAATACTCACGTCTATATTCAGTTCACTTCCTCTGGTGTTTACTGCAGCGAATTTACTATAGCCTGTTGGTCACTGGTTGTGTACTCTACCCCTTCCCACCAGCAGAGGCAGCAATCTCCATAATACTAACGCTTTATGTTATGCCTTTCTCTTACAGGAAAGTCTCTTGCAAATGAACTTTTTTCACTTTTTTGATGGTCTTTCTTTATTTGTCAATAAAGCCTCTATGCACATGCCTCCTTCCGAGTGATTGTGGATTGGTGGATTCTGGAATTCTGGCTTTCTGATTTATTCTGCAAGTTAACTCATTGTAGTGATATATTAAATAAAACAGTAAAGCTTATCTATGTTTTATCTTATGTTCAATATTGCCTATTGATGATGTCTGGCAAAGCTGTCTTTCTGTCTTTTTTGAAAAAAATGTTCAAGTGGGGTAAATGGAATATGAGGCAAAACGTTTACACACTGTAAAGCTTCAGGTAGACCTAATGCATAGTCAGCAATCCATTTCAGTGGACCTTATCTGGCACTGAAAAAAATCCTCCAGACTGTTTGTTTGAACAATAAACACAGACCGAATTAAACTGCTTTTTAGGTTTTAGTGTAGATTTTCTGTTTGTACATTCTGTAATGCTTTAAGGTTTTCCAGTTATGCTTGTCAATGCCATGTATTTGTTGCCTGCTGTTTAAATTATTTTACCTGTCTCTACTGTTTGCCTTTTCATTCCTCATATAAACTGTATATGTGGACACGCATGCCTTGCGCGACTGAATTAATGCTGTTGCCTTGATGTGGAGTTTTCCACCCACTATGTTAGACCCAAAAGTGCTGCCATTTAAAAATTCAGTCATAGTCAGATCCTCCTACATACAGCCTTGACTGATATGCTAATAACTTATGAATATCTGAAGCGTTAGTCCTGAATTTTAATAGAGTATTATTCCAAACCTTAAGTAACTAGATTTTGCTGATGTTTACCATTATTAGAAGTCAATTAAACCTGTTTGGATCAGCTATATACATTTCTTAAGAAATTTCCCAAGCTTAAAAATGTATAATCTGGCCTATGTCTATAATAGAATGTTATAATATGTATATACTGCAGTATAGCAGTCAGGTTTTTAATTGTAGTACTTTTACATTAACAGCAATTAGGAGACATCTTTGTCTAGAGTGACTTGTATTTTATCTCAAATAATTACGCATAAGTGACTGAAGAGAACAAAGTGATGGTTTGCCTTGGAAGTGTTCATAGGAAATATAGGTCCTACAGCTGCAGTCTGGATCCCTTTCATGGGCATTATGACACATGGTGGAAGTCCATTCAGGAGTGAATTGCAGTAGTCAGTCAGTCAGGTCGGAGAATGTGGGGAAAGATAGTTAAGATAGTTGATTGTCCAGAATTTACCCAAGGCTGCATGCATTCCCAGATTGTGTGATCTGAGAATTGTTCAGATAAGTGCAGCAGCTTAGTCATGATGCTATGTCTACCAGATAAGCTGAAATCCCAAGTCAGGTCAAGTCAAGTAGGCTTTTATTGTCCTTTCAACCATATACAGTTCAGTACACAGTGAAATGAAACAGTGTTCCTCCTGGACCAAGGTGCTACATACAAACAACATAAATTCACAAAAACTAACTAGTTAAGTTAGACACCTAATTAACTGACTATCTGAGAAAAAAAGATTAACACTATATCTATACAGAAACATCTGTATAGAGTCTTTCAGGCCTTCAGAGGATGAGTTGTGCATCATCAGCATACCATGTATCTAGCATGGAGCTTTGTGGGACACTCGGGGAAGGTTTCTTCCATGTCACTCGATATGATTTATTCTAATTGTACTAATTTCCATTGCTTATAAGTCTTCAAAGGGCTGATGCAATGACAATGAGGTCGGATGACAAGACTAGTTCTAAAAGGTCAATCAGACAACTGATTATATATTGCATGTTCAAATGTCTTAGAAAGAAATATAGGATTATGTAAAATACTGTATGTAAAATGAGATTAAATGTAAGTCGATATAAATAATAGCATCTGCCAAATGACATAAATGTCTTGAAGTCCACTCTAGATCTTGTGTTGTTTTATGATGGGGTGGAATTCTAGGTCCAATACAGTAGCTGGGGTTAGGTTGTGGATGCCGTACAAACCTCGAGTTAGGTTATGGGTGCAATACAGTAGTACCCATTAGATTTTGTATTAGTTGGTTTGGTCCATTCAGTTGCAGGCAGTGAGGGATGTCCTCTATGGTTCTTGCTGTGACTTTGATAAACATTTCCATTTGCCTGTCATGAAATTCACACATTTTAGTTTAAGTTGATTGGGAAACTGTTCAGGTGGCAGAGAAATAAACATCCATCAATTACTGAGCAATTTAGGGACGGGGCACAAACTGACAAGAAGGCCTTCAAATTCAATCAGTCCAGGATGAGCAATCTCACACAGACTTTATTTATTTATTTACTTCTATTATTATTATTTTTTAACTCTGTTCTCCTGACTCACAAGTAAAGCCAAGGGACGACTTATACTGTACATGAATACCGCTGCAAGGAGCGCTGAATGTTGTCTCTGCAAATTTATTTTTTTAAATTGCTCCTTTCAGGAACAAAATCATAAAAGAATTATAGCAGAGATTCTTGGTTTTGTAATTGCACTGACCCATCTATTGCTCAGACTCCTCATCTCATGCACGGTCTTCATTGCCTATAAGATCATGGCAGTTATGAAAAATCCCATACTTGTTTAACACATGCTATTTTTCATTCTTATTCATTATGATATAATAGGATTTGATTGGCTGTAATGAATTCAGAGGCCAGAAACACAGTTGCAGGTTGGGAGGCTGTAGGAAGACAAGTGGCTCCTTCACACACATGCGTGCACCCACACGGACATACTGTACATTGCGTCATCTTTCTAAACAATCAGTTCTTTGTTAACAAACCATAGTTAAGTAAAGTGCATATTTTTGTCTTGGAGCTCTGTTAGTGAAAGAGCTTTTAGAGTGTTTTTATTTATATTTCTTCTCTTGCTTTTTTCAGCAAACTCTTTAATTTTGCACCTTAATTTATTTCAAAGTGCTCAACGTGTCTCATTTAAATGGCAGTCAAGGTCTATGACATTTACAGCACTGCGTTCTTTTGTGTTATGATTTTTACTTATGATGCTTTAGAAATCTTTAAAATTTAAAATATCAAGAAAAAGCAACAACAACAAGAAAATAATATATGAGTAATTATATTACATGTCTGTGTTGCTAAATAACTGGTATTTTAACATTTAGCTTATTGAAATATGGCACCTACATATTTATTAAAACAGCCATTACGTGTTATGGATTAAACAAAGCTTAAAATTACAATGCCTGCATGGATTCAAAAATCTTAATTAAAAAACACCCACGTCTCTCAACAAACAAATACCATGTGTGATTATATTTTCCTTCCATCAGAGATCCCAAGCTGGTGTGTATATGGGGATCAGAGCGTTTTCCTGTGCCTTGTGGATACCATGCTCTAGTGGGACATCATGAGAAGCCATCTCACTAAGCTTTTAGTGTTGGCATTCAATAACAGCAGGTATTCATGTCAGTATGTTTAACATATCCTTGATAAAAGATTAGATCTGACAATATCCTTACATCAAAATTGACATCAGAAGAATCAGGAGCAAATCTGTGAATGTCCAAAATTCAGTCAATTGTATACGGTAACATTGTATTTATTTATTTAATTTTTAGCTATATAGCTATAGCTGTATTCATTAATTATCTCATCATTATCAGTATATGGTGCAATTTAATGGGACATTCTATAAGAGTAATGATGAAACGAATTGTCCTGCCTTCTGAGTGCATTACCGAGACACGGAGAAAAGTAATGGCACCGCATGAATTTATAGCTTCCTGCGTTTCAATTACTTCAGGTTATTGCTGCGCGCACACAGGCATTGTATACATGCCTAGATTTTAATTAGAACAGCATATCACTTCCTTACATTCTGCCTTGGATCAATTGTTCATTATGTTTTTGCACTTTCCACATGTCGGTGATGTAAATGTCAGGAAATGTAGTTTATTCCAAAACAACCCTTAATTATAAATGAATCTTGGCCACACTACTTATGAGCTAATGTGACACAAATGTCATTAGTTCATTTGAACCCCAGTGACCTTTAACCTCTCGATCATATATTATGATTTATACCCTGATCAGACATAACATTAACACATTACCATTGATTATTATTTATATACCAGCAAAATAATAACAGAATTGTGGGGACCCAAGGCTAAATAATGTCCTCAGGACCCCCAAAGACCAGTCTAATCACACAGAAAAGCCATGGCTGGCCCTGACAGAACACCCAATGTAGAACATTCAACTAAGCATGAAGACCATAAAGCATAGAGCCCAAGGCCACTGATTCAGCCAACAAACTCACCAGATCCCATTCCGATTTATGCGTTGGACAAACAGGTCAGATCAAGACCGCACAGACTCTGCAGGGTTATGACCAGAAGAGGTTATAATGTTAATGGTGAAGTGGTTAGAATATTAATGGTTTAATGTTATGGATGATCAGTGTATTTGATGGATGTTTATACTAAATTGTGTCAACCTGTTCATCTACAACCCAATAACCATCCCTCTGGAGCAAAGTCAGATAGACGTATGAAGCAGTCTGCGCTTTGTGTCCGAGAGGGTTATTATTTCCCCCTAATTAACATTGTTATTTTGCTTCTTGTTTGTGTATCACTGTGGACAACTTTACAGTGGATCAGAGATCCTATGTTCAAGCATGTTCAACAAGCCAAAAGTGGAAAAGAACTGTTTTCTTACAGGTGTTTCCCTTGTACAGCTTTCCTAAAGGTGACTATTCCAAATATATGCACAAATACATATTTTCCATTGCTTGTTATTTGGATTTAATAGAGATATACTGTATTCCCAGTTTGGTCTTTCATCATATTAAACTTTTGCCTCTGACTGTTCTATGTGGCTAATGAGGTGAAACTTTCTAATAATGAAAACCGCAGCATAAAGAAAATGTAATGGCATCTCTCACCCTTAACCTGAACATTCATTTTTAAAACATCTGACTAGTCAATTAAAAAGAAAACCTTGTTTGCTATTTATTGTGTTGTTTATTGATGATTCTCACCACTCCCCTACCTTGTCTGTGTGTGTTCCTTTCTTGAAACACAAGGGAAACAAGTGTATGTGTGAGGAGGAAACGTAAATGTCACTTTTAAATGTCATTTTTCCCCCTTCCAGTTTGTGTTTCTGCTTAGTGTATTATATGATTATTATATGATTTAGAAAGGTTAACATTTTTTTTGTAAGACAAGCAGTAGATCCTGTATTTGGATCTACTGCACTTTTAACAAATGTTTGATCATTTTTGAGGATTTGTGGCTTGGAAAATCTCAGCATTACTCATGGAAGAATGCTTTACAATAGATGACACAACACCAACACAAAATAAATGGACAATATTCATACATAAGTAAAAAAATATTTTGGATGTCATATAATTTACGTTATATTTACTATATGTAGTTTACTGCAGACTTGTAAAGGGTCAATCTAGACCTATCAGACCACATGGCCATTTTCCATTGCCACAAAGTCCAATTTTTTATGCTCTCTAACAATTTCTTTCGTACAGGCTGGACAGTAAGGCTTCTTACACTTGGACACTTCTTAACCCAATTTCAGTAATTTCAGAGCTCCTTTTTTTGTTTGTTTGTTTTTTTGCTTGATACAGGAGAATATTGACCCTTCTTAAATGGTGCCCTTTTTTCCAGGCAGTGTACACCCACATCAGTGCCATTTTGTCTTTGCTTTTACTTATTGGTATGTCATAGACTGTTATAAACTTGTTTTATACCTATTCCCACAACATTTGGTTCGGATAACTCATAGTTTTAGCATTCTTTACATTTAATTTCCTACACCCTACCATATCATACATACACCATGATTCAAATATACTTCTAGTATAAAATGCTAAGAATAAAAGAAAAGAAAAAAGGCCTGAGTTATTAAAGGACATGGCTGAGTCATTCCATTCATTAACATGATGATTTATATTCTCTCGTCCCCAGTGTATTTCTTAGCTCTGTGCCAAGATCCATTTTCTTGAACTTTGTTGCACTCACTACCATTTTGGCCTGTGAGCACATACTGTAAAAATAATTATTATTTTGAGCAGTTACATAAATGTTCTTATTTACTTTTTTTTAATAAAATTTTCATAAACTTATAGATATATAATCAGAGAAGTGTACAGAACATTAACATTACAGAACAACATTTGTACATGAAATTTTAGTATATCAACAATTATGCATGCTTTTAGAACAACAGCAATATTCAAGTCAATACTCTGTGTATAGTATTTTGTTACTTTAGATACTTAGCTGCACTGTTGTCAAAGATGCTGATGCAGGAAACCTTCTGACCATCCAGAAGTAAAAATTTACCAGCATTGTAAAATAAATGCTAACAAATAATATGAAAGGATGACCTCCAAGTCACCCAATAACTCTCCATAAACGTAAAATAGATAAATATAAAGAGGCTATTATCATACACATACCAGCAGAAGACACATACCACCACACTAACCTGAAACCAGGCCTATGTTGAGAATATGTTGTATGTGCTCTGCAGTGCAGGTTAGGTTTGATGTCATTAAATGCTAATGGCTTAGTGGTGAGCAGGATCAATGGCTCCATTAGTCACATTGCTCATTAGCTGCTTATCCAAACAGGCCATTGAAGCACACTAATTAAAACGTTAAGTGTGTGACTATAAACATACCTAGCATGGTAATCTAAAAATGATCAATTACTCATTATTGTTTACTCACAATGGGTTTCTCGATACTATAGAGTTTATTCTAGTGTTCATCTCAATTTAGAACTGATGTGCTAATATATTTTTTTTCCAGCAGGTATACTATCACGTTATAAGAGGACGTTTAAAGTATTCAGAACATTTTTAAAAATCCTTTAAATGTTACTTGTATTTTCTATGATCAAACCTAAACCTATTCATCTGAAATTCATTTAAAACTTTTTTCTTTTTTTTTCAAAATTAGTCAATGAAATACAGATTATTATGACTTTCTCACTGTTTGGTGTTGCTCACAGAGGTGATCTAGCTGGCCGAGGACCATGTTTTCATGTTTCAATCCCTGGTTCTATGACATGGCAGTGGGGGCCCCTTTCCCTGAATTCAGTACCCAGAACCCATGTTGTGGTTTCCTCTCTTTACATTAACAATCTTATCAATTGTGGGATTTGGGGAAATTAACAAATTGTGAAGGTGAGATATGTGCATGGGTCAATTAACACAGGATAATTTGCTACATGTGAAATAACATCATGCAGTTTACCAGGGCACTTGGCTAAGATAATGTTGAACCAGGAGGTAAGATGCTCATCTTATGCCAACATTAAGTTTTTAATTACTCACCTAATGTCAAAAACTGGTTTGGTTGCACACTGAGCTGGAGAAGTTAACTGTGAGGACAGATGAACTGACAGAAGTGATTCACGACAGGTTTCCCCCATTTCCCTGCCTATCTGTATCTCTAGCAATGGTAATACTCAAAAAGGCAGAGGTGGAACCAAAGCTAATTTTAAAAACCCTGGCCAAATTTACCCAGCCTCATGTAAAGACTACAGAAAAGCACACACACAGGTTGTCACCTTGCAGGATGAGCTGTGTTTAGATGCAGGATGTTGCTGGAAAAAAGTATTGAGTTCACTATTAGTAACTTCTTTAACTAAAATAAAGACAAATTCATTGCCATAAGAAATCTGATGAACAGTAAAATTAATTCATGTGCAGCCCCAGTGGTAATGTCAGAAAATAATTCTCCTTTTATTAAACAAAAGAACACACTTATCCACAAAAGGAGCATGAATAAAAGAAAATTTGCATTTTCTTAAAAACAATGAGCATGAATGTAGACAATGGTGATTCCCGACTGTGTATACTGTGGGATTGTGGCTCTGTGATGATAGGAAATGTTCATTGAGTTTCTGATAATAGCCACTAGCTGCAGGGGAGTGTCAGGAGTTAATGGATGTAGTTTAGCATATTTGATTAGCTCTGTTTCTATTAAATCTTTTATCTCTTTCTTTAGTATTTATTACTGCATTTTTGTTACAGCATGCAGTTGTTTGTGGTTTCCTCAGTGCCTTGGTGGCATGTATGTGTGTGTCTCACTTGCAAGAAACCAATGTTCTTTACTCATGTTTTGTGTTTTTTTTTTTTTTTTTGTGCAGTTCCTCATGTTTCGTGTGGCATTTTTTATTTAGATAAAGAAAAGTTAGGATCTTCATTACGTAACCAGATAATTTTCTATCTACATCACTAAAAATATATTTGTTTTCCAACAGAAATCAAATTGGATGTAGTCTTGGTCAGTATGGGCACTCTGAGTAGTCTGTAGCTACACACCCCCATGCACAGCAAGCTGTTATGCACTGTGTTCTGACTTTTTTCTATTATAGCCAGCTTTTTTTATTATTATTATAAATTCATGCACTAGACAAAAAACGTCTCGGATTACTTTGCTGTAACCCTGTTCCCTGAAAAAGCGGGAACAAGATGCTGCGTGAAAACGCTATGGGAACATCTTTTTGTGTTGCCAGTTGTGAAGCATGTGTGTATCAAACACGGCAAATTTTTGGCTTAACAGATGTCGCCTTTAAGACTGCGCGTGTTTTCCCGCGAGAGGCCGCAATTTAGCGCGCGGCGTGCCGCGACTTGCC
>JAQMYJ010000010.1:19773480-19786038 GCA_030014305.1 Clarias laeviceps | reverse complement strand
ATATGTAACATTCATATAAAATGCAATTCATGATAAGTGTATGCTGTTAAAGTATTTGTGGATATGTATGTAACGACACGGCTCGCGCGAGGGGCAGAGCCGCGCATAAATGTTCAGAACGGGCCGGGTCGGGTTTTCTCTGTGAAAATATGCATCCTTCAGATCAACTGTCACAAACCAATTGCCCTTTTTCCCAGCAACGTCTGTAACTCCAGAGTCAGCAGATGTGCCCTTTCCGGTTTGACGGAAGTGGGGACCACGTGGGGGGGGCATCCTGAAACATGGCAGGAAAAGATCGAAGAACTAACATTTCTTGGAAACCGGTGTTGCCCGAAACACCAGTGGTGGCGGAGCATGAACACCAACCTCCTGGGGGTGCCAGGGAGAACACTTTATCCTTGAAAGGAATTCTACGCGCCCCTCCGTGTGGGGAACCACCCCCACGGTCCTGGGCAATTGAGCCTCAGGACTTCTTCTTCGTGAAGACAGTACGTAGATCCGACTTCTTTAAGGTGGATTGGGAAGCGTGGTCTTACGAGGGGGTGCCCGACTCATAACACTCTCGCGAGAGTCAGACCCGGTCGGGACTGGGTGGCCGACAGTCCCGACTCTTGAGCACGGCGGGGAAAGGATTTCCCGAAGTCTTGTTCATATAATTTCGTCTCCCGAAACCTAGTGGTGACGGAGTCGCCAAACAGGCCGGAAGGCGAGATGGGGGCATCAAGGAGGAATGCACGCTCCTTATCCTTGATGTCCCTGAGATTTAGCCTTAGGTGCCTCTCCACAGAAACCATCGCAGCCGATAACACAGGCCGTCTGCTTGTTGCACGAAGAGACAGGTCTGTGGCTCTGCGTAGTTCCAGGAATGCCCTATCATGAAGAGCCCCGCCAGTGCTCAAGTCTTTCAGCAGGTCAGCCTGGTGAGCCTGCAAAACCCGCCATGGTGTGCAGTGAAGCACCAGCCTGATCCGCCGCCTGAAAGCTTTTTCCCCACCAGGGAAGATGTCAGTCTACGCGGCTTGGTGGGGAGAGTGTGCCTTTTCAGGGAGGATGATGTCTCAGAAGAGAGATAGCCCTCATATAACCCCGCGTCTTCGCATCAACAATATTTGAATAAATCGAAGTTGATGGCACGAAGAACACGGGATGAACAAGGCTTATTCCAAAAGTTAACTCGTCATGAAGGTCGCCAAAAGGAGGAGAGAGAGAGAGAGAGAGAGAGCATCTGAGGCTCCTCCCCCCGGCCATCCGACAGAAACCTTTTTTTAATCTTGCTTCTGAAGCCAGATGATATGCAATTGCTCGATCGCATGCATTACTTACCTGCAGAAGCGAGAGTAGGTCTCTCCTGTCCATTCACAAGAAGCGCCAAGGCGCGCTTGAGAAGTGGACGGAAAACTTTGTGATCCGGCGAGAGTGCGAGAGAAAGGGGGAATTCCGTCTCGTGCACGTCTGCCAGATTGCACTGTTTAACCCAGGAATGCACTGTGGCTCGCGGTTTCTCTTTAAAGAATGCGAGTCGAGCGCGGAGTATTCGAAACAACGGTGTGGAAATCGCTCCCCGAAAGAGCGGAGGTACGGATCTCCTAACAAACTCTATCGTATCGGTGAGTTAAATTCGCTTGCACACATCACACGCAAACACAATACTGTCCTGAAGACAAAAAGATCTGAGGAATGTTTCCGGTTCACTCCTATTTATAACCTGCAGGTGCACTTCATCAGATGACGTCACCTGACCGAGGTTATATAAGCCAAAAATTTGGCGTGTTTGATACACACATGCTTCACAACCGGCAACACAAAAAGATGTTCCCATAGCGTTTTCAAGCAGCATCGAGTGTAGCTTTTGAAAGGGAACTTGCCCATTTTTCCTGCTTATAGCACATCAACTTTGAGAAATGACAGTGTATTTGCTCCACATTATATTCCACCCTTGACAAGCAGAGTAATCGGATACACAGTGTTATCCACGTTACATGTCAGGGGTGTTTATGTTATGGTTGAAATATAATGTTTTATTAAATTTTTACTCCTCGTGTCTTTAAATGACTTTTTAATAACAGACTAAAATTTAAACTGTCTGTCTGTTTGTCTCTCTTTCTTTCTCTCTCTCTCACACACCCACAAACACACACACACACACACACATTTGCTTTGTGCTTTGTGTCAGTTCTTCTTTAACATTTTGTCCATATGTCTGCATAGTCCCTGTCATATTCCCTGTCTCTCTGCTTGCTTCTTTATTCTGTTCTTTTTCCCAACCCTCTCTCTCTCTTTCTCTGTCTCTCTCTCTCTCTCTCTCTTTGTCTCTATGTGCACAAAAAATTGTAAAACAGTAATTTCCTAAATTTGTTATAATAAAGTGAGTCTAAAACCTCAAAACCTCTCTCTCTCTCAACCATATGAAAGACGGGCCCAGCTGTGTTGAGAAATGTCCTTATGGGCCACAGTCTGGTTATAAATTACACTAAATGCCAATGAGAGTGTTTTAAACGGTCTATGATGAACTAGAAGCAAGTTGCAGGTGTTAATACTCAGGCGACACAGAGCACTTGGTGTGCTCTCCTGAGGGTGGAGCTGGAACAAGAACAGGCTGAGACAGAAATATTTGTTAATATGTACTGTAGAGGCATATATTCATGAAAGCCTTTTTGCTTTAAAATAGGTCTGTTTTCATTTTAAATGTCTGATCTTGAATTGGACATTTTAGCACAACTTTTGGTTAAAATTTTTTTTTATAAAATACTTCAGCGTTTGAGTTCTTTACCCAGTTCTTCTGTCATGAGAGAGCCTTTTACCTCTGTGCCACCTGTAGATAATTAACAAGAACTGTAATAGAAAAGACATTAGGTGGAAGCAAATTGGCAATTAGAGCTCAGTGTCTCAGTCAGGAGTCCAGCTGAGAGATGTAACTCTCTACTACAAGTGTAGTCTGGCTAATTCCTTCACCTGGTAAAACTTTTTAAATTGCAGCTGGAGTGATCAGGGTGATTTTTGTGCTCATGTATAGTGTATAGACTACTGTGCAAAATTCTTCAGCCACCATCTCACTTTTTAAATGAAATGATGCAGATTAAATAAAATAAATTGGAACACATGTTTTTCCGCGACAGCCTGCAAAATGCCTGTCCGATTAAAAAAAAAAGAAATGGTTTTTGTAACAACCTCAGCAGCAGCCTCATTTCCCCTCTCGTCTGTTTCAAACACTCAGCATTCAGCATCACCAGTATACTAATCACCGGCTTGATCATCTGTCATCATCTGCACTTGTTTCTCACTGGTTCACGCCTTCAGCTAAATGTTTTTTTTATGCTTGAATGTGCTTGAGTTTTATGTGGCAATAAACAATTCTCGGAAACTGCTTAGGTACAGAGGACGGGACTGAAAATGATAATCAAGACTACATTAAAGTACAAGAAAAAGAAAGTCTGGCTCTTTGGAAGTGAAAAAGTTATATGAAGTGGAGTAAAGAAGTGCCAAGGCGGAGCAAAAGCTTTGCACAGGACTATGTAATTGTGTAATTTTGATAACTGACTTGGATCAATGTGTTGATCAGGTTTGGTGCCATTAGAACAATTGGCCTCATATTTTTTTTTACCAGTACAATAAAAAAAAAAAGCAAATCTAAAGAAATAATACACCGAAAACTCTCATGCATATATGTAGTTTAACTCTTATTGGTTGGTTCTTGAATTTTCAGGCTCCTTGTGTTTGCGTGCATGTGCACTCTACATAAGTGTATCACTGCATCTTCTTCTCAGAAACACATTTCCGAACACACACGAGTACGTACAGAAGGCCGGCTTCATTAATAGGGGTCGGCTCTCTAAAAACACCCTCTTGCGTTCTTTATTTTTCCTTCTTGGGCTTTATAGATAATGTCTTTTCTGGGATTAGAGAGGACATCCCTTGGAGCACTAAAAGCTTTTTTGTTCTTTGGTCATTCTTTCATGAAAGAGCGATGTTAATGCATAACCTTGTAGAACTATTGAAAATGAAATAATAATAAAAAATATATAGTTGCAAGCAGCGATGAGCGGGGCCAAACACCTTGCGCCGTTGCCTCCCAGGTGTACCGCACAACCTGTGAACACATCACACACTATATAGGGGAGATGTCAGCTTGGGCCCTAAGTACTTGTTGAGTGTGTTTGTTTGGGTGTGTGTAACATATGAGTGTTAGTGTGTGTAAGAGAGAGAGGTGTGTCAGTCTGTGTGTGATGAGTGAATGCGTTTGTGCAAATTTGTATATGTGCTGTGTGAGTCTGTACTGTATGTTAAAATTTGTGGTGTGTATGTGAGACATGTGACTTGTTAGTGTGTGTGTGTGTGTGTGTGAGAGAGAGAGATGTGAGTGTTAATATTTGTGATGTGTGTGATGTATGAGTGTGTTTGTGCATGCGTGCACGTGTGTCTGTGTGAGAGAGATGTGAGTGTGTGTATTAACATTTGTGTGGTGTGTGTGTTTGTGTGTATAAGTGTGTGTGTGAAAAAAAGCATCACACCATGATGTTACTCAGAGTGAAGTAATTAATGTGATGTCACTCAATATAATGGCGCACAGAAAGTTATTAAGCATCCTTAATAACTTTCTGTGTTTAACAGGATGCTAATAATAACTTACAGTTATTAAGTTATTATTAGCATCCTCAATGTCTTGAGATCTCATAGGCCTGTTTTGGTAGCAATTGCATAAATTCCCCAGGAAGAGCGTATCAAATTCCTTTTAGTGTATTTTGCAAATGATCCAAAACAACTGACTTCCTGTTGAGTTGAGCCCATGACAATGCAAAAGTTGTTCAATTTAATGAGCTCTAAATGTGTACCAGGTTTCTTGTGCATACTGTAGGTGCAAGTGTGTATGAGCTATGCAGCAAAATCTCGTGTGAGACTCTCAGGTATCCTAATGGCAGCAGATTCCAACCTATCTGCCAATTTTCATGAGCCCCGAATGATGGGGGAAACAAAACGTCCCGAATGATGGGGGCGGAGGGGGGATATATGTTTATATATATATATATATATATATATATATATATATATATACACGCTATGATGACATATGCTATGATGGGCCCTAAAAATCTACTAAAGTAACACAGCATTGCAGGAGGTTGTAATAAAAATCATTTAAATTTAAATCAGTGATGATGTCCAGCATGGATCAACTGCACCTGCTGCATCTCCTGGTAACCTACTTCGTCCCTCTGGTTGGCACATTAATCAAATTCACAAGCACATCGACAGCATCAAAGCTCAGCTGCTGCTCAACTGGAGTGTACAGATTGCTTTAACTAAAAGCTATATGTGTCTATGCATGTTCGAAAGAAAGAGATGGAATACGTCATTTAAAAAATGGTCAATATTTTCTGTGAAGCCTACAGTATATTCATTAATGATTATAACTTTACTTAGTAATGAATTCTTGTACAACTTTTGTAAACCCTAATAATGTCAACTCTAATGATCATGTTGTAACATTATTGCAACTGATAAATCAGAACATATATACTGTAACTGGCAAAGTATAAATAGAAAATGTATTAGAAAACATTAGGAGAATTATTGTCCAATTTCTTCCAAATGCAGCTAGGCCTTGAAGAATTTATCGAAGACCCGGAGTATCCTAAATGCTCTTTATACAGAATTCTTCAATAAGAAGCTATACACAAACAGCTGAAAAGAATCAAGCAGGTTCAGACTTTGTTTATCAGCTTTCCAATCTCCCTCCTGGCAAGCAACAGCAGCTGAGGAAAAACCCTTTCTTGATTTCTTCATTCTTGTATGTGTCCCGATTAATAGCGATAAAAAGAAAAATGCACAGCATGGCTTCAGTCTTCCTACCTCACATGCACATTTTGCGAGGTTTTCCTGAAATACCGTTGATGTTCTGCGAGGCATCCCCCGCGTCGTCTTGGCTGAGGATGGATTTTCAAAGTTGAGACTTTCTCACGATCCGACCGCAGGAGCCTGCATATGAAAGGTGCCAAGGAAATGAGTCCCAAGCTCAGAAGATAAGGACAACTTCATCAGCAAGCGGACCCCCCCCCCCCCCCCTATTTTTTTTTTCTTTTCAGTTCAACTTTGTCACAGCGGTGCCATCATGCAGAGGTGAGAGGAAACATGCTCAAAGTGAACGGCTACCAATTTGAAATTCTATCACTTCTGATAGAGTTGAGTGAGTGAGAGAGACAGTTTCACTGCTGTTTCTTAGACAACCTATCAATAAACTCACTGTATAAAATAAAAATGTAGTGCAATAAGTAAGAAGTAAAACACGGGTTGGGTAGAATAAAAACAGGCTTGCAGTACCTACCCAAAATTTGATGATTTTCCTGTAACAGAATTTTTTTAATTTCTATATTACCTTCCATACATTTTTCAACCCTAACATTTTTTTTTTCAATCATTTGCAATTTATGGGGATGCATTCTTTTAACCAATATGCTTATGTAAGCCAAACATGTTGCACTAATGAACAGATATCTAAGGGGCATTTCATGGTTATTAGTTAAAGCTAAGCAAACTATAAATTGTGTTCTGTAAATATCAGTGCATATGAGATTAAAGATGTTTTACATAAAAATCAGCAGGATGATAGTTATTAACAAGTTGGTTATGCTTTTGTTCATATTTACACCAAATCATAAAGAAACACTTTTAACTGCTATGTTTATCATAAGCATTATTTCTTTAGTAAATATTAATGTTGATATTAGTAAGTAAACTAATTTTCAAAATCTAGTTACTGTTTTTACTTACATTCTTTAAATCAACAAACTTTATTCGCTTATATAATTTATACACTTACTAATATCTACATCAATATTTACATAAGAAATAATGATCATGATAAACATAGCAGTTAAAAGACTTTCTTTATGATTTGGTGTGAATACGAACAGAAGCATAACCAACTAGCTAATTAACTCATCCTGCTGATGTTTTTCTTTTTGGGGAGGATTTTTCCTGATTTTGTCGCTAATTTACTAGTATCAATTTCTCCCCGTCACTAGAGGGCTCCCACATTAAGGCTACTATTAACCACTCAGTCGGGAGGGCCGAAGACTTTCACGTTTCCTCCAAACCGCATGACGCCAGCCGACCGCATCTTTTCGAACTGCTTGCTCGTTGGGGGCAGCGTAACACACTCGGAGGACAGCGCTATCCGCTCACGTGAGCTCACAGATGCCCCTGATTGGCTGTAGAACCGTGACTAATGTGGGAGCACTAAGTATCTTTCATCCCTCCCCTCTGAGAGAGCTCGGCCAATCAGCTCTCTCTAGGCCTCTGGCTGCAATAGGTTACAGCATCACCCGGGAATCAAACTCGTGATCTCCGGATGATAGGGTGAGCATTTTACCACTGCGCCACTTTAACTAATAACCATGAAATGCCCCTTAGATATCTGGAAATTCTGTTCATTAGTGCAAAATGTTCAGCTTACATAAGCATATTGGTAAAAAAATATTAGGGTTAAAAACTTGTTGGGGTGTGATATAGAAAATAAAAAGAGAAAACATTTTTTGTTACAGGAAAATAATAAAATTTTAGGTAGTTACCGCATTTGTTTTAAACGGTACCGCAAAATCTTAGACAACAGTTTTATCCCCTGTTGTAGGATATATTTTACCGCTGTAATGTTATTTTATTCAAAATAACTTAATTATAGCAAAGGACAACAAGCTACAGTTAACACTGATGATGACGGTTAATCACTGATGTTAAAGACATTTTACACGATCGTTTACTAGGAGTAATTGACAGTTTGGGTTTTGGATGCCGTGCAGTGGATAAAACACTGTCTTCTCTTTTTCTCCGAAAACCTACATTATAATTTAGCTAATGCAATTGTTTTGGTATCAGCTTGCTAACATTATAACAAATGAGCCTTGTCACCTAAATGCACGAATGCACATTTGTATAAAACATTGGCTGATTAGTTTAAACTAATTTGGTTACTCATATCAGTATCAGACTTGACTAGTTCCAGTTAGCACTCCAGTCAAATCCATTCACTATAATTGTGTTTTCTCTCTCTCTCTCTCTCTCTCTCTCTCTCTCTCTCTCTCTGCATGGTAGGAGTTTCCAATTACATTATTGAGTGCATTTGAATGAGACAGTATCCCCCACTCTAAGGTTCCGGTTTATAGCAGTATGGATTATTGATGAACTAATTAACTGTGGCAGTATGTTTTGATGAGATACTTTATTGAAGAAAAAAAAAAAGATAAAAGCTTCCACCTGTTCTATTGTATGTCGTTGGCTGTGTCAGAACTCATTAGCACTTTTAGAGACCGACTTGGCTTCCAAAGAGACAAATCATATCAGATGGTGTGTGCTGTTGGACACCTTCCAGTGTCTGTGTGCCTGCTAGGTCAATTAAAACACTCAATAAACCTGTCGAGGAAACGCTGGCATCTAGACATTTGGTTCGTTCTGCCAAGACCATAGTCATACCAAAACACTCCTGCTGCAACGAGACTGAATAGCTCGAAGTTCATAGAGATCTGATCATAACAGCCATATGTGCTACTTCCACAAACTGTTTTGACAAAGTTTGAAGCGCATAATTGTCTAGAATTGTCAAGCATTACAGTTTCCCTTTACTGGAGCTATGACAATGTCAGTGTGCCCTTAGTAAGCTCCATGGAGCTCCATGGTTTGCCAATGTCAGAGGAAAACAACTTTGTCCTTCACAAAGCTTTGACCTCAACGCCCCTGAACACCTTTGAGATGAATTAGCACGTCGACTGCACCCCAGACCTCCTCACTCAACACGAGTGCCTGGACTCACCAATGCTCTAGTGGCTAAATGGACTCAAATTCCCACATCCAAACTCCAAAATCTAGTGGAAAGTCTTCCCAGAGGAGCAGAGGATATGTTAACAGCAAATACAGGCTAAATTTGGAATGCAACAAGCACATTTGACACATTTAATTGGACACATGTATACAGTAATACTCTACACTTAAAATTCTGAAATCTGATTTGAATATTGTTCATATTATATGCTTATAGGTAAAACACTGATAAAGCTGTTTTCTAGTAATTCATTGGAAAACAACCAAAAAAGACATTTTTATAACATGCAAAATATAAGGACAGATCTACGCTTTAATATTTCAGTATCTCTTACAGGTTTAAAATGTCTTCTTATTGCCTTATACTCGGTTTATTTTAAGCTTTAGCGGATTTAGATAAACCTCTCTGTGTATTCATTATGCAGCAAATATCACATGGTGAAAATGATGCAAACCCTATTTGCATTCACAGTTAATTGTGTGCGTGTGTGTGCGTGCACGCACAAGGTTTTGATCTTGTGTCAAGTCTTTTTCTGTGCTGTCAGGTTTCATTTGCACATAATTGAAATGTACAAAAACAGCACAAGTGTCTGTGAAATTGCAGCAATTACAACAAGTGAAACATGGCAATTAATGGCATTTCTCATTCTAATTTGCATCTTTATTTTCATGTCATCCAGTTTAACTTTCCATCCAATCTCTGAAACAGTGTACTAGAATTTGTTGAAGTGTTTATTTTGGCATTTAGACTGCAGTCGTCAAAGATTTATTTTTCTTTTTTGTCCTCTCCTTTTCCTTTCTTTTTGTCCTGTATCATTGCTGACTCGTGGCTACATCAGCCAGAATATCTCTGCACCTTTTTTGTGTTCATTTCCTGGTTTTTCCTGTTTATTTAAGTTTGGAGTTTTCCATTTGTCTCTGTCTCAATTTTGTTCTCTCTTAATTATGTGCAAAGCTAATTAGTCTAGTTCTGTTCCTGAATTTCATGTATATGATTTCATGATGTTTGATAAATAAAACATGCACTTGTGTCTGACTTCTATTCTCAAACCTCACAAATTGCAAGACAGACTCAAATCACTATGTGAGTGAGTGTGGAAGCAGCTCGAGGAGATTGGAGGAGATTCTGTAGGCCCACAGAGAGCAGCAGTAGAGGTGGGTAGTTCAGCTCCTGGTAGAACTTCCTTTAAGTAGATTTCAGGAAAGGAAAGGAAAAGGTGCACTGGATGACCATTGATATTGTTGGGTTTGCCAAGGAGATGCAGCTGAGAGGACCCAGCCAGAGGACATGGCCACAAAACAACAGCAGCTGCCTGAACCAGAAGCCAAAGGAAAGTCTTGCTAGTGCCTTTTGTATTCAACCCACTTGGGTCCCTGACTCTGGTGAAGACATTTTCCCCCCTCTCACCCTGCCCTGCTGCTGATGTCAATTCATCACCTTTTCCATCACATCAACATTAAGGATGTAGTTCTGTTTTCTTGACCTGTTGCTGGCATTGGTAGATCATCTGACATCTCTGAGGACATCACTTCATCTTCACTGCTGACATTGTTGTCATTTGGTACTCTGTCATTTGGAACTCTGAGGACCTCAACCTTTCTTCCTGACCTACCATCAAGAATGCCAGCACTTCCTGACTCTCTTGAGAATGCTGCTCCTGTCCTGTTTTGCACTGAGTGGTTTGAGCATGGAAAGAATTTAGCTCCTTCATCTTGCTTTGCAGTGATATGCACATAGGGCACTAATGACTGTCCAGGACCAAATTCTGACTTTTAGGTTTGGCATGTTGATAGCTGTGCCTCAACGGGGAGGGGGTGATTATATACAGTAGGTACCTACAGTGTAGCATTATGGAGATGCTGAACTATAACTCCTGTCAGCCAACACTTTACTACTGTAAAACATTCAATTAAATACGGTATATCAAAATGTAGTGATTCTAGGGCTAAGTTGTTGGTTGTTGCTGCAGTTTTTCATAATTCTCTATGTACTTGGCTAAGCTTAAACATGCACAAAAAGCCTAGAACCTTCTGAAACAATCAAATCTGTTGCATCAAGGGTCAACCATGCAGAGCCAAAGGAAAGCAAGGTGCTGTGTGAGATGTCCACAAATTCTAATTCCATATCACACAGATTTGAACCCTGTCTGTAGACAGAATGTAATATGACGGGCCCGAATATTGAACCCTGAGGGATTCTTTCAAAAGTGCTCATGAGGTGAGAAATGGGTAAAAGTATTTTTTTAAATCTTTTTTATCTTCTTGTTGATCATCCTTAAAATAGGAATAAAAATAAATAAAATAAAAAGGACTGCTATGGTGAACATGATCATTACAATCATGTTTTTTTTAAACATGTACCTTTTATATTAAGGATCTTACCTTTTATATTTTCAGCATATGATCGACTTGAAGGAAAGTAGGCTGGTCCACAAAAACATGGCGTAATCTCCAGATCACATTAAGTGAATTTGGTCTTCCCTGCCTTTGTTGCTGAAGAGAAGGAGTCAGTATCTTCACCGCAATAAACATTATTACAGAAAAGAAAAAGAAAAAAAAAAAACTTTGTTGCGCAATTAAACAGCACAACGTTTTCCTTACAGGTTGAAACTGTGTTTTTTTTGTTTGTTTGTTTTTTTCAGGTGAATCAAACATAATCAAATTAAGCCTCATTTGCAAAGAGCTTAGATGCATTAACGGTACAATTATACAATAAATTGTTTTGCTTCTAGTCCTTGATGCACTAACTAATAACCAGATATAAATGTAAACATAGTGTTGCAATTTTTGTTGCGGGAGTAATTAAATAAAACATCATTAAATTGAAATACTAGTGTAGTGTCAGCTTTAGAGGAAATGAACTGTGAAGAAGCAACAGTGTGAAGCAGAAACATGAACTAAATTATTATTCATGTTCATCACAGATGTCATCACTTTAGAAATTCACATTTAAAATTGAGCTTGTTGGTTGGAAAGCAACTTCACATTTTTTTTTTTTTTTTTTCCCCTTTACTTATTAATCTTTGAAGTTTGAGTTCTCAGAATTTACCACTGACTGATTTGCTGATAAAGGGATCAGCTTCACTTTGTGACTCATTAATGATCCTTCATCCCCACTCAAGGTCGGATGATTGATGCTGACAGTCGTCCCAGATTCAAAGCGCTTGCTGAAGAGTTCTGCAGGTTGGCAAGAGGCCCTCAGAGATATCAAGCCATCCAGGTGAGTAGTGGAATACCAAAACTGCTCCAGCATAAAGAATAAGAGTTTTTTAATTTTTTTAGCTTTTTATGCTTGGACACTTTCTGGTTATAGAAAGTATTTTGATAACTTTTTTTGTCTCAGGGGAATGAATGTGTGAAGCTTAACGAGTCCTTTGAATGTGCATGAGGTCTGAGACATGATGCATGCTGGGCACAAGGTTTCTCAAAAAGCTCAGTCCTGCTGTTTCCTCCCTGAAACCCCAATCTTCCCATATTTTCTGTATATACTCAGTCATTTCTATACTTTTATACAATGATTTCCCTATAATAATTAGATGTGTTTTATTCCTCTCATTCTTTTGCCATATCAGAATTAGATGTATCTACAGGGTGGGCCATTTATATGGATACATCTTAATAAAATGGGAATGGTTGATGATATTAACTTCCTGTTTGTGGCACATTAGTATAAGTGAGGGGGAAAACTTTTCAAGATGGGTGGTGACCATGGTGGCCATTTTGAAGTCGGCCATTTTGGATCCAACGTTT
>JAQMYJ010000010.1:19679438-19701922 GCA_030014305.1 Clarias laeviceps | reverse complement strand
AGGGTTAGATGGAGGCAGATGATTCGCTGTGGCGACCCCTGAAAGGGAACAGCCGAAAGACAAAGAAGAAGATTATTATTATTATTATTATTATAACTTTGCTTGTTGAACACGTTGAACTTTTCGTCATGTCCCTCAAAACATTCCTGAACAGTGCCTTCAGTGTGACAGTGTGCTGTCTTATACTGCTTAAAAGGCTACTGCCGTTATGGACAAGGCTTAGGATCTGAGTGACTTTGACAGTGGTGAAATTGTGATGGCTATCTGATCTACCTAAAGTAGTACTAATGAATAAATGATATGACAGGACCCAAAACGCCTTGATATACAGTAACTCATTTTTTTCTTGTTTAATTATAAGTAATAAACATATGACATTTATTGAAAAGGATTTTAAAAAATATATTAAACAATATAAAAAAAATGGAATATACAGTGGAACTCGTATATAAAAACACACATAAGCCAAATCGAATTTTCCCATAAGAAATAATGGAAACTCAAATTATTCATTCTGCAGCCCCCAAAAATAAATACATAAAAATAATTAATACAAAATATAAAGTAAAAATAAAACAAATTAACCTGCACTTTACCTTTTAAAAAGTAAAAATAAATCCTGACAGATAATGTTTCCATTTATGAACGCAGGCGCTATGTGTGTGTGTTTGTGTATGTGTATGAAGTTAAAGTAAGAGAAGAGGAGAAATGAGCCCCTCCCCTCTCCCTCTTCTTGTCTTACACAGAAACACAGAAACTCCTCTCTTATTTGAGTTTCACACACACACACACACACACACACACACACACTAATGGAGACACTGTCTTATCAACAAAAAAAACATGAAATCTCTCTGCTAACACTCGAATGAGCGACACACTAACAAATTAACCTTCACTTTACCTTTGAAAATAATCGCGACAGAGCAGTGTTTCTGTGTAGAGCAGAAAGTGTGTGTGTGTGTGTGTGTGTGTGTGTGTGAAGGCGAGAGGAGGAGTGTGTGTGTGAAGGGGCATGGTGTCCAATGACACGCACGCACGCAAAGTGCAGGCTGAAATAGAGAGAGAGAAAATTGATCCTTAACCTGTCTAATCAGACTTGCTTTTGCTTTACATACGCACCGTACACACGTGTTATAATAAACAGTACACACACGCTGTACACACATGCATAATAACACAAAATAAAATGTGTTATAGTAAACAGTAAACGTGTGCACGGATGTTGATTATACCAGTGAGAGACGCACACTAAGACCCAGCAGGGGAGATGATTACCCAAAATTCCGCAGCACGAGAGAGAGAAAAATTGTTGGCTCAGTTGTGATCACGTGACACTCGGCGTCAAAACAAGAAGCGCATGCGTGCTACATGATACTCGGTATTTGTAAACCAAGACTTGTTTGTTTTTCAAGTCAAAATTTATTAAAAAACTTTACTTGTGTTGCTGAACGCTCGCAAACCGCGTTACTCACAATCCAAGGTTTCCCTGTATTTACTTAATTTTTCTATTAGACTTTTTGCAAGGTTAAAAAAAGGGGGTAATATATACCTTTACATGGGTCCTATTTGTCAGCTGGATCTTTGCAACAAATGAGAGAGAGAAAGAAAACATAAAACACCTGTTTTTTTTACCTGTTTTTTTCTCCATCTTTCTACTAGCTAGGGCTTTAGCAAGCCAATTACTTTATCTCCCTAATGTGACTTCATTTAGGAAGATAGCCTCCAACTTCTCATCTCAGCAGTAGCTCGTTTACATAGCCATGTATGAAAATCTATTATCTGAGGGGTATTTCTGCTAAACAAATTAGAATACAAACTTTGCGGGGCCACTGAAAACTGTTAAAACTAAATTGTTAAAGAAATAGTAAAATATGGGACCTTTAATTAGCAACTAGACTAGTCTTCAATGCAAAGTCAATATTACATTAAACTTTTACCAGAGATTTAGGTTGACTCTCTTGAGCTTTATAATCGCCACCATGTTATGTGCAGAACGTCAGAAATGGAGTAGGATCGGAGATCTCCAAAGGTGGTCCATTGGTTCCAATACAAAAAGAAGAGAGGGACGACTCTTGGCAAAGACCCTGTTGTGAGATTTCCTGTCTGTCATTCAATGCTGAAAATGCCCAAATTCAGCTGAGGTAGCTAAGGAGGACTTAACGTATATCTGTAAACTGCTTTTCTGGTTTGTTTACCAATGATTTTTTGCACCGCGGTCTCAACAAACACTAATTGTTTAGCTATTTCAGGAGGGGTTTTTTTTTCATTTCATTTGCTTTTTGGTGCAGATTCCCCACTACAGTTGCACTTAGTTTTTTGCAGTTGAGTTAATGTTATGTAAAGTGCCTTTCATGTCCTTATCGGAATCATTAAGTTAACATGAACATGTTGGAAAGTAATGAAATTCTAAGATAATAATAATAATAATAATAATAATAATAATAATAATAATAATAATAATAATGTGTACATTTTCATAATATTGATGCCCACTTGGCCATTTTGGGGTAACTGCCCCTTTGAGAAACGGTCCATTGAAATTATTGATGCCATGACCAGTTTTGTCTGTCAGATTTACAAAGTGTTTACACATATTTCCTAATTTGTCACATTACTTCTGTACATACTGTACATTCCACTCTGCCATAATGAAATTCAGAAATTATTTTCATAAATTTAAAATATATTTAGTAAACTGTACACAGTCACCCGCAACATGATTCATTTTGATAACTGAATGCCCACCATGTGCTTATTAAATGTTAACCCTGTCATGGTTTATTCTATCATCAATCCTTCCCTGACAGGATGGACATGTACGTAGTTTTTTTCTCTACGTTTTTGAATTGATTTTATCATCAACAGACGTTTCCCAGCAGTCTGAGATTGAGTTTGCATGTTCTCCTGTACTTCGTGAGTTTCTTCCAGGTACTCCAGTTTCCTCCCACAGTCTAAAGACATGCAGAAGAAGCTAATTGACATTTTTAAATTGCAACTGTATGCTTGTGGTCTGCAATATATTCACACCCTATCCAGGGCCTGAGGATAGGCTCCAGGCCTCCTGTGACCCTGTACAGGATAAGTAAGTAAGTTTGTTGATGACAGTATGAAAATTTTTTATAATTGTTTGCCCTTTCAAAAGCTACACTCGATGCTGCAGGAAAATGCTATTGGTAAACGGTCTTTGTGGTACCGGTTGTTGAAGTATGTGTGTCAAACACGTCAAAATCTGGCTTATATAACCTCGGTTAGGTGACGTCATTTGATTAGGTGCACCTGGAGGTTATAAATAGGCATGCACCGGAAACATCCTCAGGTCTTTTTGTCTTCAAGGACCGTATAGTGTGTGCATGTGTGCAAAAATCTCTGTGTTGAATACTAAAAAAAAAATAAGCAGAAAGTAAAAGGAAATATTACTTACAATGGCAGAGTTAGAAAGGAGATATTTGCCTCCATGTGAGAGATTTCTCGCTGATGATGATCTCCAGCTTTCTGCTTTGAGCATTTGGGAGAAGAGCACGCTATCCTTGGACTCAATCAGAGTGCTTCGCGCCCGGCTAGCATTCTTTAAAGGGAAATCGCTGGGGATTGCGTGTCGATCTGGCGGAAGCGCGTGAGACAGATTTGCTCCTTTCTCTCGCGCTCTCACCAGATCGAGAGGCTCTTGCATCCGCTTCTCAAGCGCGCCTCTCCTGCTTCTTTCTGATCGGGCAGAAGAGACCTCTTGTCTTGCTTCCGCTGAGAAAAAAAAAAAAAAAAACGCTCAAAACTAGACGACAGGTTTCTATCAGGTGACCAGGGGGAGGGGCCTCAGCGACGGTCTCTCCCCTTCTTTGGTGACCTCCATGACGTCGATTTATTCAACTATCGTTGATGCAAGGGCACGGGGCTATATGATGATGTCCCAGATTGAAGAGACGCTTGAGGCTATCTCTCTCCTGGAAGCTCATCACCACTGAAAAAGCCCTCTCTCCCCACCAAGACATGCAGACTAACATCTTCACTAGTGGGGAAGGCTTTCCAAGCAGCGGGTCAGGCTGGTGCTGCCCTGCACGCCATGGCGGTTCTGCACATGCTGAAGGACTTGAGCACTGTTGGGTCCATCGATGAGGGGCGTTTTTAGAGCTGTGGCTCAACCTCCCCCATCTCGCCTTCCAGCCTAATTTGGCGACGCCGTCAACACCGTCGCCACTAGGTTTCGGGAGGCGAAGCGCTACGAGGAAGCGTTTGTGAGGTTTCTTCCCCGACGTGCTCAAGAGTCGGGGCCGTCAGCCACCCAGTCCTGACCAGGTCCAGTTCCTTTGTGAAGCACAGAAAGAGAGTGTGGTGAGTCGAGCACCCCCTCGTAGGGATTGGGGTGTGGCTCGCCGCGCTTCACAGTCTGCCTCAAGGAGACCGGACCTGAGGAGCATCATCTCCTCTAAAAAGAAGTCCTGAAGCTGGTGCGCCCAGGATCGTGGGGGTGTCTCCCCCCGGGGAGGGGCACATAAAATTCCAACAGAGAATAAGAACTCCTTCCTGGCACTTTCAGGAGGCCGCTGTCCAATCTCCGCCACCACTTCCTGCCACGTTTCAGGACGCCGAACATCTAACACCCCCCCATCTAGCCGAAGCGTCAAAACTTGTGCCCCTTTCAGAGAAACTGGCAGCGTGGAAGCCACTGCCAAGTATATCTCCTTGGGTTCAAAGGACTGTAGAGAGAGGCTACAGAATTCAGTTTGCACATTGTCTTCCGCGTTTCAACGGCGTGGTCTCCACTTCCATGAAACCGGAACGAGCGCATCTGTTGATACAAGAATTGCAGATTTTGCTGGAAAAAGGGGCCATAGAACATGGTCCCCTGCCAGACAGACAGTCAGGCTATTACAGCCGGTATTTCTTGGTTCCCAAGAAAGACTGGGGGTTGCATCCAATTCTAGATCTTCGCGGGCTGAACCGCTATCTCAGAAAATACAAGTTCAAAATGTTGACAGTCAAGATGATTGTTTCTCAAACCAACCAGAGGATTGGTTTTTGACAATCGATCTGAAGGACGCATATTTTCATATAGAAATATCACCACAACACAGAAGGTTCCTGAGGTTCGCTTTTGGGGGCGAAGCTTACCAGTATCAGGTCCTTCCATTTGGCCTAACCCTGTCACCCTGCACATATACAAAATGCATGGATGCAGCTCTGACTTCTATACGACTCCAGGGCATCCGTATTTTGAATTACATAGACGACAGGCTGATTTTGGCTCAGTCTCAGGAGCTAGGGCTTCGACATCGGGGTGCCGTCCTAGCTCATCTCATATCTCTAGGGTTGAGACTCACCGCCAAGAAAAGCGTTCTCTCTCCTGCTCAGAGGACAACGTATTTGGGGGTCATATGGGATTCGATCGTAATGCAGGCACAGCTGTCTCCTGCATGTATTGAACCCATTCTAAGTACCCTAAGGGAGATCAAGCTAGGCCAGAAAGTGACTGTTCGTTACTTTCAGAGAATCCTAAGTCTCATGGCAGCTGCATCCATGGTGATACCCTTGGGTCTTCTGCACATGAAACCCTTTCAGTTGTGGCTAAGAGCCAGAGGATTTCATCCAAGGGCCAATCCCCTGAAGCAAATAAGTGTTACGTGCCAGGGGCCTCATACCCTTTCTATGTGGTTCAGACCCCGGTTTCTGACTTTGGGTCCCACTCTAAGTCTGTGTTTTCGTCGCTAGATGCTAACAACAGATGCTTCCCTCATGGGTTGGAGTGCGGTCTTAGATGACCGTCCAGCCCAAGGGATCTGGAGAGTCATCTTCTCACATGGCACATCAATTATTGCCTCGAAATGATGGCTTTATTTCAGGCCCTGAAATACTTCCTCCATCAGTTGAGAGGCTACCATGTCCTAGTGCGGGTGGATAACACTATGGTAGTTTCTTACATAAATCGCCAGGACGGATTGCAAGCTAGCGCAGCAGATTCTGCTTTGGGCACAGGTTCTTGTCCCTCAGGGCGATTTACATTCCCGGGCATATGAATGTGGGAGCAGACTTGCTGTCCAGACAAGCTGTGACACATGGGGAATGGAAACTTCACCCCGAAATGGTCAGTCAAATCTGAGAGAGATTTTATGTAGCAGAGGTGGACCTCTGGGTCTGGACGCTATGGCCCACACGTGGCCCAGACTGCGTCTTTACGCATTTCCTCTGATAGCTCTGCTCCCCGGAGTCCTAGCGAAGATCTGTCAACAGGCGTTGCGCCACTTATTGATAGCACCCGTTGGCTGACCAGAGTGTGGTTCTCTGATCTAATATCTCTCCTCGATGGCTCACCATGGGCGATTCCGGTCAGAAGGGATCTTCTGTCTCAGGTGCAGGGGGCAATATTTCATCCCAGGCCCGAGCTCTGGAACCTTCACATCTGGCCCCTGAGGGTAAAAAACTAAGAGATGCTGGTCTTCCAGCCAATGTAATAGAAACTATTCTAAGTGCTAGGGCTCCCTCTACTAGAAGAGCTTATGCCCTCAGGTGGAATGGTTTTGAAAGATGTATGGCAAACCATATAGACCCAGTTCACTGTCGGATTGTTTCAGTGCCGGAATTTCTGCAGGAGAAACTGTCCTCGGGCATATGTCCTAGCACTCTCAGAACGTATGTGGCCGCCATTTTGGCTTGCCATGTTCTGATTGATAGGGTTTCTGTGGGAAAGCACCCTTTAGTTACCCGCTTTATTCGTAGAGCTAAACGGTTGAGGCCGCTCCTACTAGAATGACAGTCCCTTCATGGGACTTAGCTATTGTGCTCAAGGGTTTGGTTGATACCCTTTTCGAACCTCTAGAGTCAGCAAAATGCTGCACTATATGCATGACTGGATGTCCTTTCAGACAAAAGTGACCTGAGGATGTTTCCGGTTCATGCCTATTTATAACCTCCAGGTGCACCTAATCAAATGACGTCACCTGAGCGAGGTTATATAAGCCAAACTTTGGCGTGTTTGACACAATGCCGCAACAACTGGTACCACAAAGACCATTTCCCAATAGCATTTTCACGCAGCATCTCATTCACGCTTTTTCAGGGAACAGGGTTACAGTCAAATAACCCGAGACGTTTCTTATAAAAAGTGCAATAATTTGACCAATATGCATTTCTAACAGGCTAAGTTTACTTAATAAAATTTATATGAAGCTTAAGCTGAAGATGAAGATGGAAAAATCTATTTTCTTAATTATGACATTTTAAAGGCCCTTTATTTTGATATTGGCCTCTATTGATCTCTATCAACCTCTATCTTTCTCTTGCAGTTGTATATCCCATTCTGAATGAGGTTCTTCTGTTTCCTAGAACTTGCATTTATTTCCATCATTGAGCATTTGTTTCTGTCTGGCTATTTCAGTAGCCATGTGACATGGCACCTCTTGTTTGCCCTCTGCATGCATTCTGGTTCATGCAGTCAAATTTGTTGTCCTGTCTTGCCTGGTGTTTCATGTGATGGTGGGTCATTTGGAAGCGGATGACCTTAAGCTCCTTTGATCTTGATAAAGATGTTGAGATTCTTATGTTATCAAAAAACACACATGAGGAAGAGACAACTGTGATAGTGCAACACTTTCTTTACCATTCTTCTTCACATTATGTCCTTTAAAAGATCTTCAAAAGTAATTTCTAACACAAGATAGGGTATGATTGTCCAGAAATTTTAGTAAATACTATTTGAAATCAAAGCTATTCTGGAGGTACAAAACGCACCATTTTCTTTGATTGAGTGTGTATGATTTTGCCATGTCCCACAAGCTGCTCTGCTAACTTCAGTGAGAGCAATAAGTGGTTAAATGACAAAAAAAAATGGTTATTTGCGATGTGGTTTAAAATGTTATGGGATCATTTACTTAGACATATTTAGTTCCTTTTAGTTAGGGCAGTGTTGGCTCAGGCAGTTAATGTGCTAGAGGGTTTAATTCTTGCCACCACCAGGTCAATAGTATTTAGTAGTCCCTTAACATACATTATTTAACTAAGTCACTGCATGGAGTTCTGGTCCCAAGCTTGTTAACAAAATGAAAGGGTTGCAACAGGAAGGACAACCTGTTCCAGGTCTTGCAGATCAAATAACCCAAAGTGGTGACTCATAGGATGAAAAATATAATAACAATGTTCATACAACTAGCTTCATTACCTTAAACTTCTAGTTTGACCTTAATCTTCTTTTTACAATCATGCAACGTTTGTTTTTCTTTGCTGTTTATGAGGTTTCATTCTTAGTAGGGTTGATTTAAATTCGGGTGTTTATTGTTTGGAGCGTTTATGCCAAAGAGCTTCATTTTCTTCATTGGCCATATAAGTCTTTACCCTTCACATGACTTTACCAATTCAGCAGTTTTATTCGTCTTTCATTCTATACAGGCATTTTCTTTCCTTTTTTTCAAGGACAAGCCTAGCTTTCATTTTATATTTTGTTTAATGTGCTCACCGATCTCATTGAAATGACAAGGATGATTTATGAATTTTGAAGTCTAAGCACTCTTTTATATATTTATATATATATATATATATATATATATATATATTTTTTTTTTTTTTGGCTTTTCGGCTTTTTGCTTTTTGCTTTCTTTGGCTAGATGACAAAAAATCATTTTCAGGAATTTATACTTGTTGCAAATGACATAGATCTAATTCCCAGTATATTATACAGAATGCTGGACTGATGTCTTGCACAAACCAGTTTTTGCTATTGTTTACACTTTTGATATTTAACCTATGCATATAAGGCAGAATGATAAATACAGTAGGTGTCTATGATCCACACCCCTTCCAGAAAGTTACTGCTAGGACTAGCTTTATTTGTCCTTCGGGAGAGGCCATTTTTTCTTAATTATTTCCTTAACAAGTAGTACTGTAGCTAACAATATGATTCTGAAGTTAATTCTTCACATCTATTTACTTGTTTTTATTTTTTTGTTTAAAATTAAGTAAAAAAATAATGTTATTTATTTATTTAATACTGAAAACTATTAGAAACATTAATGTAGTAAATTACTTTCTGCAACATACTGTATAAGCCTGCATATACATTTTTTTTTCTTTTTTTTTTTTAAATCCATATCTGAGGTTAATTTCCCTAAAGTGTGTTCAAGGTTTAAAACTGAATTTCTGCAATGATTCTCAGCACCATGTGGTTATTTTCGTCAACCCTTTGGGCTTTGTTGGCTTATTTGACAGTTTCTAATAGGCCGTCATTCAGTAAGATTGTCAGAGCTCATTTAGTTTTTTCTTCAAGCTACCTTGTAGCGCTGAGACGTCATTAGTCCATCCTTAACTCCATGAGCTTGTCCCCGTTCCACCCAGTGTCTCATGAGGTCACTTATGCTTTTGAACTCCATTTAACTCTCAATCTGAAGTGTTTAACTATTTGCTTCCCATGTCTGATGTTTCTCTTCACTTCCTAACACAGACCTGTCTCACAGTTTCAACTCTTTAGTGCACTTGAGGGTTTAGGGTATGTCAGGCAAAAAATAAAAGTCTAAAAGATTACTCTTTATTTCTCTATATAATCTCCTCCTATACTAATGTACTTATCCCAGTGTTTCACTAGTGCTTGGATACCATCAAGGTGAAAGTTTTCTCAGTATGCCGAAGCCATAATCAGACTGCCTGCTACACGTCTGATATGCTGGCATCCCAGAAAATCCTTTAATGTCTAAAACATATGGAAATGGCTTGGCACAAGATCAGGACTAAACTAGGGATGTGGCAATAACTCCCAGCCAATGTGCCAGTGCTGCTGGTGTATGATTATGTGTACAGTTCCTACAGACATATGCATCTCTTTCCATAAGTTAACGACAAGTTATCTCTTGATTTTTCAGGATCAAGCATTTTACCCACTGAATGTTCATGAGAATGATATAGACCTCAAGCAAGATCATAATTTCGGGAAGTAAGACCTTCTTTAAAACATTTGCACTTTTCAAATGTTTAACACATGATAAGAGTCTCAATACAGTATTGTGATTGCAATCTTCTGTAAATATCAATCAGGCCTTGAAACATTTAAGATTAAAGACACAAAAAGCTGCCTTTTTAATCACTATTAATAAACTATAATACACAAGACATGTTCCCAAAGTATAAAAAGTCGTATTTCTGACTAAGTAAAAAATATATATATAATAAAATACTGCAGCATGAAGTAAGATAATGGTGTCTTTAACACTCATTACTGAAACGTGACAATTGCAGGCCTAATAATAATAAAAATAATCATGATTATTATTATTATTATTATTATTATTATTATTATTATAATAAAATTATGTATTCTATTTCTTGATGTGCTTATTATTTTTATCCCTTATCAGTCTGCATCTGTGTGCTGCTACAGAGTACACTAAAGAAAGTGTGTGTATGAGAGAGGGGGGTTAAAATGTCACTGGTAAATGTCAACAGTGCTGTTCTGTGTAAAATTCAGTTCAGAGAAGAGAAAAAATATTTTTTTAGGTGTCTTGTACGTAAGAAACATGACTTTACCATCTCTTCAAAACTGGAGGACAAATCCTTTATAGGCCAGAGTGAAAGAATGAAATCATAGAATAATTTCAGTTTATTTTTTAATGAAATAGAGTAATAAAATAATATGACCTGATTACATGTTCTACAATCATTGTGCAGTTAGCTTCTATGGAGTTATTGTTTTGCCTAGTTGTTTAAATATGGTTCCACCCAGTGGAACCTTGAATTGCAAGTAACTTGGTCTGCGAGAGTTTTGCAAGACGAGCAAAAAAATTTAATTACATTTTAACATAAGAAACGAGTGAGGTCTTGATACACGAGTAATACGCATGCACTTTGCCTGCCGAAAAGACATATTTATAACAAATCATACTTCTGCAAATTAATATCCTTATTACCTTCTTTGTCTGTTTTCACATGGTTGTTAAAAAGTTACTAAGTCCACCACACCATATTTCATATGAAAAATATTTAACAGAACAGAAACTATTGATAATTAGGGTACTCTTTAATCTATGTGACAGCATCAGGTAATCCACTAGGTAATCTGATAATCATCAGGTAATCTGTCTGGTATTTATGTTGGCTATAAAATACACCTTGTATATAATTATCAAAGAAAATACACAGTAGCCTTGTAACGCTCAGCTATGATTTTAAACCTAGTTACACTATTATGGGGTCGTGAATCTAAATATGGGTTAACCAAGCTTACTTCCGGTATTGCGCAAGCAAGTAAAGACACTTGACAACAATGATTCCAAAACAAACCCAAAGTGTATTAAGTGAAACAAACAAACAAACAAGGTGCACCAAAAACCAATATATACAAAATATATACAACTATAAACAATGTGTGTAATGTATGCGAGTGTGTGAGTGCGTATGTATGAGTGTCCAGAGTCCGTGTTATTGTTGTGTGCGTAATGGTGAACGGGAGAAATGGCGACAGGCACCAATAGTGTTTTTAAAGTGTGCACTGGGGCTCCTTCCGTAACCTCCTCATGGCTGTGTTGGGTAACCTCCTTCTACCGAAAATCTTTCGCTCCCCTGCGGTCCTTCTCTGGAGTTGCGATGTTCGGAATTCCGGGTGAATGTTGAGGTGGAGATTGTGTAGATGCAGGAGTGTAGGCCTGTAACTTGTGGATGGTTGGCGTGTTAGTGAGGCGCAGCTTCTTCATCTGCTTCTCCCAGATAATATCACGGCGCAGAAAACAGTCAGTTACCGCTTTCTCCAGTTTTTCAAGATTCTCCAGGCAGTAGCGCTCCAGCTCAGCTAATCTAGCGTCCACTGCCTGCCGAAAACTGATTTCCCAGTTTAAACTGCTGTTTACGGATTCTCTAAAATCCCTCTCTAACAAGCCCACTTTCTCTGAAAGAGCCTCTACATCCCCTTTACATTGCTTAAGTTCATGGTGCAGTGTTTGTACAATATCTAGCATATATAATGCTATGATATTAAACATAGTTACACTGCGACGGGGTCGTGAATTTAAAAATGGGCTAACCCCGGTGTTGCGCAAGCTTCGCGGAGCAAGTAAAGACACTCGACAACAACCACAATTACGAAACCAAACCAAAGTGTATTAACGGAAAAAAAAACAAAAAAAACAAGGTGCATCACAAACCAATATATACAAAATATATACAACTATAAACAATGTATGTAATGTATGCGTGTGTGTGAGTGCGTATGTATGAATGTCCCAAGTCTGAGTTATTGTAATGAGAGTGTGATGGTGAACGGGAGAGATGGCTCGGTCTCACCGGTATATGATGTTTAATCTGGGAGCATGAGAAAACGGAATGAGATGGGTATTGAGTGAGTCCTGGGAAAAGTAATTCTCTGAAACCACAAACAATCGCTCTCTCTCTCTCTCTTCCTAAATCCAGCGCGCTGCTTCATCTCTCCACCTCGAGTCCTTTGCCGGTTCCCGCTTTATGCCGGAACACGTGACCCGACACGTCATCGGGATTCCCTCGCGCATGCTCACGAGAGCTTAACCCCATAACCAATCCACCGTCGTCTTGGAGACAAGATAAACCATATAGGGGTCACTAATAAGGCCTGGTGGTTTATTATGTGGCTGCGCTACAGCCTAACGCCAGTTAACTGTGCTTTTGCCATCTGCTGTTGTATCTAAAGACATGGTAGTGACATGACTGCAAAAGGTACAGTATGTAGAATAAATTAAGTGTGGTTTGCTTTTTTTGATCCACCAAAATCTATTAACCCCTGCTCAGAGAAGCATGGTGGTGGCAGCATTAGGTTAAGTATACACTATGGGCTTTTTTTTTTGGTTTCCTAGTGGACAGCTTCCTCTATACAGACTCGCAGCTCTGCGTTTGGTTAACAAACCTCTGAGTGGTTAACAAAACGGGGGGATGCAAGATTGTTTATGAAAAACATACTGTTGGAAGACCTTTATTATCATGTCTGTCTCTAACACCAGATCTGCCTGTTCAGAACTTTGCTGCGTAGCTGCCTGCATATCTGCAGTGTTCCTTCTTGGCTCTGCCTCTCGCGAGACCCATGTCGTTACACTTCCAGTATGCAATCACAGCTTTTTAGTTGTACATCATTTTGCAAAGTATAAAAAAATGTCCTCCATTTGTCAATATTAAAGGCAATTTTGTAATTCATGACATATAGCCTCATTTAAAGCTATTTCAGTGCTAGGTTGAGTACTACAAACTGTGAAAAGGGAAAAAAAAAAAAGGCTTATACAGTCTCAATTCTTATGCAAGGCATGAGAAAATTTTATTAAATGCCATGATTTACTGTAGCAAAAGTACAGCTTTTTATTATTGTTCCTAAAACCAAGCATAGGACCTCAATAGCACATGGCACCATGAAAACAATTAGCAACAGCTTTAATAGAAAATACTTTAATTAAAAAGTCTTAGGGAGTAAAACGGCGTTTAGAGCACAGTGTTACAGTAAGGAGTCATGCTGAGAGATTTAAGTCCCTGCTACAAGTGTATTCAGGGTACAGGCCCTGTAGCTAGTATAACAATAAATATTTAAAATTATACAGCACTGTAAATGGCGAAGCTGTTTATATGATATATTTATGTGCAAATACTCTGTGATACCAATGGACTAGTTTTACATATTAAGCAGCTTGTAAAAACGGAACTTAATTTACATTGGCTGGTGATATGATTGTGTTTTATATAATGATTTATTTAGAATATGTATATAGTATAATTTTTTTTTTCAACAATAATCCTCCATGTATAAATGCTGAGGTGTTTTTATTGGTTCAATATATTTCTATGTATAAGGCAGTAACATTTCATCGTTAACGACAATGTTTTCCATTATTAATAACATATGAACCATATCCACAAGGATGCTCTATACATGAGTGTATCAGTGCATGCAGGGAGTCACTCTGACTAATTGGGGTCACCTCTTCTGAGAGGCGAGGGAACACTAAACACACTCTCTCATTATTTTTTCTGTCTCTTTTCTTCTCATAGCTTTACCCTGAGATGTGAGAGGACAGAAATCCATGCCCTTTCTCCTCTTTTGCTTAGAGCACTGAAAGAGTCTTTATTTTTTGGTCTTTTTTTTTTTTTCTTGAAGGTCAGGGTTATTCTACAACCTTTCTTATCAACTAAAGGAAAAAAAAATCTCAAAAAGCAATCAGGTGTTTGTTATCATGATGAGGTTTGAAAAACCAGCTCACTCTCATGTTCAGTGTGAATCAATCTACTGTATCTGCCTGTGGTCATTCTGTACGTATCTCTGTGTATTCTACACTCACCCATAAATATCCAAGTCTCTGTTACTTATAAGTATAGAATAAACGCACACTCATTCTAAGTAAAGTTAGAATCACAAACAGGTTCAGATATTGTTTAACAGCTTTCTGCAGTAATTACAGGTAACATTACAATCTGAGCGGAGATGCTTCAATTTCCATTCTACAGGAACTGCGTTGTTTCTGCAAGTTCCTTCTGTTCTTCGCAAACACCCTATTTTTCTCAATCTGCCTCACAACTAGTTTTGATTGAAGGACTTGCTCAGACACATTCACACCCCTGGAGGCAGATGCCCATTATACAGTAATGTCAGTTTCTTTCTGTGTTTAATGAATATGACTTAGACTTAATTATTTCTTTTTATTTTTTTATTTTTTTTTATTTTATTTTATTATTTTTTTTAAAGCCATTTATTCCTGTAGCCCCTAAAAAAACAGCATTTTTGCCATTTTTTGTTTTGCTATTTTTTAATTAACATATATACATATAAACAGTGCACAACTCAGAATTTTGCAGTATAGAGCGACATATTTCTCTTTTATGCACAACCTATGCAATATTATTTTATTTCATTTAAAACTGTACAAACATGACTAAGCAAAAAATTTAAAAATGGGTCACATAGGCAACTACAGTAAATAGCAGATACACATGATTTCTATGACCAAATTAATAATATGCTCATGTCGAGAGTTTTACATTACATTTTTATGTTACATTTACATTTACATTACATTTTTGCAACGTCATTCCCATATTCTAGTAGTGGTAGAATTTACACATTATAAAAGTAATAATAACTTTCAATCTTCCTAACATATCTTAAAACCTCTGCATCTAATTTCTATGCGGTTAACCCACATCCTGATTTCTTCCATATAAGCACATTTTTATCGTTATTTAGCTCTGCTGCTTAGGTTTTAGGGGTTTTAAACATGTGGTTTTATCAAAACGTCCTATTGGCCAACTAGTAATTTTTGCCAAAATCAATTTCCTATCATCATATGCATCAAGTAATTTCAACAAATTTTGAAAGAACTGAGGAGAATTTTTAATTCTAATTCTATTTGTAATTCTAGTGTGTATTCCTGCCTCACAGTATTCCAGGATCCACTATGACGCTGACCATGATGAAGTGCCTACTGAAAACGAATGAAAAAACACGAAGTCGTTTTAGTATCTCGATAGATGCTGTTCTATTCAGAGGCACTTTGCCATTTGAATTCTTTTAACCTTACTTTCATTCCTGTGTCGCTGGCATTGCTGTCTTAATTTCAAAGACTGAGTATTACAGTTTACAGTTGTACACTAACTGATGTTGTAACATGTCATTCACTGTCTTGCTGTCATGTTTCAGCATTCTTGGGGCATGACTTTACTGAGCCATGCAACACTGTCAAGTCACCTGTCCACTGTGAATTGATGGCTTGTGTACCCAAGACAGACACTAGCTCTTCATCATGAAAAGGTTCGGACACATCAATCTCGCACACACCTGCGACACATCCCTGCTGTTGGAGGTTGTCCTGGTCACACTGGCAGTCTGGTTGGCGGCAGATCCTCACTTAGACATGATGTCTGACACAGGGAGGAATAATAATGAATGAGTTTATGGTAATGGCGGGTATGATGAATGGAAAATAGATCAGCACTGAGCTTTCTGTTGTACTGAAACAGCCTCTCATATAAACCAGCAAGGTCAGGTAATGGAACATTGAATGTTCATTCCCTTTAACTCTGTTGCCAAATAATTGTGGAATGGATTATTGATGAACTAATTAGCTGTGGAAGTACATTTTGGTGAACAGATTTGCTATAACAGATCTCATTAGGACTTTCTGAAGCCAACTTGGCATCAAAAGCAACATGCAATAGAGAAAGGTATCTGCTTCATGGATCCTGTCCAGGGTTTGTGTGCCTGGTATGTAAATTAAAGCACTCAATAAAGCTGTCGAGGAAACACTTGTATCCCGATCATGCTGCCAAACTCATACACCCTCACTGAGTAGGTTGAGAGAATATGCATTTTGTTGGTTGCACTTTTCTGCTCTCTGTCAAGTAAATCTATATATGAATGTAATATATGAACATGTTTGAATTTTCAATATATTGACATAGGACATAATTTCCATTCGAGTATTTACAAAACTATGAAATATGGCATGGCATCACTTACGACTTTAGGCAATCAAGTAATAAGTCATTAAAACATGAAGGTCAGCTGTTCAGCTGAATATTTCTTGCAAGATGTTAGCACTTTTCCAATATTACAAAAACAGCCTTCTTTCATCTTAGAAATATTGCCAAGCTTCGAAACATTTTATTCATATCTGATGCAGAAAAGCTAGTTCATGCTTTAATGACTAGATGGGACTATTGTAATGGATCACTAGGTGGTTGACCTGCATCCTCAATAAACAGTTAGTCCAATATGCAGCCACCAGAGTTCTCAGCAGATCAAGAAAATATGATCATATACAGTAAGACCATAATATTATCCTCCTTGCACTGGCTACCTGTTAATTTTAGAATTGATTACAAACTAGTATTATTTACGTACAAGGCCCTAAATGGTTAGCTCCCATGTATCTATCGAATTTTCTGACACATTACAATCCGCCACCATCCTTAAGATCACAAAACTCTGGATTTCTGGTAGTCCCCAGAATATCAAAGTCTACAAAAGGGGATAGAGTGTTTTTGTATTTAGCTCCTTAGCTTTGGAATAGCCTTCCTGACAGTGTTTGGGGCTCAGATACAGTCTCCCAGTATAAAAGTAGATTAAAGACATACCTCTTTAACCTGGCATACGCATCATTCATCCCAGTACATCTAGTGCTGCTACTATTATGAATGGCAGCTACACTACTTCCTTTACACCAGTTCTTTTTTGTACCCATGCCGAGGCATCTGGAGAATGTGCCAGCTCCAATAAACAGAGGCCAAAACTTGGATCCTGAGGCACCCAGAAAAGGACCAGCTGCAGCTGGATTCTGCTTCGTGATGACATGGAGCTACACATGCTGCTCCTGAGGTGCCAGTGACCCAGACCTGTCTGACTTATACTGGTGCACCACTTCTGTTTGGAGATCTCAACACATTCAGGACCGAGTTGTCTGCTTGGGATGCGTGTGGTTCCACTTTCCAGCCTGAAGCTTCAGCTTTGGCTAATGCAGACAGCTGTTCTCTGAGGACTTGTGACTGCAGTCCCTCAATAGACTGGAATTTCCTACATTCTGCCTGAGCCTTCAATAACAAACTTGCCTCTATATTAACATGTAGACCTCTTCTGTTATATTGAACTTCCAGCTGCCTAACACACAGTATGTCTGCAAAACAATTCCTGCTATCCATTATCACCCAAATGAAGATGGGTTCCCTGTTGAGTCTGGTTCCTCTCAAGGTTTCTTCCTATTGCCATCTTACTGAGATTCTGAGCATAAAGATGTATACACATTTTTTCAGATTTCATACACATTTACATAATTTTCCATTTGATTTTGTCAATTTGGAGACAATGACCATTGTTAAAAGTGCCATACAAATAAAATTTAATTGAATTAAAGTGATTTTCAAAAACCATCAAGCACTGTGATGAAAGTGGTTCTTACAAAGACCATCCCAGGAACGCAAGACCTAAACTTATCTATGCTTCAGAGAAGTAGTTCATTTAGAGTTACCAGCCTCAAATCACCAATTAACAGCACTTCCAATTAGAGCAATTATGAAGGCATTACAGAGCATAAGTAGCAGAAACATCTCAATAAAAATCATAAAAGACCATAGAATAAGAAGGTGAGTCCAAACTTTTGACTGGTAGTGCATATATGGCAACATAATTTAAATTGTTATATTACTATGTCACGGCGTGCGTAGGTGATGGGCGTGCGCCCAAATCTAATATCGCTCCTTGCTCACTCCAAAGCTCACTAGTTAGGTAGCCTCCCCTTCTGCAGGTGTGCGATGGTGAGCCATCCCCGCTAATTGAGCCATCTCCGCTAATTAAAACCTAGCAGGGAGTGTAGCTCAGGGTCTCTTGGGATACTGGACTTTTACTAAGCGTTGTGTGCGATGCGAGCGCTAGAACGTGGAAGAGCGGCATGTACACGGAGCAAAGGGACTTCAAAGAGGCGAGTACACCTTTGATCTCCACCACAAGGATAGCTGCGAGCTCACTGCTGGAGCTTCCGTGGCTCTTTAGCTCGCACATGGAGTCGGATTATTGTGACCCTGCCGCCGAGAAGAAGGCCGCAAGAAGGTTCACGTCACAGCCTGGGGAAAGCCGCCCAGCCGACAGACATCAGAGAGGACTCCCGTCTGAGGCCGCGCCCACAGAGAGAGCTGGGAGGGGCTGGTCCAGCCATCCCCCGAGAAGAGAGTCAGCGTGAGCGAACTATGGAGAAGCTGCTGTCCATGCAGGCCCATGCTGCCATCCACCAGCCTGTGCCTTCATGCCAGCGGGGCACTGCCCACCAGCCCTGCATGTAAACATTCCTTCCTTCCCTTTCTTTCCATCCTCCCTCCTTTAACCCTTTCCTTCCTATTTGTCCTAAATAATTTACCCTTTTTCCCGTAAGACCTCGCCTCGTTTATGGTGCTGCCCGTGCAACAAAGGGTCGAACCCGTTACTTATTATTATTACTATTATTATTACAAGCCATTGCCCCCCAAAAGAAGAATAAATAAATAAACACACTACTTCATTTAGCTTTTATTCACCATAGAATCATTTCATGATATATAAGTGAAATAATCTTATTCAGTGTCACAATATTAATTTCCATCCAAATTCACATTGATTTCGTAAGATTTTGTAATAATGATGAGAGAGTCGCACCAGTTGGGCCACATCCCAATAATTCTCAGTGAGGTTAAGATCTGGACCCTGTGGTGGCCAATCCATGTGTGAATATGGTGTCTCATTCTCTTGAATCACTCTTTCACAATTTCAGCAAGATGAATCCTACCATTGTCAACTTGGAACATGGTCATGCAATCAGGGAAGAAAAAATCTTTTGATGGAAAAACCTGTTCATTCAGTGTATTCAGGTCATCAACAAACCCCATTGTTGGACACATAACATTGATGACCCTAGACCGGACCAACAGAATCACCTCAGATCATAACACTGCTCCACAGGCTTGTACGGTAGGCATTAAGCATGAGGGGTGCATCACTTCATCTGCCGTTCTTCTTACCCTGATGTGCCCATCACTCTAGGACAGGGTAAATCTGGTCTCATCATACAGTACCACATGAACATATTTCAATGCTCCACACTGCATTCTTTATGCTCCCTAGCAAAGTGAAGCTGATTTTTCTATGTAGCCACATGGTTGTTTGGACACTAACAGTATATACATATATACACTATATATTATATACATATATATTAATATACATAAATATTATAAATAAATAAAACACTTTATGTCATGACAGTGTAGGAAAATAATCAACTCTTGGATAGTAATAGAAACTTTGCTCCATCATACAGCCCCACAATTATTTTAATTTTATCACAGAGAGTTTTATTCCTTACAAAATCTGAGGAGCAGAATTGAAGGAAACAATGTTAGCCGACTGTCTGTGCTCCTAAGAATGTCTAACACATTAAAAACAAAGGTGAATAGAGGTGAGATATCATGGGTTTTTTTTTTCGTCTCATCGCTCCTTCTCTTAGTCTCTCTGCATGCCCTCCATGTGTTCTTTTTATTTTCAGTTTAATGAGCCCCTCTGCATCGTGTAAGCACAAACTTTACTTTTCCCCCAGAAGCAGAAAAGATATTATGAAATCAGTGCATGCAGCAAATGTCTCTTTATTGACACCAGTGAAAATTTAACCTCAGTTAATGCCCACATTGGAATCCTGCCTGTAGCAGATGCTCCACTATCATAAACATGGTACTGCATGCAAAAGAGCTGGCTACGCCAATTAGCTTTAGCATATTTTTATTGTGTTGGTCATGCACTTCTCTAACAGAGTGTGTAATAATGGCTAAAGGCTAGTGCTGTGTTAGCAGAGCTTTGGGCATTTTTTAATGCTGCTCTGAATGGTTTTAGGCTAGTGGAGCTGCTATGTGATTCTCGCATTATTTTCACGCTTCAGAACGCGGATTATGGCGCAGGCAATTACTCAATGGCTCTTATTTAGCTCTTGGCTTTTAAATTTAGCTTGAGGTTATTTGGGGTGTGTACTAACTAATAGTAAAGGCAATAAAGATAAATATAAAAAGATTTTTCTGCCAAAATGTTTATAAAAGTAATAAAATACTGGCGGCATGGTTGTGTAGTGGTTAGCACTGTCTTGCACCTCCAGTATATACAGTATGTCCAGGTTCGATTCCCGGCCAGGCTCGATTCCTGTCTCTTTGTGCATGGAGATTGCATGTTCTCCCCATGCTTGGTGGGTATCCTCCAGGTACTCCGGTTTCTTCCCACAGTCCAAAGACATATAGATTAGACCTAATTGGCGTTCCCAAATTGCTCTTAGTGTGTGAGTGTATGTGTGTGTGTGCCCTGCGATGGATTGGCACCCTGTCCAGGGTGTTCCCCGCCTCATGCCCTAAGGCTCCTGGGATAAGCTCCAGGTTCCTGAATACAGGCTAAAGCAGTATAGAAGATGAGTGCATGAGTAATAAAATACTATGGTTACTTGAAGTTTAAAGATGACAGATGCTGTTACCTGTATGTTTGCAGACTACAGAGTCATGCTTGGATCCGAGTACTCATAACCCTAAAGTACGGTACTGTATATTTGTGTATGATGAACACGCTGTATCATGATGGCCAAAGATAAGCATACCATGCTTAAGTCGACAAAAATAGTCTCCGGCATGGTACAGTGTACTTGGACAAGGTTCGAATTAACATGGAAAGCCAACCAACCCTGAACACAGAATGCAACCTCATCAACACCTCCTCTGTCTCCTCTGATCACATCCACTGAACCACAAAAGCTGATAAAGTGGCAAGGCAGGCAATAGAGTTTCTTTTGACATTTTATATCAATATCAATAATAATATTGCAGAAAGGTAATACCTTGCTTATACTGTTCTACTCTCTATGGTTATTACCAGCTAAGTGCATATTATCACCTAGTGTGTTAAAGTTTGTAGATCCACGATGTTTATTACTTAAGTTTATTGTGAAAGCTGACCAGTGGGTGAGAGAGAGTACCCTCAGGGTGTTTTTCACATTATGCCCCCAGGAATGTTTCAGAGAAGCATATTTCCATAGCACACGCCAATCTCATCCTCTGACCTACACAGCTACACTATAGCTGATAAAGTAGGAAGGCATGAGCATTGCTCTTTTCAAAATATCGATAATATTGGTGGCACATTGGCTTAGTGGTTAGTACTTTCACCTGGGTCCAGGTTTAATTATCGCCTAAGGTTCTGTGTGTATGGAGTTTGCATGTGCTCCCTGTGTTGGGTGGGTTTCCTCTGGGTGCACTGGTTTCCTCCTACAGTCCAAACACATGCAGATTACCCTTACTAACATTCCCAAATTGCCTGTAGTAGGTAGTACAAGTGTAAATGTAGACTGGATGTCCTACCACGGATGTAAAAATGGGAATAAATACAATGGTGACCATTGGCCTCCAAAGTCTCTAGCTGGACTACAGAGGTTTCTAGGTGGATGGATCAATAATATTATGGATAGCGCAATGGTTAACATCCTTGTCCTCTTCTTCCCTTGTGTTTAATGGTGGCTCACAACCAAGTAGGTGCATACTGCCACCTGCTGTATCAGAGAGTGGAGATACCCAATACCCCAAAACAGGGACAATGTGAATGTTGGCTAGTGGGGAAGTGGGGAGGGTGGAGACATCACTCTTTTTTTTTTTTGTAAAAAATATTACTTTTATAATTACACCTACTTCATACACTCATGTCCACCACCATGAATGTTTAAGACCAGTACATTATAATTACCTCTGCTCTGGGTAAAGAATAAGAAATATCATTCTGCATTTTCTTTGGTAAACGCTCAAGTGGATATCTTTGGAGTATATTCACAACATAACGCTTATTGACCAGAGTGATGTTTGGATGTATAGTAAGGCAAAGACTTATCAGTAGTTTTCCAGTGCAGGTTTTATTAACTTTCATGACTTTCTTTAGGTGATAATTAATGACTACAGTACACACTACCGTTCAAAAGTTTGGGGTCACTTGCAAATGTCTTTGTTTTTGTTTAGTGATTTATTTTCTACATTCTACA
>JAQMYJ010000010.1:19628341-19640810 GCA_030014305.1 Clarias laeviceps | reverse complement strand
GATTGTGTTAAGCTGCTTTGGGACAATGTCAATTGTTAAAAGCGCTATACAAATAAAATTGAATTGAATTGAATTAGGGATTCAGCCTTGCGTTAGAAGCTTATGTTAGCTGTGAATAACAACATGGACAGTTTAGAGGCAATTTAGAATGACTTAGAAGTTATTAGGGAGACAAAGTGTTGTTTAGGATGACAACAATATCAGACATGTTTCCTTTCTGAAAGTGGAGATGCACTGGTACCCAGGAAACATCCCTTTTGCCACCCAGAAGTGGGTGGGACCACGGCGGAGAGACATTCTAACATCGCATGCAAACGGTCCATTAGGTGCATAAGAACTACCACTTGTAGAATGATAGAATAAGAGTAGATGGTGAAAGAAGAAAATCGGATGGACGCCTCGGCCATGATAATAGATCCCTGATGGAGAAAAATACAGGTATGTGTAGGCGGAGAATTGGTTTCAAGAGAATAATTCCACAAGAAAATATTCCTTTCAGCATAGGAGTGGGTAGAAAACCCTTAGTACTATACTGTAGGTGTGACCTCTATGTTCACTTATTATCCTGCTTGAGGTTACAGAAAGTGTGTGTTGCTTCTACACAAGACATCTTGACCTTCAAGGAGAAAGAAAAGCTGGCCACATGCTGCAGGCTGGATTTGTAGTGAATGAGCAAATATACAGACCCTGATATGTGTGTGTGCGTGTGTGTGTGTGAGTGTGAGTGTTTGCCCTTGTGTAGCTCTACAGCTGGAAAACTCCTGTGGCTTTAGAAGGATCAACACTGCAGTGTGTTTGGTCTTCACTTCGCCTACTAATGGTGTGCATTCTGTCTTTTATCCGTACTGTGGAGAGCAGGGTAAGTTTACAGTATGTTTATGGTGTTGATACAAAAGCAGAATCCAAATACGTCCCAAAGCAGAGAGAAATCCTACAAATTTACTGAAAGCGGAGAGAAATCTTACGTATTTACTGAACTTACATTCTTGATTCGGCTCAACAGTTTCCTTAAATCAGACAGAGTACAAGAAGGACAAAAGCATCTATGCTGTGCTTAGGGGTTTCCCAGGGACACAGGTCAAGATCATGACTAACAAGAATACTTTTCAGATGCCAGAGAGAGACGGATATACTGCTTATGTAAAATAAAGGCTCTGCATTATATAGGATATGTGGGCTGTTTTATATGCATAACCCCTTTTCAGTTATATTCAAACTGTGTTATTTGTACAGAAAGAGTGAAAACTTTACATACAATAGCTATTCTATGTTCTGTATCAACTGAACTTAGTTTTTGCACACAAATAGAATACGAAAGTGTTGTATGTTTAAAAAATTCTCTTTGATAGTCTTTTAAGAGTTTTACTTTCTTGGAAAACATTATCTTTCAACAAACAAGTGGAACGCACACTCATAAACAATCCAGTCATCCAAATCTCTTTCATTCATCTCTTTCTGAAGAGGAAATCTACATTTTTTTTTCTTCACGTCAGGTGATCTGAGGAGAATCGTTGATAAAACTGTTATTGAGGCTGAATCTACATCCAGTATGTTTGACACAAGTCTACGCTTAGCAGGCAAGTACCCAACGCCAAACATTTCAAGACACTATAACACCTCCGCGTTTGCTGGAGTCATATGTACTTACCTGTATGGTTCCTTAGAGGTGCAAATTTTCTGTTTTTTAAGTTAATAATATGGTATCTCGGAGTTTCCTCTTGCTCAGAACAGCATCTGTATCAGGCTGCAAATATGGGGTGTGTCCACATTTAATCAAGCTGAAGCCGCCCTCTTATTATTATAGCAAGTCATTGCGTGAATGTAGTTAATCTGCTTATTTAGCAACTGTGTGTGGCAAAAACTCGACACATAAAGGGTCCTAAAGGAAAATACCTCTCCTATCTGCTCTTGAAGAACTTCGTCTTCTTCTTGTTCTTCTTCTTCTTCTTCTTCTTCTTCTTCAATCGTACCTGCCCCTAGAAGTACTTTTGCAATTTTGTTCAATCTTCCTTTTTTTCACCAAACCCTGATCAGGGCTGAACAAACAAACTGTGTAAATGTGTAAAAAGCAACCTGCCACATACACCACGCTCCAACATGTTAATAAACAGCAGACCGTTTTTATTTTGTTATTGGGTCCATTACGCTCCCAGTCCTGGTAAACACCTCTGTTTAAGGTTACAGCTTCAAAAGGTACAACACCTACTAAATGGTGTGCCTAACTTTGATTACGAGTAACCAGCTTAGCAGTGATTTCATGGAAAGAAAACAACTGGCACTTAAAGCGTGTTAATGTTACTAATTTGTGATCCAACACTGCCCCCTGGTGGACACCTTCAGACCATTTAAGCTAAGTTTGCATAGTGCAAGCGGGACATCACAAAGTGCTAAGGAATTCTCATTTAACATATTGCCATACAAATCGTCAAAAATTTATATAATTATCTTTTGAAGGTTTAATTTTTTTCCCATATCTTTATTTTTGATTTTTTTTTTTTTTTTAAATAAAACATTATGATGATACTGTATGATTTCATAACAATTAATGCTTATAAGAACTAGTGTGATTTAGACCTTATTATTGTCTCTGCCTTCAGTTAGTAGAATCAATATACAGTATAATAGATATAATATTTGACACCACATTATAGCCTTATTGTATTGCTACTAGAGCGATGTAAACTACAACCCAAGCGGCTGATATATTTTATTGTATTTTTTATCCCTTAATTCCATGCAGGAGCTATACAGTTACAAACATACACATTATCATAAAGTAGTAATCCAACATAACATAACATAAGATGATGAGAAAGGTATCAGGCAGCTGGTGATTTACTGATTTGCGTGAGATATGGGATTTTATTTAATTTATCCTCTGTTTACACCTGAGCAATCAGGCTAATAAACCATAATGACAGTGATCTGGAGTCATCGATCAAGTGCTGTGCTTGATAGCACACAACACTTCAAATAGGGACTTAACACAGTGCAAAGTACCTATAAGACAAAACAAAGGATGTAAACATCTCTTACTGCAAGGTATCTCGAGCTGGATTTATGGTAAATGTTCCAGAAATGTGGAGATGCATGGTAGCAGTAAATTGAATTTGAAAGGCATTTGTCAAGAGGACAAAAGCTGCTCGGGTTGAGAGAATCTTGGGAGGAAAACAAGGCAATAAATTACAACATTTACAACCTGATGTCATCATATGAAAAAACGGAAAAAAAAAAAAAAAGGAACGCCACAAATACTCATGAAGCCTGAAGTCCTTCTCGCAACCTATTCTGAACCAACTGAACGTTTATAATGAGCTGGCTTTCGGATGAAATCATGATAATTTTCCTAAAACTGAACATCCTGGCATGTTTTCGTCGCATAAGGACTGAGATATTAAGCTTACTGTAGAAGCACTAAAAATAACAAGGATCATGTAAACAGGCGTATCATGTACAGTACATCGTTGCTTGATAATCATGATAATGACCCAGATACAATTATGACAAGAGTATACTAAGCGGTTTTCCCATTTTAGCAATTTATTGGTCACATATTACTCTTTGTCTTTTTTCCTCGGCTAGCTAACATTGTGTCGTCAGGTTACTGCTTCCGCACTTGATGTTGCACTTCTGTGCCAAAAAGAGAAGAGTATAAAGCATGGCAGAATTGGCTAGTCCTCAGATAAGGTAGTGCGTAGATGTTCACAATATCCTAGCATTTATTATTGACCTCCATGTTTCTTTCAAACCTGCTTGTGACATCGATGTGCTGAAGATAAGAAATAAGAAAGTATGATAAAGTATGATAAGAAATAACTAGTATTTGTGTCTATCAAGGCTTCTACGATTTAAACCCCAGTTCTGATTTTTTTTGAGCAGTGATGGTAAGGATGAGTGCATGTTACCGGGAACACTTCATTTGAATTATTGACAAACAAGACACTACAAGCAAGCAAGTCCTTCTTTTGCTTTAAACTTGATCACCTATCGCTCTTTTCCTTCTACCTTTTTTTTAGCAGGTTTAGATTCAGGTGTCATTGTACGGAACAATAAGGAACCCTCCTGCGAGAGGTTCGGCTCCCAATTCAATTACAATAAGCTCTCTCGTTTTTTTTTTAATAAGGAACGTGTCTATTAAGTCCGTTCAGGGAATATCTCTTAGCAATTGTTCTGATTAGGAAAGATTCTTCTAGGTAGAGGAATTTCTTGAATGATGTAAATTAAATTACAGAGATGGGAATAAATGTTTTACTGCGACAGGCTGCGAAGAGTCTAAAAATGCTAATGAAAAATTGGTTGTTTATGTAACAACCTCAGTAGCAACATCTTATCTGTTCCAACCACTCAGCATTCAATACCACCAATATACAGTACTAATCACTCATTTATCATCATCTGCACCTGTTTCTCACTGGTTAGTTAGATGTGTTTTAATGCTTGAATAATTCATGCTGTTCAGCGTAAGAAACAAAATCATTCCTCTGAAACTGATCAGTTACTGGACAGAAAACGAGAGTCAAACCCTTACCGAAGATCATAGTACAAAAATCCTTCAGGAAGCCTGGAGAACTATGTTACAAGAAAGTATGTCTTTCCTGAAGCAAAATATGTAGAAATGATGGGTGGACTGTTGCCTTGTACTTCCAGGGTTGCGGGATAAAATTGAACCCCAGGTTTGGATGCATGGAGTTTTCCCATGATTTGTGGCTTTCCTCTATGCACTTTGATTTACAACGGTTCTCAAAGACATGTGTTGGAGGCTGATTAAAGGGTCACATATTGGTCATATAACTGATATCATTTATAATTCAATTCAATTTTATTTGTATAGCGCTTTTAACAATTGACATTGTCCCAAAGCAGCTTTACACAATCAAAAGAATTATTTAAGTTTGTATGGAATTTGAATGTGAAATTTATAAATGGACAAAAGTTTATATTATTATTATTATTATTGTATACATATTAATTTAATATACTAAAGTATAAAGAGCAAAAGAGTGGTTCTGTGATTAATTTCTCTCTAAATAAAATAAAACAAAACGAAACCAGTATCAAAAAATTCCTGTCTGTCTGTCTGTATGTCTGTCCAGACGATTTTGTCACAGCATCACGCAAAACTGGCTGGACAGAATTTAATAAAACTTTGCCATTCCTTTTGTATTTGCCAGAAGTTAAATCTGCACCACAAATTACATCAAAATGTTGAGTAGAAGGGATGTTATGAGCAGTTTTTGTTCCAGTTTAAATCGCTTCTTGTCAGCGCTTTTGCTTTAGAAGAGGGCGTGGCTATAACCACCACTCAACAGAGAGCTATCAACGCGATAGTTTATACACAGTGTCCAGAAGACACAAAGAAGCGCCCAAATCCTCACGAAATACAAACGCACGACAGCATGGCTTACTCCAAAAAAAGGTATGTAACTTTTGAAACCTGAATCTTCAAAAGATGTATGGTTAGATCATTGTATGTTTATTCTTCTTGCAGGAAGTTTAAAACCACTTTGTCTCATAGGTTCGTAAACAATGATACTGATTAAAGCAGACATGTGGAGATAAAACACGGGTCGTTAGAGCAAACATATCCACCACAGTCCGAGGTGAGAGCGTGTAAAATACCTGAACTAAGCGCCTGGTGTTATGCGCTCAAATTAAAACGTTGAGTAAAAGTGATGTTATGAACAGTTACGTGATGGATTTAAAAATATAGTTTAAACAGGGAGTGTATTTGGCTGACGACAAAAGAGCTTAGAGTAAGTAAACAAGGTGTAAAGATACTGAAATTTACAGAAAGACCGGCAGACATGTATGTGGGCTTCAACCTGAAATAATAATATTACTGATTACATTAAAGCTGATCAACTTATTTTTAGCTTTAACCTTTAAGCTATTTCTAAAAACTCTTTACCCATCAATGACGGGTACTAACGCTAGTTATACTGTATAATAAAGAACTTAACACATGGGGAACATAAACATATTAAACCATCTACATACTGTACCACCACTTACAGTGTAATAAGAGGATACGATTAAGACATTTTATAACTGTTTTTTAAGATTATAGTGTTGTATACACCACAGCTCTGTTCCCTCAGCCTCAGTAGAAATCACGTTTTTTGTGAGTACAATGGCACTAGTGTCAAAGTGATGAATCAGACCTGAATTTGGCCTTTCAGTATTTGGATTGAGACAACACTGCCACCTAGAGTACGGAGCATGAAATAGAATTGAGTGCAGACCTCTGCAGTTCTGTGCTTTGTAAAATGACCTTGAAATCTCTCTTTATATTACATATATCATATTTCTCTCAGTATAAATACATGTCAAAACAGAAGAAAAATATAATCAAGTTTAGTGAATAGGAGATTATGAGCTGATTCATTAATTATGCACATCCCTTCAAGGGGTGAAGGCGAGTATCCCTTTCGGATATTGCTTTTGTTGCCCCACATTAAATTGGTGCTTAAGGGCATATTACAGGTGTTTTCACTTGGCAGAATAAAGGTGCCTTTCTTACATTCAATATTAAAAACTGATTATAATACGAACAGCAGTCAATTATTTTCAAATTATCTTGTGTATGCTTAAGGCTCCTCCAGCTTAATGCTGCAGTCGCTTGAAAATGTGAAGACAGAGCTACACATCTCGCTTGGGCCCTTGAATGTAATTGAACTTATTAGCTGTTGAGCAGCATAGCTTATTTATTCATATGCTTTATACATGCAGTCATTCTTGGCCTATTGAGAACACTTAATATTTAAGTGCTGGATTCTATCTGTACAACTGGAAATGCTTATGTTTACCGAAAACTGTGCTTGTGTGTGGCTGAAAGTATTAAAGAAATATTCCATTGATTTTCCCCTGAGTTTTAAGCATTTAGTTGAAACGGCGGAGAGAGAGAGAGAGAGAGAGAGAGAGAGAGAGGACTATGTCTTAGCTATATTAGTTTATAATGTGATCCACCAGAGCTTGCTATGAATTAATAAAGTTTTATGAGCAAAACATGTACGTAATCATGGTCCATGGTCTGTCCCAGCTTTTGGTTTTCTAAATCCTCTAATGTTCTTGTGTGGGTACATTGTGTGTTAACTCCTTATTTGGCCAGATGTGTTTGGTACATTTGCACTGTATTCTTTTTCCACATTAAGCAATATTATTTAAGCTCAATGCATAATTGATCTATGAAGTACTCATTACTCAGTAATACTTTGTTTATTATTAGTTTACAATAAAAAAATACAGATTAAAGACCAACATACAATTAAAACAGTTGTGCCAATTAAAGGTTAATCATTAACTTTGACATCATGACATTTTCCTAATTCTCATTCATGACCATGCAGCACTTATCAAAGGAGTTTTTACAACATTAAGCCCATCATTTAACTTTAATACACAGTGAATACATTTATACCTACTGTTATTTATTTAAGATAAAAAGCAAGGAAACAGCTATCCTTATCAAAATTCATGTGGTTTACAGTCATTATCCAAACAATGCATCTGCCTAAAGAGCAATGTGGCACTATAATAAACATGATTTAAACATGACAAGGACTGATTTGTAAGTGCAATGTTTAAAAATGTAGAGTTTCACTTATGGGAGAGAAAAACGCCTTTGTCCTTTACTCTATGTTTTAAAGCAGACGGCCATGTGGCATTCAGTTAAATGTCCAGATGGATTTTGCTAACGCAATGCATCAACTTGTTCACTGTAGGTCACTTAGCCAAACTTTATTCACTGAGGGCTTTTGAAAGATTTTGACTCCAGGAAGAGAGCAAAAAAAAAAGAATATCTGATAGTTCATTAATATTCATCCTGCATTTCATCCCTCCTTTCATACTTTTGTGGACCACAAGGCTTATTGTTGAGACAGTGAAGGGATCAAATTTTAATAACTTGATCTGGCAGTTTCTTTGCATGATAGACATCAGAATAAAAGACCTTTATGACTTTTACTTCCTTAAGAGGGTCAAATTTAAATTCTTAGTGCCCTGCCAAGTCCCTCGATCAACCTCAGCAGGATGAAAAAGGGACTCTTCACTAAACCATGTAATCATAGGCAGACTGTGAGAGCCTGACAGAAAATTGCAGTGCATGAAACCATTGCTTTTGGAAGGCACCAAACTTCACACACCACAGTGATAACTGACATTGGCTTTAGCAAGAAGGATTTCGTCCACATCCACCCATAGACTGCGGGACTCTGGATCTAACACCTGTGTATAAAATTGAGAAGTGTGTCTCTCTGGACATGCCAGGCATGGCACTTAACAGCTTGGCACTCAGCATGGCCATGCCAATCCAAAGTGCACCTTCACTGATCACTCAAATCCTTGGTGTGATGTTCTGCTGCTGAATGAAATTGGAACTCCAGAACCAACCAGCATAAAATTTAAGCCTGAGTGCTCTCATAACAAGTGCTCCTCCTCAAGATTCAACAGAGACCTTGCACGTTTTCCTAGTTCCAGGAAAAACCGAACCCAGGTCTGCTGACGCTTTCTGGTCAAAGGAAAGCACAAGAAAGCACTTGCATTCAGATGATGTGTACTGAAATTTGCTGCTGGGTTGGGGAGTTCTTCTAGGCTGATATTGACCTTTAAACTTTAATCTCAGCAGTGTCTGAAGAGGGGGTCTGGTTCTGTCCCTGCCAGTTCATGTGCACAAGTGACAGGATCTAAGCTCTTAGTTTCAGCAGCAAAGTTTTCCTCTGACAGCAGTGCAGGTAGTTGACAGCTATCAGCTGGGATTTAGTCAGTTTCCAGTTCACCCATGTTTGGGCTCTGTGGCACATGCCTTCCAGAAATGCTTGTCTTGTATTGCTGAAGTTCCCGTCAAAGTAAGTAAGTGCTGTAGCCAGACGTAATGAAAACTGATTAAAACATACAATACTTCAAAACAATGTAGACTGAAGTTATTTTGGATATTCTACTGCAAGCACTGGAACAATTCTACTGTTCCAGTGCCTCTGATTTGATCTGCCTGATATGCGCAAATAAACCCTACAATATCTTATCTTGTTGGTAGGAGGGTGCAGTTTACTAACCAGGAAAAAAAATAAAGCATGGTCAAAAGGACCACACACTTGTTTTATCTTTCAGTGCCGACCCTTCTAAGTTTTGGGAAAGCATTTAAACTCCTATAATTTACCTAAACAGGTCACTCCCACTCATTCTGAAAAAGTATATTTCTGAATAACAGGGAGAGTTAATGAGGTGTTTAACAACTGAAAAAACATCGCTTGCACCAAGAAGGTCAAACTATTCAATCTGTAGTTTATTCGCTAGAAAAGCTATAAAGAACTTTTGTCGACTTATTTTCTTGTTCAAAAAAAAGAGTTTCTGTTGAAAACCCCTTTTCTTAAATCTTGGTGCCAGATGTGGTTCAAGCGGTAAAGCCACAGGACTGGTTCCTGTCCATGCACCTACGCACTACTTATTTTTATGTTACCATTGCTCGATAACACAGATGGCTCCTGTGTCATGATGTTGCCCCCCCCTTTCACATCATTACTTGGCTCGGTTGATGCTGGGTTGGCAGGATGACACTGTAGAAAGGTGGCCTTGTGCCATGTCTGCCGCTTTGCGCTTAGTTGTGTTTGCACTCCGGCTGCCCCATGTAATACCAGCTCCACATCCTGACACTTTTCTGCTGTGGCTTCTTTCACTCTCTAGACTCTTCCACAGATTCAGATGGTCTACTTCTTTTTTTTTCTTCTTTTGGCTAACCTCCTGTTGCTGTGGAAAATTGTACCTGAACCTACTAAGAACTGGTACATACCTGGACTTCTATTCACACTATTCCCATGCGCAGCATCTATTGCCAATAACACAACAGGAATACAATTTTACTAAAAAAAAATTTCAATAAAATACTGATATGTTTGAAGTCCCAGGGTCCCATGTTGACTCTAAAGTATTGTGCCTTTTTTATTTAAATATTAAACTCAATATATAATGCTGGTTATGTTGGTATTAAACCAAAGAGACAAGAGAGGAAAGCTAGAACTATCATGAAAATCATGAAACATGACTGGATATTAAAATGTTCTATATAGATTTTTCACAGCACCTGTTAAGCCACTAGTTTAAAACGAAATAAAAACGAATGCAATATATTATACAATTCATGCGTTCGACAAGAATACAACAACATTTGCTACATAACATGCAAAACATTTTCAGCTTATGTCATTCTTCATTAACAGCTTTATATCCGAAACAGGGGCCTATTTCAAGAACAAATGAATCAAGATGGGAATACACCAGAAATGTGACAAGAGTCCAACACAGGGCATCGTATATGCTCGTACATGTTCATACCTAGAGCACTTTAGAGTCTGCGTTAGGTGGAAGAGAGACAGAGAGAACACATCAAATACTAAACTGTGGAGCTGAGGCATCAACACTACCTTCTGCTACCTGATTATGAAGCAAGGCAACCTGAAATCAGGGTTCGTTTTTTTTTTTTACTAATTGATTTGTAATACATTAAGTTGTTGCATTCGCTGTGTGGCTTTGCTCTTTTGTATGAACACGCTGGTGTTGCCGGAGATTAGACCTGCAAGTAAAACTCTTTCCACACTGCGAGCAGTGGTACGGCTTCTCTCCTGTATGAATGCGCTGGTGCTGCCGGAGATTTGACTTGCAAGTAAAACTCTTCCCACACTGCGAGCAGTGATACGGCTTCTCTCCTGTGTGGATGCGCTGATGAATTTGGAAACCTTCGAGGTAGTTGAAACTTTTGCCACACTGCGAGCAGGAATACAGCTTCTCTCCTGTGTGGACGCTCTGATGCCGTTGCAAAGTGGTCTGATAAGCAAAACTCATCCCGCATTCTGTGCAACGGTACGGCTTCTCTCCTGTGTGAATGCGCTGGTGTCTTTGGAAACCTCCCAACTGAGCGAACCGCTTTCCGCAGACCGAGCACTGATACGGCTTCTCTCCCGTGTGGATACGCAGGTGTTTTTGGAAATTTCCCATTTCCGTAAAGCTCTTCCCACACTGCGAGCAGCAATACGGCTTCTGTCCTGTGTGAACGCGTTGGTGTCGCCGGAAAGTGCGCTGGTAAGCAAAACTCTTGCCACACTGTGAGCAGTGATACATCTTCTCCCCTGTGTGAAAGCTCTGGTGTTGCAGGAGAAGACTCTGGTGAGTGAAACTCTTCTGACAATCCGAGCATTTATACGGTTTGTCCCGCGTGTGAACGTGCTGATGTATGTGGAGAGTACTCTGTTGAGAAAACCTCTTCCCACACTCTGAACACTGAAATGGTTTTTCCCCCGTGTGAATGCGCTGGTGGTCATGGAGGGACGTCGGGTGAGTAAAACCCTTGCCGCACTCTGAGCAGTGATATGGCTTCTCTCCTGTGTGAATGCGCTGATGAATTTGGAGATTTATCTTTTGAATAAAAGTTTTCCCACACTCCGAGCACTGATATGGTCTCTCTCCGGTATGAATGCGCTGGTGGAGCTGGAGAGCATTCTGGCGAGTAAAACCCCTACCGCAATGAGAACAATGATACGGCTTCTCTCCAGTGTGAATGCGCAGGTGTGTTCGGAAATTACCCTGTTGAGCGAAGCTCTTCCCACAGTGGGAGCAATGATACGGCCTCTCGCCTGTATGCATCCGCTGGTGTCGTCTGAGATAACTCGCTTGAGTAAAACTCTTTCCACAGTATGAGCAATGAAACAACTTTATCTTCTTTCCGGCATGAATGAGCTGGTGTAGTTTAAGATCACTCTGATGAACAAATCTCTCTCCACAATCTGAGCAGTGATACATTTCTATCTGCATGTTACTGTTAGAGGCTGTAATGCACAAAGTACCAGAGGAGTCAGCTCCTATTTGATGACCACTAGAGCTGTTGGTAGGCATCAGATTAAATATTTCATATGCAAAAGCCCCTGAATTCATCAGTCTCACATACTCCTCATAGTGGCATCTCTTGATGTGCTTGTGGAAGTGAAACAGAGATGTATAGGAAAGTGCACACAAGGAGCAGGAGAAGGGTTGCAACAGGATGCCATTCACCTCTGGAGTAAGACAAAAAAAAAACACACACACAATTTGAAATGCAGTGCAAAAAAAAAAAAAAAAAAGAAAAAAAGAAAATATTTGTTATGGACTGCTTTAACAACAGTAATAAAGATTACTCAATGTCAGCATTTGTAAAAAAAAAAAAAAAAAAAAGACTGCCAAACCAGGCTTTGTGACAGACATTTTGCTTCTAAGCATTTATTCTTTTTCAGTATTTTGATTACACTGAAAGTATGAGCTTGAACTCATCACTGCATTCTGATAGAAGGGACATGATTACCAAGTTGTCTTGCTACAGCAAGTTGTCAGCAGACATATTCATCACTTGGGTGATTTACCTAGACAAATGTCTTAATAAAATGGGAATGGTTGGTGATATTAACTTCCTGTTTGTGGCACATTAGTATATGTGAGGGGGGAAAACTTT
>JAQMYJ010000010.1:19606122-19622804 GCA_030014305.1 Clarias laeviceps | reverse complement strand
GTCAAGTGATCGGCTTTTTTGATCGGCGCTTTTGGGGTTCGCCGATCAAGCTATTTTTAGCCAATATCGGCCGATCACGATCGGTGGCCGATCAATCGGAGCATCGCTAAATATTTTCTATGACCTGCGTCAAAAACAAACAAAGAAAAAAATGTATTACTAGTATCAGTAGTCATAGCCAACCAAGCCATGTGATTTTAACAGAACACAACAATAAACCTTCACACCCCAAGCACAACTAAGTACCTACCAATTTTCACACACCACCAGAGGCAGTTTGACACTTGGTAAACAATTAATACAAACATGTTTTATTAGAAAATGGGCTGATCTAAGAAGAAAGTGATGCAGTGGCCTCTGGTAGCAGCTTCACACATTTTAATTTTCCAATAGAATGCTTAGCACATAGAAAGCACCAGATATTGTCACAAGACGTTGACACCTGTTTAGGTCCTTAGGTCCTTTAGTTACTTCCACTGCACAGAGCAAAATCCCAGTGAAGCTCTTAATAAAATCAAATCACTGTCAATCACAGAAAGTCTACCACCACATTCAACGGCAAACAGGGAAATGGTCCATAGAGCAATAAATAACTGATTATTGACCACTCCGAATGTACCAGAATGTACCCTGACCAAGAGGTCCTTGTTGAGTGGTAGCTTTAATAAGAAGTACCGCAGAAGAATCATTGGTATAAACATTAAAATCATATAGATAACCTGTCCATCTCTCCCAAAGATCTAGACTCAACACATCAGATGAAATTAATAAAGTCTCATCGCCCATATCGCTTTATCCTGTATACATGGTCACGGTGGGCCTGGAGTTTATCCCAGGACACACGGGCCATGAGGCAGGGTACACCTTGGACGAGGTGCCAATCCATCACTGCGCATAATAGTGAAAACTGAAGTAGGTAATTAGTCAATGCAAAAGCCTGACTTTCCCAGTGAGTACAGTTGCCTTTATTTAAAAAACAAACCTACTGAGACAGGACATCTCTCATCTGACTGCTTGGCCATGGATGAAAGAAGGCAAAGCTGAAAAAATATGAAATAAGGAAATTCTAACACAAGTGACAAAAATAAAATGGGCAGCTTTTTTATGCTATGGAGACATTTTGCTCACTTGGTTTACATCCACTTTCTTCCAATTCCATATAAAGTTCATTTGACTGATTATGTTTCTACCAAGTTAGTAGTCTTTTTTCCAGGAATATCATGCCTCATCTATGGGGCACAAGGAGTGACTGAGTGGTGTGGTAGTTATGAAAATGATCTCAGATCTCAACCTCCATCAAAAACGCCAAACAAGGAATTTCTGTAGGATGAACACGGTACCATCGCTACAGTAACATTGCAGTAACAGCACAGCGACATCAAGGAATACTGATGGTATTGTAGCAACTCATGGTGGCCCAAGACCTTACTATACACATTAAGTACTTGGTTAAGGACCCAGTTAAGAACTGTGTTTAAAACCCATTATCAAAACCTGAAATTCACAGGATAGAGACTAAACTGCTGTGTAGCCATAAGTAAAGCCCTTGTTAATAAGGCTAATCAGGAAAAAAAAAAAGGCTTGAGTTCAGACTGACCTTAGTCCGGAGTGATGCGCGCATCCGGGTAATAAGGGAAGGGCATGAAATGATGCAACAATCATGCATAGTGGCCACTGTACAAGCTTCCAAAGGCAGTGTAATGATTCAGCAACCTTATGTGCTGAAAAACTCAGATCAGCTGATGGCCTGAATGTAACTGAATGAACTTCACATCTACATCAACATGGTTATCACATCTAAGGAGTTTTTTTTTTCCCTTGATGGCACGGACATGTTCCAGGACTCAAATTTTGAAGGAGTCATTCTGGGAGCATGGGGAATCATTTTCACCCATCAACCAGCCACCAAATTGTATGTTGTAATCAAAGTTAAAGGTGATAAAATCTTCACGTAAATCCATTTTTAGCCAGGTGGTTTATTTTCCTTTACAATGTCTGAATATCAAGAGATGAAAGGAATTTACCATGTTCTAACAGTGTATCTTACAGCTTTGTGTGTTCTAAAAGCCTAGACTATATTTTCAACCCTTGCCATAGTGGTGTAAAACGTAGGCAGGCTTTAAAACTTTGTCTGGCAGAATGAGGTTTGGACATTCCGTGAGCAAATGAATGATACAGGTACTTAAAAAATGATTTCCATTACAGCAGATTAACGACTGCTTTGACATTGATTGGATGTGCTCACTAAATGACTACGCTAGAGCTTTCAAATATGTATTAACAGACTCTGCCTATCCCTAGAGACTCGGAGTTTCAATTCAGATTTTCTCTTAAAATATCAAGTGATGCAAATACACCTGCTAGCTTATGAAGGCAAATGAAAACATAAGGTTAAATAAACCGATCGGTCTTAACATTAAAAACACTGAGAGGTGATATGAATAACATTAACGATCTTGTCACTTGTCACAGTGACCACACATACATAAACTATCTTGACAAAAGTATTCGCTCGCCTGCCTTCAATATTCAGTAGCATCCTATTCTTAATCCATAGGGTTAAATATGGTGTTGGCCCACCCTTTGCAGCTATAACAGCCTTCTTTTCTGGGCAGGCTTTCCACATGGTTTAATAGTGTGTTTATGTGAATTTTTGACCATTTTTCCAGAAGCGCAGTTGCGAGTCAGCGCAGGCACTAATGTTGGACAAGAAGGCCTGGCTCTAATTCATCCCAAAGGTGTTCTATTGGGTTGAGGTCAGGATTCTGTGCAGGCCAGTCAACATCTTTCATAGCAAAATCGCTCATTCGTGTCTTTATGGACCTTGCTTTTTGCACTGGTATGCAGTCATGTTGGAACAGGAAGGGGCCGTCGCCAAAATGTTGGTAGTGTCGCCAAAATGTTGGAATTGCCCGAAATCTATTGATATGCTGAAGCATTAATAGTACAGGCAGTTCTTTAAGATGATGTGCGGAAAGCAAAAGAAATGGGCAAGCTTAAAGATTTGAATCTCGTTGACAAGGCCAAATTGTGATGGCTAGACAACTAGGTCAGAGCACCTTCAAAATGGCAGGTCTTGGGGGGTGATTCCAGGGTGCAGTGGTTAGTATTTACCAAAAGTGGTCCAACAAAGGGAGAACAGGGGAAGTAAATGAGGAGAAAAGTCGATGCATTCTGGCATTATTCCAGCTACTGTAGCGCAAATTACAAAAGCAAACTGCAAAACTGGCATAATGGAAAGGTATTAGAATATACAGTGCATTGCAGCTTGCTGAGCAACAGAGGAAGGTGACCTGGTCTGATGAATCATGTTTTTTATACATCGTGTGCATGGGCAGTGTGTGTGCATGTCACATTGCTGGGGAAAAGAAGGCACCAGGATTCACTATGGAAAAGAGACAAGTCAGCAAAGGTGGTGTGATGTCCTAGGCAATGTTCTTCTAGGGGAAACCTTGGATCCACGCATGTAAGTCCCCTTGACATGTATTGACTACCTAAACAGATGCAGATCAAGTTCACCCCTTTATGACGATGGTATTCCCGAATGGCAGTGGTCTCGATGACTGCCACACAGCCCTGCCCAGGCTGGCAACACTGCCAAAATTGTCCAGTATTGGTTTAAGGAACATGACCAAAATTTGACGGGCAAACAAGTTTGATCCACTAAGGCCCTACCTCGCACCTAAAAGGATGAGTTGCTAGCATGTTGGGGCCAGATACCAATGCACACATTCAGAGGTCTTATGGAATCCATTCCTCTTTAGAGGGATCACACTCCTCATCCTCCCTAGGAAGGTCTATGCAGCATACTGGAAAGGAGGATCAAGAGATAATTCTCAGATTCAGGCCGTGGATTCCATCAAGTACAACAACAGATCAGTTCTTTACCCTCAAAAAAGGATCATGGAGATTACAAGTGTGGACTTGTGTATGACTGTACTAGGTGTATGACTGTGTCCCACATCAGATCCTCTGGAGGGTGTTTTAGGAGTATTGGGTGGCAGGCCTATTATTACTGGCCATCCTTGTATAACTGTGGAAAAAGCCTAGTCTGCATCATCAACATCAAGTCGAATTTTTCCCGGTGTATGCTGGACTCCCCCATGGCTGCACCTTGTCACCAAAACTGTTCACAAATTTATAGATAGAATTTCTAGAGCAAATAGGCAGAATGTTTCAGAGTTGATGCATCTTTTTAATTTGTAGATGATGTCCTGATGGCTTCATCAAGTGATGATCTCCAATGTACACTTGGATGGTTTGTAGCTGAGTGTGAAGCATCTGGAATGCCTCAAGCAAAGGAGTTTAAGTACCTCAGGATCTTATTCACGTGCGAGGGCAAAGTGGATCTAGAGATTGAAAGATGGATCAGTGCAGCCTCAGCAGTTACCAGCCTGTCATGGTAAAAAGAGAACTGAGATAAAAGTCAAAGCTACTAGACATACCAGTCAATTTACGTTCCAGTTCTCACTGTTCTTGTGCATCGAAGCAAGAGCAACTTGAGGTGGTTTGGACATCTGGTTAGGATTCTTTGTGGACACGTCACTAGGGAGGTGTTTCAGGCAACAGGGACAAGATCACAATGCAGACCAAGGACTAGTTGGGGAGCTTATAAATCCCATTTATCTTGGGAGTAACTGGAAATTCCCATAGAAGAGGTGGATAGAGAGAGAGAGAGAGAGAGGGGTATAAACAGAATGGATGGATGGATGAATGGATGTTATTAATGTTATGGCTAATCGGTGTACATAGTCATGAACTCTGGATAACCTTCACTAGTATTTAGACTCTTGATAGCTTCTAGTGCACATGTATTAAGATCTTAATTACTAATTACTAAGTTAATAACTTGATTAACTAATATGGCTATCGAATAACAGTACAAATGCCATCAGTAATGGCCAGCATTGCTGGTGGAATGTAGTGCTATAGTAAGAACTTCACCAACAGATACAGGCTCTTGCTGCATGTGGTTTCTGCTATAAAATCAGTCATTTTAGCCAAGTCCCTTCTGAAACCAGGGCATCTGTCTCCCTTTTTATGGCTGTGTCTCAGCTGGAGCTCACAGGGCACCAACAATTTGAAGCTGGCAATCATGGTCATTCTGGAGCCTTTTTTACTCTGCCTTCAGTCTAAAGGTTTGGCTTCAACATCACAGGTTGCAGCTCATATCTGATGCTAAGCCATCCATCTGTCTTAAGAGCAAAACTGAGCTCTCTTTAGGCATCACTGCACATTCTAAGCATTAGGCTTTTGAAAGCGTGTGTACAGTAATATACCCCATTTTATTGTGACCCCTGAATAACACCCCATAGTCAGTATTGCCTATGTCTTAAAACGGGGAAAGAAGTCGGCAGGAGCAGACAAACACGTCATGTACACATTACATTTCTACATTGGAAAAAATATCAGAAACTGGTTACGAACTGTCTATAGAAATAATTGCCAGCTTGCAAACCTGAACTCCAGAATATAAATAAATGTCACTAATAACAGGTGCAAATAAGGCTCATTATGAAACTTACATCATGCAACTGTGCATGTGCTCTGTGGTTAATGACATCAGGCACAATAATTAAATTCATTTAAAGCTAACTAACCCTAAAATTAGTAGCATGTTGCTTAATTTTTTATTTATTTTTTAATAATCAAATATATTTATGGTTTACTTTTTTTGTATTATTATACAAGTGTATGCTGAGATGCATCCAGGAGAAGATGTTTTTGTTTCGTTTGTTTGTCAGTAAGCTGTGGGTGATGTATTTTGACAGACTTATAATCTAATAATAATATAATCTAATTAAAAATAATCTAATAATCTAACTTATTATCCATTACAATAGTTTGAAGCTATCTGTGATTCCTGATATTAATTGGCAATTTTCCCAAGACTACTAAGAAAGAAACTTTTGATGTTTGCCTTTTGTGATGATCAAAGCGTATCATGTGTAAACAGCATGGGCCAACCATTCTAAGACTATTCTAAGGGGCAACCCATTCTGCACTATGCCTGTGTTGATGAACAGGACAATTTGTGAACTGTGAACTGTAAGTTCAGCAAATTGCAACACATTACCAAAAAAAATCTAAAGCACTAATCCAAGGTCAAACAACTCAGCAACTTCATAAGAAAGGCACCAATTGCTACTTTACTATATAAAGACTGCTCTAAAAGGATAAATTGCTGTGTCAAATGAAATAGAGCCTGAAATGGGAAATCTCTCAGTCGATACTTATAGTTGTAGTTAGCGAGACTGGGGAAAGATTGTTGCTATTTGCACTGAACAGTTATAATTAGTAAAACAAATAGACTACGTGACCCATAACACATTAGCCTACCTAGTCTGCTAGGTAGTAGTATTCTAGTTAGAGCAATTCTATTATTCATAACTTCATCTCAAAATCTTAATTCTGCAACTTCATCATCAATACAACTATGGATTAACAACTACAAGGAACCCATCGTTACCCATCGTTCAAGTAGAAATGGTTCCAACTCTGCATCGTTTTGCCTGTTCATATAACTTCTTTGGCTCTTCGGACTTTCTCGTCTTTTGCTGTTACTCGGTCATCTCTCCTTCTCGACGATGCATGAAGCTCAGCACGTTAGCATGTTACAGTGCATCTGGAATGTATGCACTTTTTCCACATTTTGTTATATTACAGCCTTATTCCAACAATACCCCACAATGACAACATGAAAGAAGTTTGTTTGAAATCTTTGCAATTTAAAAAAAGAAAAGAAAAACTAAAAAAAAATGACATGTACATAAGTATTCACACCCTTTGCCATGACACTCAAAATTATTGAGCTCAGATGCATTCTTCTTCCGCTGTTCATCCTTGAGATGTTCCTACAACTTGACTGGAGTCCACCTGTGGTAAATTCAGTTGATTGGACATGATTTGGAAAGGCACACACCTGTCTATATAAGGTCCCACAGTTAACAGTGCATGTCAGAGCACAAACCAAGTCCCTTCTCCCCTGATTGCTCAATTTGGCCAGGCGGCGCGTTCTAGGAAGAGTCCTGGCGATTCCAAACTTCTTCCATTTATAGATGATGGAGGCCACTGTGCATCTGAACCTTCAATGCTGCAGAAATTTTTCTGTAACCTTCCCCAGATCTGTGCCTCGATACAATCCTGTCTCGAGGTCTACAGACAATTTCTTGGACTTCATGGCTTTGTTTGTGCTCTGACATGAACTGTCAACTGTGGGACCTTATACAGACAAGTGTGTGTCTTCTTTCCAAATCATGCCCAATTAACTGAATTTACCATGAGTGGACTCCAATTAAGCTCAAGGATGATCAGTGGAAACAGGATGGACGTGAGCTCAATTTTGATAGTCATGGCAAAAGCTGTGAATATTTATTTACATGTGATTTTTTTTTCCCCCGGTTTTTTTGCAGGAAATTAATGAATTTAACTCCTTTTAAAATAGGGCTGTAACATAAAATGTGGAAAAAGTGAAGCGCTGTGAATACGTTCCGGATGCACTATATGTTTACCCTTGTCTAATATGGATAATTAATGTAACTTTACTCGAACTTAAAAGTCACTATCTCTCTTCATTACATCCCCCCCAACCCTGAGGTGCCAGATTGTTTCTTTTTTTTTCTGCTCACACTTATGAGATGTTCACTGAATTTGACAAAAAGTGTAAAGCAGCAATCTTTCTCCAGAATCGCCAAGTGCACATATAAGCCCAAAATCTGCTTATCCCTGAACCACACTTGAACCTGTAGGTTAACTATTAATGCTTACAAATTGCCCAGAAGGCTTTGCAGAGACTTGATGGAAAAAGATGGAGCACTACGTGCAAGTTAGTGAAGCACAAACTCACCCCTCAACAGTCCTGACTCATTGTTATTCATTGAGAATTTACAAAGACAAACCCACTCCACGACACTCATGGCCTTCTGCAGTGCAGTGATGAACGCTGTCCCCAACCAGAAATGCAGCGTATATTCACATAAGGCTTCACTTAAAGATGTGAAGGTAGTTATTTTATATTGTATTGTTTTGCTTGCGAAGTTGGCAGTAGCTAGAGAGCGAGAGAATCTTAATCATGTGAGTTGCCCCAGAATGGACCCAGCCACTGAAAATTATTAACATGTATACCTGAAAAAGCAACAGAATGAAAGCATTTAATGTATACAAAGCATCTGCATTACTACCCACATCACAAGTATTACTTGGTCACATCTTATTACGTTAATCTGCCTGCAGCAGTGTAAAGTGCATGTAATGTGTGGTACGTATACTTAAAAAAAAAAAATTATAATCTAAATGAGAAAAATGAAATTAAAATCTGGGTACGTAACCATTAGTGGAACACTTTTTGTTCCAGAGGTATTCGAACGCAGGACTGAGATCTTTGGCGTATTCCTCTTCGTAGCCCACTAGAAGCTCCTGGCCTGGTTTGATGGGTCGGCAGCAGCGGTAGAAAATCCCTCCTTGATACTGAAATGCCATGAGATTCTGAGCTTCATCAGTACAAGCACAATTCACATACCTGAAATATGAGAGACTGAGTGAAACTGAGCGCAAAAAAAATGTGAAAAGTAAGATCAACTAAAGTCGTTAACTCCAAACAATTCACCGGCCGAGCGGCAGCGTATTCCTCACCTCATCCAGTTAGCATGTATCTCATTTGTAGCATCTACGTATTCTTCACGCTGTCTGTCCTTGTATATCTGTCAAAATATCACACATAACATTCTACACATTAAAATATACCATTTGCCTTTAAACAGAAAGTAAATTCTAACGATTATATCACTCACCACCCATGAATAACCACTGTTCATTGCTTCCTCTCGGTCTACCGGATCTCCCTGGTAGGGTCCGAAATGTGCTCCAACCGGAACGGTGTCTCCCTTATTAAACACTCCCAGGCCTGCATCAGGAACATCGGACTTCCGAATCTCTAGTCCGGACGGAAGGGTTTGTCTGGCCCGATCCGCGACCCCCATTGGAACAGGAGTGTCAGGAATGAACAGAGGAGGTCCGTGAACCTCGCACTTGTTGACGAAAAAGCATTTGCAAACCTCGCAGTCTGGAAGGAGAGAATGCAACAAATGAAAAACAGGAAAATAAATAAGTATAGACTGATTTGTGGACTTTGTGTATCTGTAGTATAAATAGCTTAATAGTTTTCCATGTTTTTAATTGATCTCTGTTCAAGCAGTTGATCCTTGCTTGAATGGATCATGAGCGCTTGGACAGTTGCAACATACACACGTGCGCAAAAATAGCTTTGCTACATTCATGTAGGCATCCGCACTTCTTTTGAAGTGGATTGTTATTCAAAATCAGTGTTAAAGTAGTGAGTGGTAGGTAGGCTTAGGTATGCTGGCATGTATCCGTAGTCAAGTAGTTTATCTGTATTTAAACAGTTTGTGTGATCGAGAAGTTCATAATTTATCCAATGTTTTGTCATCGCTGAGGTATTTTAACATTCATGTAAGTAATCTCAAGTGCTCAGTAATGTTCAGGTGCTTTATCGGTGTTTACACCAATATCAACTGTGCATCTTTAAACAGTTAAACTTCAGATCATCTTACGTCAATGTTTAAGGCCAGACACTACAGATAAGACAGAAACTGCTATCTTTTAGCCATTTTCAGGTCCTTTTTCTGACATAATAGAAATTAAAAACAAAAAAGTTAAACTGACAAGTTTGTATCCTGTTACACGTTCCAACACATTCACGTTTCCTTTCTAAAACAATGTCACACTGAATTTTATTTATTCATTTTCACATTCAGGACCAAACTTCTCAGTTTCTAGAAGACATGCAGATGTTGAAAAATGGTAAATAAATAAATTAATAAACAAAAACATTTCTATAAACAGTGCATTTTGTTAAACAACAAAAAGTTTGTATTTTACAAAAATATCTGTTAATACCATGATCCAAAGGTTAGACTTTTGGTTTTATTTTGAGTCTCAGATGACCGAACACAAATAAATAAAAAAGGTAAATAAATAAACAGATATATAAGTAAATAAATAAACAAACAAGAAAGCAAGCAGGCAGGCAAATCAGCTCTTTAATCTAAAACGCTACCTGTAGTGTCTTGCCTTAAATACTTTATTTCATAGAATACAATGAACATACAATGCACTACACAGGGCATGTCACTGAGTGGACTCCGATGTGCTCTTTGTTCTTACAGAGGTAGTCGTCATCTTCCGGATCTTCCTCCTTGATGCAGATGATGTTCAGTCTGTCAAGATCGTCTCCTTGATCGTCGCTGTTCAGCTCCAGAGTCTCTTCCTTCAAGCACCGTTCTAACATGCAAGCAAATGGAAGGAGTGTCAGAAATACACACTGACCAAACTTTATCCAACATGTTTAAAAAGTTCACGTGAACCAACCGGACTCGTCGGATCCGAACTCTTCGTCGTTCTGGTTGCTCACTGGGTCAACGTGTCCGTCAGAGTTTGAGGTCTCTCCACTCGTACAAGTCTGCTTCTGCTCATCTTCAACCTGATAACCAAAGGCAAAAAGGGGAAATTACAGTCTTTCAAGTGCATATGGGGTAATTGAGATTCCTGTCCTTTGGCCAACCAGTCCAAGACCTTCTCCTTGGTTCAATCTAAATTTCTTTTTTAACTTTTTGCTCCATTCCATTAAAGAAAAGAAGCCAAAATATTATTTTCACCCTGACTTGGAAGTACCAAATTGCAAAATGCCAATACTTGTACTGATTGACCTACACTACTACAGGTAGTCCCCGACTTATGAACGAGTTCCATTCCCGGGAGCACGTTTGTAAGTCTGATTTGTTCTTAAGTCCAACAAAGTGAGGCTTCGACATCTTTGACACGAATGTACAGGGTAAAGCAGGCCAATACACGTGAATAAATGTCTCCTTTTCCCACACTGCCATCATGTGGCCAAAGCCATAATCACGCCTAAGGAAATTAATCTCAAATGTGAAATGCATCGTCTCTGTGCCTTTAAATCGTTAAAGGGAATCCCAGACACTATATTGTCTCAGAGCTGTTTTCCACTGTATTGGACTGTGAACTCAGTTTTGTTAAGGATTCTACAAAATTATAATTATTCACCATCAGGACAGCTTTACAGGACAGACATTTTCTACCATCGTGCTTCTGGACTGACATACAATATACTGGATTTTAGACATTTTATACATTCACTTACATACTAAAAATATTCCACATAATTTTAAGTACTGTTATCTGGTGTAACGCAGTGTCTATTTTTATTATTTTTTTTTTTTTTACAATACACGAGCTACTTCCGTGATAGAACAGGAATTAGAACAGCAGTCCACCAGTATCTGTGGAAATTCGTAACTCAAATGTTCGTAAGTCGGAGACTACCTGTATTTGCAATTCTGGTAGATGATAAACTATAAACTGCATATTTATATCTATAAACCGGATAAATAGGTGTGAAGTCACTCTCTGAAATAGTGTCTGCAAGCTCTCACCCCACACCAGCAAACAGCAGAAATGTTTACAGGAAATAAAAAGTCCATGTGGAGAAGACAAGTTCTAAGATGGCAATCTACATGAGGAATATATGGAAAGGATCAACAATTCAAGTGGTGAATACAATTTTTGTACACTTTACATACAAGTATACAGTAACAGTAAATATAAACAGAAAAAGCCTTTATTAATCACAGTCATTATAGACATCCTTTCATAGTGGAATGTTTTTGTTCCCATATCAGAACGCAGTGTTGGCCATGATAGGCCTGATGTGTTAAGGGCCTTGCTTGATGGTGCTGGAGCATCAGACCAGCACCATCAAGCAAGGCCCTTAACACAGCAGATGACCATCTTATCAGTAACCCACAGATGCCCCCTCTTTTTAAAAATCTGTTCAGAAGAATGATGCCATCCGCGATCGATTAACTAGCAGTGAACAGTTCCCTCTCACGCTACCACTCCTGTACCCGTTTATTCTGCTACTGCGAGAAAGGTGTGCTGAGAGGCAGTAAATACAGCGGATGCCAACTGCTATAAAAACAATAAGAAGGGCTGTACTGATGGTTGTACATGCTCTGAAAAATAGAGAACGCTGGACTTATGGGGGGGGGGGGGACTAAAAAAAAAAACAGGAAGATTAACTCTTAAAACTTAAGTGGCATGGATCCACGCGGCAACGCAGCATTGGTCAATTACCACTTAAAAAAAACAACCACTAAAGCCCTGTGTGTCGACAGGAGAGGGTCCAGGCATCTAAATGTGCATTTGGGTTTTCTGATACGTCATGTAGAACCAGTTACTTGTTTTCAGTCTTTCAGGTGCTCCTGTCGAGGGGTTGCTTGGCACAAGTTTTACGTCGGATGCCAAATGATCTTCCTAACGCAACCCTCCCATTTTATCCGGGCTAAGGACCAGTGGTTGGGGTTTGGGCATTGGGTGGGAATTGAACCTGGGCCTTCCGCATGGCAGGTGAAATACCTACCACTGAGCCACCAGTGCCCTCAAAGTTATATGGGAATGATGTCACAAAAACGTAGAAATCTCAAAATGTGCATATTATATCATGTATTCTTAATATTTATCCTTCCTCTTTCTCAGGTAGATGGAGGGAAGGGTTTATAGGTTGGATCTCTGAAATGTGAAATGAATAGAAATATCAAATGCATCAAAATATTGTGTTAAAGGTCACATGTGTTTGTTGTGTGTAGTAGACCACTTTTGTGCTGGCAGGTAATATCTACATGTGGGAAACACTAAGTACTAAATAAGTTTGACACTTATGGATATTAATCATCTGTTTACTCATGCACAGTTGCACATAAGCTGGTACGCTGTAGACCTCATGGACATTGCACATTTGCACACTTACTGGACATTTCCATTTTCATTTGCTATTTTGTCTTTTGTACAGACGTTTTTATATTTCTTATATATTTTTTAAAATGTTATATTTTGTTCCATTTCTTTTAATTCTTGTTAATTGTTTTTACATTTTTAAGGTCACAGGCGGTCGTATAAGCATTTCACTGCATATCGTACTGTGTATGTGACAAATAAAATTCGAATTTGATGTAACTTTCACACATTTCAAGGCAAGAACGAATTGCAAATCGAGCCTGATCAAGTACGACTCGAGCTGAAATCTTTGGTACAGAAGATCTAGCTGGGAACCCGGGAACTGAAAGATTTAAAACAATCTGGAGAAGAATGATGAGACTGACGTGGCTACGGGTTCATTACCTGTGAGCGAGCAGGACCAGGAGCCTGCGGCCGAGACATCGCGAGAGGCCGCCGTCTGTAGAAACGAAGAAGTGGTATTGATTTGTCAGACAAAAATAACACCAGTGTTATTATCCCCCCCACACACACACACACACACACACGGGTAAAGAGCCTGGCTCGAGGCAAAAGTGGGCTTGAACCCCTGACCCTTCTGACCTTTAACCTAGAGCCTTAACCAGCCTGGGAAACTGTATAAACCATGGCATTCGTTAAAAGTATTTTTTTTTTTTTGATTAACACAAAACAAAAAACACTTGTAAAACACACTGATTTCAGTCAACATCACCAATGTAAAATTAGTATCTGTCCGTTTTAGTGATTAATGTGTCAGAGAAGAGAAATGACTCCAGTTTTATTCCTGATCTCTCAAATGTTAGCTAGCATGCTAATAACTATCTGTTTGCTAACAGCTAAATGTTTTGGTCATGAAAGCGAACGGCACACTGAAGTACAGATATTACAGCATTTATTATTTTATTTGTTCATCCAGTTAGTTATATTTCTTGTCCGATGTTAACTTCTCACACACATGATTATAGGGATTATTTTATTGTTCTTTTTGAATGCAGCCGAAAAGAACAATATAACGCTAAGATAACGCTATCTACACTAACCTGGCGCGACACTGCACTAGTAACCTAAATATAAAAATGAAACACAAGATAATTTTTAAACTTTAAAATAGTCAAACTGAAATATCGGTTACAAATCACAGGAACAAAAACAAGGGCCTAGACAATAGAACTGGCCGAAGCAGCACCGTATCGCTTCACTATGGCTGAATCCCAAATCGCACTGTGTTCCCTAAGAACTGCACTACAAAGGGCGGAGTCGGCATTGTTCTCACAGCCTATGTAGAGCGCGCGCACAGGAAGTGGACATCGATTTGGGTTTCAGCCACTCACCGTTAGCCGAGCAGCTCAGCCAGCGATGCTCGGTCTAATCAATCTCAGAAACAAGAACGAGATTTTTATTGTTTGTTTTTTCACTCGATCAGATTAACTTGATTAGCTGATTGAGGAAAAAAGATAGCTCTGTTTCCCGAGAGGGGAAAAAATGCACAGCGTCGCCGTCGCCAGTGGGGGAAAAAAACATTCTTCTTCTTCTTGGCTGATTTGTTTGGTAGATTAAATAATTAAAGAAAACACTGTTGCCACCTAGCGGTCATGTTAAAAAAAAATATGATAAATTTTTTCACATTGTGTGTGTGTTTTTTTTTTTAAACACTTATAAGACATGACATGACACACAAGACTGTATAGTGTGAGTGACAGCTACGAGTCCGAGTGCGTTCGGTTATATAAAATTATCATTACTACACGCAGGAGGGGGGCGCTACGTTCCCAAGAATATTTCTTTATACACATTTCCCTGAAAAAGCCTATCATATGTTTGAATATATTTTACTAAAAAATAATTTAACACTGTACATGAATCGAACAACAACGCTGATTAAGCCTTAATTAACTTAAACTTGCTCAGAACACGCACGTCAAAATTAGCTAGTTGTTGCCGCTTAGCGGCCACAAGAGAGTATAGCACTATTTATCACTAGCCTAATGATACCGATGCGTTTCCCTTTCTCACCATTGTAAAGTCCCCCTCTCTCTCTCTCTCTCTCTCCAGTAATACACACATTTTAAGTTAAATAATAATAAGAGTGTGAGCTGTCCTCTGTGTCATGTCACATCCTCAAATCTTCATCTCTAATGTAGGATCAGTGCAGGGAAAGTGCCGGGAAAGTGCTAGGGCCCCACCTTCTGACAAGGGACCTGCACACGTTATTACGTATAAAGCATTTGCTTCTCAGATATAAACATATCTTTGTACTCGCAACACATGGACCCATTAAACATGATCACAGAAGCACCACATACAGTACTAATTTGCATAACCCTGCCTGATGTGTAGTTAATGTCTGTGCACGGTAGCGATATGTACAACTGCTGAATTAAAGTTTACTCATAGAGATGGTTTGTGTGTATAGGTGTGTGATATTTTAATATAACAAGTCTTTTTTAAATTAAATATTAAACATACATAGGTTGAGAAAACCAAATGTGTTTGTTTATGCCTGAGATTTATTTTAACATTTAATTCAAGCAAAAAAATGTATACACTTTCTTAATTGTAGACACTGAAATGACATACACAATGTGGTACAGTACAAATATTCTGAGTGTCCCTTATCATGACATGCATATCAAAAGGGTTGATTAGGAAATTTTTGACTTGCATGTCAAAAGGAATCAAGATGATTGTCAAAAAACATATTGTACATCAAAGTTAGAAAGAACGACTGGGAAAAAAGTACATCGTTAATAAAAATAATTAGTATTCACACTTCTTTATAATTTACTTAAATTCTAGGACTTTTGAAAATTTTATAAAAACAGAAATAAGTAAATAAGGCAAAAAAAAAGCTTTTTTTCATTTATTAAAAAAAATCAATAAATGCTAAAAAATCAATAAAAAAATATTTCCCTTTTGAAAATGATATAAAAACAGAAATAAGTAAATAAGGCAAAAAAAAAGCATTTTTTTCATTTATTAAAAAAATCAATAAATGCTAAAAAATCAATAAAAAAAATATTTCCCTTTTGAAAATGATATAAAAACAGAAATAAGTAAATAAGGCAAAAAAAGCATATTTTTTCATTTATTAAAAAAATCAATAAATGTTACATAAAAAAAATATTTCCCTATAAAGAGCAAAGACTGTTCCTTATTTACCTTTGCTGAAGTTGGCAACCCTACATATGGATTTTAAGCCGCATTCAGTGTTTAGGATTTATTTTATTCACATGATCTGATTGTGTAATTGGCGGAATGATGGCTTAGTCGTTAGCACTGTCCAGGGTCCAGTTTCGATTCTCGCATCAGGTCTGTGTGCAGGTTCTGCTCATGCTTAGTGGGTTTCTTCTCACAGTCCACTAACTGGTGTTTCCAAATTGCCTGTAAAGTGTAAATGCACGTGTAAATGTTGACCAGATTAACCCCCAACAAGGCTTCTTAAACAAGGTTCCTAAATGAGTGGATGGATGGATTGTGTAAATACATAGTGACTGTGTCTTATGAACCTTAAAATAAAACAGGTAAAGCGATCAGCATGTTAGGCTTTGATTATTAATAAATTATTCTAACTATAACAAAATTAAAACTGGTTGATTTTGATCTTTAGAGAGAACTTCTGTCTTAACATTGCAAAAGTCAGAATTAAAGTCAATAAAATTTATTAGTTTTCTCAAAGTCGTTTTTTTCCTCTTGCAATCCCAACCAACATCATAACCAGTGTTGAGTGTAACATGTTACAAAGAGGACTTGGATTACTTTTTTGATGTAACGAGGAATCTAACGCATTAGGTCCGCCATTTAAGTACTCAGTTATTTAGTTACTTTTTCAAAAATGTACTCTGTTATTTAGA
>JAQMYJ010000010.1:19585624-19604083 GCA_030014305.1 Clarias laeviceps | reverse complement strand
TTGGCCATAGTGGAGTTTGGAGTGTGACTGTTTGAGGTTGTGGACAGGTGTCTTTTATACTGATAACAAGTTCAAACAGATGCCATTAATACAGGTAACGAGTGGAGGACAGAGGAGCATCTTAAAGAAGAAGCTACAGGTCTGTGAGAGCCAGAAATCTTGCTTGTTTGTAGGTGACCAAATACTTATTTTCCACCATAGTTTGCAAATAAATTCTTAAAAATCCTACAATGTGATTTTCTGGATTTTTTTTTTTCTTATTTTGTCTCTTATGGTTGAGGTATAGCTATGATGAAAATTACAGGCCTCTCTCATCTTTGTAAGTGGGAGAACTTGCACAATTGGTGGCTGACTAAATCCTTTTTTGCCCCACTGTAGATGTGATGAAATTGGAACGAGGAAGTATTAATTAGCAGACTAAGAACTGGACACAGCAACCTTAATAGCACACAATTTATAGTAGATATTAGCCTATATTACTCTTGTGCTGCAAATATATGCAGGAGAGGCTAGAAATGATGTCACAGCTCCAAGAACTAGGGAGAGTAGAAAGCAACATGAAAAGTCTTTTAGAATGGGGAAGCATTTAATGTCAGGACAAGACAAGATCAGGGAACGTTGCATAGACGTTGGCTTTAAGAGTCCGGGAAGATGAGGGAGAATGAAACCTAAAGCTGGCGGTAATGTAACTTCCAATTGCTGTTAAAAAAATAAAGAAGATTGTTTAGTTTTATTCATAAAATGTAATCTATCCACAGTACACTAGTGTTAATCGCCCAAATAGCAGATAATAGTGTTGGGGGTTAGAGTCTGTCCACATGCCACCCAGTAGGCACATTGGGCAACAGATACTCCCCACCCGTAGGTATATCCGGGGTTACTTACGGGGTCAGGTTGCTAGCTTGACACCCGATTGTATCTGAGATACAATCTCAATCTGGGCAAAGAAGTGAGACACTGAGACAATTCTTTTATGTTATGCGATAATCTTGTTCAGCGAGAAGAAAGATGTCAGACCAGAGAGCTCTAAAGAACCCCTACCTGGACTATAATGGACCTGAGACCACACAGGACCTGTTCGACTCCCATGGAAGAGTGAGTTGCATATGCATCTATGAATAACAGGATAAACATTCAACATTTGTTGTACCGGTTAAATTTTCCTTTTTAAAAATCCTTTCTACTTCCAGCTCACGCCTGCTTTCGCTGGTCGTATAAGCGGTAAAATTAAAGAGCTGCTGTCTGTGATGGAGAACGGGCTGAAGACGGCCGACCCGAGCGACTGCACTGGATACACAGGCTGGGCAGGTTCGAGAAACGCAAACATCTCTGTGTCATGATTTATGACAGGTTGATTAGGAAATTTTTGACTTGCATATCAAAAGGAATCAAGATGATTGTCAAAAAACATATTGTACATCAAAGTTTGAAAGTTAGAAAGAACGACTGGAAAAAAAAGTACATCGTTAATAAAAAATAATTATTATTCATACTTCTTTATAATTTACTTAAATTCTAGGACTTTTGAAAATGATATAAATCAGAAATAAGTAAATAAGGCAAAAAAAAAAGCAGTTTTTTTTCATTTATTAAAAAAATCAATAAATGTTACATTAAAAAAAAATAATTCTAACTATAAAAAAATCGATTGGAATAAACTTTTATTCTTCATTAGAATAAATTGATCTTATGCCGTTTGCCCAAAATATTCCTAAACTCATTTGTGCCAAGGGTGCCAATATTTTTAGACACACCTGTAAATCTATACCACTTGAAGATGCTGGACAAGTCAGTAATGTCATCACTTTTTTTTTCTTTTTTTTAAACTGCGTGTAGGCATCGCCATGCTCTACCTGCACCTTCACTCAGTCTACGGTGACCCTGGGTTCCTCCAGAGGGCGCTGGAGCACGTGGGACGCAGTCTGAGGAGTTTAACCCAGCGATGGGTGACTTTTTTGTGCGGAGATGCAGGGCCGTTAGCCATAGCCGCTGTCGTTTACCACCGCTTACAGAGAACCCAGGAATCAGAAGAGTGCATCAACAGGTTACGATCATGATCCCTTATGAAGAGAATTCCAGAAAGTGCCAGAGTGGTTGAGCTTCATTGTTGTGCTTCCCCAGGTTGATGCAGTTTCACAAATCGGTAGTAAAAGGTTTAGGCAGCCTCCCAAACGAGCTGCTGTACGGCCGTGTGGGTTTTCTCTTCTCCCTCATCTTCATCAACCAGCAGTTCCAGCAGGAAAAGATCCCCATGCAGTACATCCAGCAGGTCAGTGAGATCCATCCCAACTCAAGAATTCATGTTTTGTTGTTTTTCTTTGCGTGAATGATGATATCAGGAGTGAATGTGCAGTTATTGGTTGGAGCCAATGTGCTCTTGGTGCTGTTTCACTTGCTACCTTCTGGCAGCTTTATGAGGAAGGAGATAAACTCAGATACTGTTCCTTACGCATGCCTAGAAAAAATTTTTTTGAATTAGCAGAAAATCTGATCCCAGTTCCATCCTTTGCTGTTGACCTTCAGATGTGACTTGCAAAACAGTATGTTTAGCTACCAGTGATGATCTGGTGACCTATTCATGGTGTAGAAAGGATTCTGTGGACTCTTTTCAATCCATTGATTACATCTTGCACAATTATGATATATTTTTGTCACATTAGTCTGGTTAGTGGCATTCTGCATGAGGATCATGCTCTCTTGCATGATGGTATGATGTAGGTTAAATGAGCTGTGCTCTCTCAGCTGCTTCTTCTCCATTGTCTTTAGACAAGAGTGCACTCAGGCTTGAAGTCCTCCAAGACTGTCTCAGAGTCAGAGCCCATATCAGGAGCCCAGGAAAAGCCTTGCAAGAGGGGTGATTTTTCCCCACCACTGGCATGGATTTGTGGGGTCCTAGTATATCGATTTTTTGCAGTCATCATCAACATTTGTGTTTGTGAACGTGTAGATCTGTGAGGCTGTGTTGGCATCGGGTCAGAACCTGGCTCAGAGGATGAGAGTGGAGCACCAGACTCCGCTCATGTACGAGTGGTACCAGGAACAGTATGTGGGCGCCGCCCATGGTCTTTCAGGCATCTACTACTATCTCATGCAGGTAAAATCTACAACTGGGCATATCATTTGGCGATACAGCAGTACCTCGACATACAAACACTCCAGCTCACGAATTTTCGACTTATGAACTTAAAAATTTTCGACAGTCCCAGAAATGTTGCGTGTATGTACAGGATCCGTTCAGAATTTGATGTGTCAGTGGAAAGCCAGGCGAAGCGAGTTTACATATGTTTTTGTGGGCTTTTTTTTATTTTATTTCACATTGTGTGCAAGATTTAGTGAAAACATAGCACCATGAGTCCCAAGAATGTTAGCAAGGACGGTAGCAAAAGAAAAGGGAGCCACTTTTAGTTTAGTTTTCAAAGCAGCCAGTGACAAGAGGAATCATAAATTAAGGTTAAGTGAGGTTTAATGTCTATTTATTTTATATAATTAACAATTTTGGATGGCTGGAACGGTTCATCTGCGTTTATATTACAGGTAGATTTACGAACGATTTCCATTTCGGGAGCACGTCTGTAAGTCAGATTTGTTCGTAAGTTCGTACAATGTAAAAGATACCGATCCACTTGACTAAGTCATGTGGCCAAAATCCATAACCGCGCCTAAGGAAATGAATCTCATACGTCAAATGTAACATTGTTGTCACATTCTAAATCACGAGGGGAATCCCGGATGCCATTTTGTCTCAGAGCTGTTTTCCACTGTATTGGACTGTGAACTTTGTTTTGTTGAGGAGTTTCCGAAATTAGGATTATTCACCATCAGGACAGCTTTACAGGACAGACGTTTTCTATCATCGTGCTTCCGGACTAATTCATCAAAATGGTGCACTGCAGTGCCTATTTCTATACAATACACATGAGCTACTTCTGTAATTTGTTTGCGTCTATGAATATTTTCGCCTCAAGAACTCGCGTCCAGGACGGTTTACATTCGTATGCCGAGGTACCACTGTATTTGTTTTAGCTGTATATATAAATACTGGGATATAAGCAGTTCTCTTGTATCCCTGTAGCCTGGTTTCATCTCTAACTACAGCATTGTGCCAGCCCTCGTGAAGCCCAGCGTGGATTACTTGTGCCAACTGAAGTTTCCGTCAGGTAATTACCCTCCATGTGTCGACGACAACCGGGATCTCCTGGTGCACTGGTGTCACGGCTCTCCCGGAGTTATCTACATGCTTCTGCAGGCCTACAAGGTATGAACAAAAGAATCCAAACCATAGAGAATGGATTATTGACTACTTTAATATATAGCTTGTAAGATTTCAGATTTGCTTCATGTCCAGTTATTCTTGACTGAACAACACTGCAGCACCTGGTCAATTCAAATACACTATTATATACTGTACACTATGTAATTGTTTTTTCTTCCTTTCGTAAACCGGAAGGTGTTTGGTGAGCAGCAGTACCTTCATGATGCCATGCAGTGCGGTGAGGTCATCTGGCACAGAGGTCTCTTAAAGAAAGGTTATGGATTGTGTCATGGTGCAGCAGGAAACGCCTACGCATTCCTGGCTCTCTATAAACTCACCCAGGAGCCCAAACACCTCTTCAGGGCCTGCATGGTATTACTCATTTCTGGATATAAAAATAATAATTAGATACATACCTACTTATTTAGCCGTCAATTTGTAAAACTGAAAAAGCAATAATAATAATTATGAAAAAATAATAATATTAAATACAGAATAAGTAGTTTTTTTTATGCTAAATAATAAAAATGTGTCTAGGTCATGGAATTAAAAAGTGTAAATACTGTAAATAGCAAAACTATATATAGTAAAACTATATTTTAAAAAAGCTAGGTAATAGAAATTGTTATTTATATTTATATTTCTGTTTTACAACGTTTTGATATCGTATAAGTTTTTTTATTATCAATCAATATCATCTCCACCAGAAATGTTTCAAAAAGTTTCAGAGATAATTGCAAAATAATAAAAATGTATTGCATACGTATAGGGACTATATTGTTTTAAGGATTGTTCTTTTCGTAAATATCAAAAGCTTTATCATTATTTAATTAAACCCTATTAAAATAAAATTGAATTGAATTATGCAAAGTAATGTTCGTTCCTTTTTTTTCTGCTTCTGTCTACTCTGGCCAGTTAGACTTTTCTCCTAATCCACCCTCATGTAAGAACAGTTCCTCGCCTGGCTTGTTGCTCAGGCCTGTTGAGGGTGTGGCTTAGCAGTAGCCCATTTACATAAACACTAAAACAACACATTTGAAAGAGGAGTGAAACAAGTTTGACATACGAAAATAAAATGTAAATGTTTTTCAGCTGGAGCAATAACAGGGACCTGTGTTAATATGGGGCCTTTAAAATATTAAAAGACGATTGAAAATATATTATCTCATTATGATGATGGGATGCGTATATTTCTGTCATTAGTTTGCAGATTGGTGCATGAACTATGGGAAACATGGCTGCCGCACTCCAGACACACCATTTTCTCTTTTTGAAGGTAATTCTTACTGCACATGTAATAATAACAACAATAATAATAACAACATCAGAAAAAGTCAGCATTTGTTGTTGTAGCATTAGAGTATATAATCGCGTGTTATAAAATGTATACTTTTGGACGATATTACTGATGAATATCATTTGATTTCTGTAATTCATTACTATAAACGTTTTAGTCTGTGATCGAGTCCTAGTCAGCATCCATTTGCATATTATCATCCCTGTGGTACTTTACAACTATTAATTATTTTCCTCCTCTTTGTTGCAGGAATGGCTGGAACTATTTACTTTCTCGCTGACCTCCTCCAGCCAACAACAGCCAAGTTTCCCGCGTTTGAGGTGTAAAGGTGGGTTAAAAAATCCAAAATAGATCTGTTTTTTTTTTTTTTTATAAAATAATTTGACATCCAGTACTGTGCAAAAGTCTTGAGCCCCCCTCATTTCCTCATATTTTGCTTCCAAAGCGCCAGACTTTCTTGTATATTTTTTAATGCAGTTTTAAAGGAATAGTTCTCCAGGGTATCTGAACGACTTTATTGATTCTCATTTTTGAGAGCTTTTTGTGTCTCCTCAGTTTCAGAGGAATGTTTTATGTTTGTTAAGCCACAAAGTAACCTGTGTATCATTCAAGCATAACAAACAAGTAACTTACTGTACCGTAGGTGCAGATGATGATACTGTGGATGAGCAGGTTGGTGATTAGTATACTGGTGATGCTGAACGCTGAGTGGTTGGAACAGACACAAGGGGAAATGAGTTGTTACATTAGGAACCATTCTTTTAAATTGCATCTTTATCCTTTATCATTAGGTATCTTTACTGCCTATCTGAGTAAAACATTTGTTCCCATTTCTTAAATTTAATCTGAAGAAGCGAAGGGGGCTCTTTTCGTAGTACTGTAAATTGACTTCAATCAAAAATGTTTAAATTTGGTACGATATTATTGCAGCATGTTGGTGGAGCTAAGCCTTTTTTAAACTACATATTTAATAATGTTTATAGACCCAAATGGACTAATGCATGAAAATAAACCAATTGCTGATTCATTTTGACACTATATTTCCAGAATATACTTGTAAGATATGAGGAAATGTTTATGATATTATGATGTTTATAAATATTTTGATTCAGTTTATCCAAAAATCTAAAAAAAAAAATTTTTTTAAAGGATTTGTCGTAACTAAGTGAATCTGTGTATCCAAATAGCTTGTAAATGCACATGATTAAATTGAGGACACTGATGTTGATTTGGTCTGCTCTGTTGTATCACAGGTTCACTGCTACATGACATTGCATGCTAATCAGCGCTTTAAGTACAAAACCTCAGCCTGGAGATTTTACCGTCCCCCAGGACAGAAGATACACAAACACACACACACACACACACACACAGACACATACAAACATACACACAGAGCTGTGTTCTTGTGCATGCCTGTCACGCAATCACGTCCTCCAAACTCTCCATGTTCATGCTACAAGTTTACCGTCATAAACTAAAAAACTAAAAAGAGGGAGTGGCAAGATAAAACTGTGTACTGTATTTTGGAAAAATTGTATTAGAGAGTTGCTTTGGTGAATTGCTATTAATAATTGGGAAAGAAATAGGAATGTGATATTTTTGTATTTGTATATTGTCTGTAAGCATTTGCTTTTCATATGACATTTAGCTGTTAAACATTTATAGTGTGAAGCACCTGAAGCAACATGCTTTAAACTGAATTTGACATTATTTCTAGTTGTGATGCAGGATTACTTTGCAAGTCTTAATAGTAAATGAACAGTTTTTTTTCTTTCTTTCTTTCTTTTTAAGAAAGCAACACTAATGTTTCTTGTTTGGTCATTTGCATCTGCGCATCTGTAATAAACCCTAAAGGAAGTTAAATCTTTTGTGTTTTTATTAATTTTTTTTTTTATATATATAAAATATGCTTAAAAAAGCTATATGATAAATTTAGGTCGTATTTTGAAATGCCCAACACCAGAAAAAGTTACATAAAACTAAGCATAATTTAAAGGAAATCATTGTTTAAAAAAAAATGCAATATGTTTTAAATTGTAATAGTTAATGAAACTATAGTAATATGATGACTAATACATTATTGTTGTATAAACCCAGGTTCCTTTAAATATCTACATGTTTAACAGATACTCTGGTGATGGTCATTTATTTATTTTTACATAATTGCATTTATGACAATTAATTATTTTTGAAATATGTAACCCGTTCGAAAATATCAAACACTTTCCTCAAATAAAAAATGCACAATTACATGCCTAAAAAAAACACCACACACAAACACACAGGCGTGATCACATGAGGCAACGGTCAGGAGTAAAAGCTCCCTCAAGGTTTGCTGCCAAATCCAAATAAGGCTGCTACCTCCTCTACTATGTACAATACAGCACTCTGACTACTGCTTTTTTTAAACTATGATCTGAGATCAGCCTTGCAGTGCAGCGATGAATCTGTTAAAGCAGATCTTGGATCAGCACTAAGCACAAGGAGTAACTCAAGCTGCTGTAAGGCATCTTTACGATCTGTGCCCTGCTGCTAGGAACATGGGCAGGGTGTAATATGTGTAAGACCCTCGGGAAGTCTCAGAGTGAAAGAAATTGACACCTCTGGACAGAGTGAGGCTAAAGATAGATCTCACGGAGGTCGGGTAAGACATAAAATAAGAAGGGTTGCATTTTATCAACACAAAGTATACGGATACATATGGAGTGTTAATAAGTTTATTTTCTTTTTTTAAACACACACATACTGTATATGTTGACGGGAACAAGTCAATCATCCCTCAGTTTTATTTCATTAGTATTATGACACCTATGGAGACACATTTTTAAGAAAGCATACAACCCATGCAGGAAAAGAGAGATCAGGCTGCTTACTAAATATACACACCAAGCAGGACGGCCAATATTAAGTCAATATAAAGTCCACATTCCATCTACAGTTGCTCTCAGGAGACAGTCAACATGAACATGAATGTCATGGCTATATTGAGCTTTCAATAATTGTTTTGAACTGGTACTTTATTTGGGACAGAACACGAGATTTAATTTAGTTTGAGTTTCTGACAAAATTATACATGCACCCAGTAAGTCTTAAGATGTTTTTAAGTTTAAATTGCCAAATTTAAGGCTACTCAACTTCTAGTTAGTGGTGATTGATTGCAGCTGGAAGGAAATGAAATTAACCAGAACACATTACTATGATGGGAGATTTAAACAAGTCAGGAACATAATTTCTAATCATTTGAATATTCTCAGATCAGCTCAAATTTTATTGGGAGGTGGAGACAAGGTCTCGAAGTGTGACCCTCAGATGAGAGGAACGTTCAGGAACAACCCAGAAACCACAAAGGCACAGGCATGTCCTGAACTGGAAGCTTATGGAACACCAGTGTCACTGTCTACAGTTTAATTTATTATAATGTTTATTATTAATTTTTATTTTATTTGTATAGTGCTTGGTCATTGTTGCAAAGCAGGTTTACAGAATCTTAAGAAAAGAATGGTCATGTGTATGAAATGTGTGAGAAAATATGTATGAATCAAAATGATCAGATTGTCCCTGATGAGCAAGTCGAGGGCAACAGTGGCAAGGAAAAACTCCCTGAGATGGCAATAGGAAGAAACCTTAAGAGGAACCAGACTCAACAATAAACCTATCTTCATTTGGGTGGTAACATATAGCAGGAATTGTCTTGCAGTCATACTGTGTGTTAGGCAGCTGGAAATTCAATATAACAGAGAAGCATTTAAGTTAATATGGCTTTCAGTTCGGAGGCTATTATTCGGAGGTTATTGGAGGCTCAGGTACAAAACTGTAGTAAATTCCAGTTCTGAACTATTAAGCAACTGCAGGCACAAGTCTTCAAAGAACAGCTCTCTGCATCACCTGAGGCCAAGACTGTTTTCATGGTAGAATTAAATCGTCCCCAGTCATCACATGCATCCCTAGCAGACCACACGGGCCTCCATATGACAAGATCTCCAAAAAGAAGTGGGGCACCAGGATGAGTCAAACAGGTCCAGAGGGCAGAAGGGGACTGGATCACTGGTGGCTCAGAAACAGTATGTGTAGCTCGACAGAGAGACAGGAAGCGGAGAGAACAGAAGAGAACAGAAAAGAGATAACAGTTAGGTATGGTCACAGTCACATATTGTATAAGACGCATGTATATTTAGTGCAGAGCAGGGATTCTGGAAAGACTAACTATGACAGCATAGCTAAAAGGGAGATCCAGAAGAAATACAGACATGAGGGCTCCCTGAGATGTTAAGCAACCTATGACTTTACCATCAACAAACCTGAGTGATCAATGAGAGTGGGGAAGACAACATCTAAACATACCAGTTCACCATTATACTCTATGCTCATGAGTCCCCCAGATCTGCTCCTTTACCTAAGGCAAATCTATTCACAAAAATGCTTGGTTAAAAAAAAATTTTTTTAGCCTAGACATAAACACTAAGACTGTGTCTGTGTCCCGAACATTAATTGGAAGCCTATTCCATAACTTTGGGGCTTTGTAAGAAAAAGCTCTGCCCCCTGCTGTAGTTTTCATAATACATGGTACTGACAAGCAGCCTGCATCCTTTCATTGAAGTAGGCGTAGCAGATCGTGAGACACTCAAATACTGTGGCGCAAGACCATTTAGTGCTTTTTAGGTCATTAATAGTATTTTTAAATCAATGCAAAATTTCACTGGGAGCCAGTGCAGTGTAAATAAGATATGGTTGATGTGCTCATAACCTTTGGTTCTAGTGGGGAGTGTAAGGCACTACAATAAGCCAACCTAAAGATGATAAAGTGAACTGATTTTTCTGCATCATTTAGTTGTTGATCTTTCGGCTGCTCCCAACAAGGGGTCGCCACAGCGGAATATCCAGTCCGCACTACAACTTGGCACAGGTTTTACACCGGATGCCCTTCCTGACGCAACCCTCCCATTATATCCGGGCTTGGGACCGGCACTGCATCCAGTGGCTGGGATTTGGGCACTGGCTGGGAATCGAACCCAGGCCTTCCGCGTGGCAGGTGAAACACCTACCACTGAGCCACCAGTGCCCTTCTGCATCATTTAGTGATGATATATTAATTATCTTGGCAATATTTCTGAGATAATAGAATGCTAAATATTATTCTATATGAGCTTTAAAAGAAATATCGGAATCACACCAAGTCTTTTACTGTTGTAATTGATGAAACAGAAAGTCCATCCAGAGTTACTGTGTGATCAGAAAGCTTACTTCTACCTGCATGTGGTCCTAGTACCAGACCTTCTTTCTTGTCAGGATCAAGCAGAAGGAAGTTCATTACCATCCAGTCTCTTATGTCCTTCATACATTGCTGAACTTTATTAAGCTGGCTTTTCTGAGACTAATACAATGATTATGAATTATGTTACACAGAGAAAGCAGGTAAAGAGAACATAGCAGTAGGCCTAAAACTGAACCTTTTTGGAACACCAAACTCCACTTGAGAACATGCAGATTAGTCACCATTTAAATCTACAAACTGATAATGATCAGTCAAATAGGATCTGAGCCAGGAGAGGGCCGTTCCCTTAATTCCTCCTACATTTCTAATCTATGAAGGAGAATACTATAATTAATGGTGTCAAAAGCTGCCCTAAGGTCAAGTAACAAGCAAAGAGACCCACCCCTGATCAAAGGCCAGTAGGAGGTCTTTTACTACTTTAACAAATGCTGTCTCTGTGCTATGATGAGGCCTAAATCCTGACTGATAAATTTAGTGTAAGCTATTCCTTTGTAGAAATAAACATAGCTGATGCGCTATCTTTCCACGGTCTTGGAGATAAAGGAGAAGTTTGATATCGGCCTGTAGACGGACAGCTGACAGGAGCCAAGGTCGGGTTTCTTAATTAGTGGTTTAACAACTGCTAATTTAAAAGATTTTGGAACGTACCCACTGCTGAATGAAGAGTTTTTACAGGTGTTCTGTTATTTCTGGCACTATTTGTTTGGGAAAATGTGTAGATATAGGTACCATTTTTTTTAATCAACACCTTCAAGCTTGACTGAAGTTTACAGCTGACCACAAGGACAAAGAGAAAGCCTTCTGGAGGATGTTATGTGGTATGTTTGGAGGAGTAAAGTTGAGGCATTCAGTGACAAAAGCACTGTACCAGCTGATAACCATATCGGTGCTGTTCTGCTGCCAGTTGAACTGGTGCACTGAACAAAGTGGATAATGAATTTGGCGAACTTCAGATTTCTTCAGCTTAGGGATATTCCGTAGAATACTGATTTATGTCTATTTTGATTCTGTATGTTTAATTTCAACCCTGTGTTGATTCAGAAAAACCTAAAATAAATAAAAACTTGTGCACCAAATTAATTGGGTTTTCTTATATTAAAGGTGTAGGCTGTACAGTTATTCTATCCTAAAAAAAAAATTAAAAAAAATAATAACAGTTCAAGAAATTAATTCCAACCCCAATAATGCCATGAAATGCATACTCATGATGAGCACATGTAAATTGCTCACTTTTTACCTGCATAATTGCCACAGAGCCAATATTATTTGAGTAGGAAATTTTAATGATCATGATTTTCAACTGATATTAGCACCTAGATTTTTTTTTTTTTTTTTTTTTTTTACTTCCAGCTCACCTGTCTTTCAGGCTTGCTGTGTGCTACATGGTAAGACATCAAATCCATCATTTCATCAACAGAAACATCTGAGAAAGATGCTTCATATGACCCAAATAGTCAAAGGTTTGGACACACCTTCTAATTTTCTTGATTTTTTTTTTATTTTATTTCTTTTTACATTGCAAAACAATGCTGAAGGCATCCAAAATATAGAATAATCTCCTTTGAACAGCTGATATTGAGGTGTGCCTGCAACTCATGCTCTGTAAAGCCATTATAATGTCTCTAATCTTTTTTCTATTCAATTTTGTTACCTGGTGATTTCTGAGACTGGTAACTGTAAATAAACTTTTCCTCTGCAACAGCAATAAGTTTTGGTCTTGCTTTCCTGGAATGGTCTACATGTTTCATCAAGGTGCTTATTGGTGTTGTTGCTGTGACTTAATTACTTAATTACATACGAGTTATTTCATAATTTTGAAATCTCCAATACTGTTCTAAAATGTAGAAAATAAATCACACACAAAAAGACATTGAATTAGAAGGTGTCTAAATTTTGACTGGTACTGTAAAGTTAAATAGAAGAAATCAAGCAGCTGTAATGTCATGAGGGTTCGTTGTGTAACACCCACAGCCTTACTGAAATCTGAGGATTATTTGGGCCATTTGTGTGAAGTCGTTTCGGAGACAGTTGTGTTGTGGGTTATAGGTAGTGAATCAGTGAGGAGTGAAAGCAACACCTTCTTCAATGAGATTAACAACCGCAGAGGCCACACCACTATATTGTTTTTACTTTAAGGCAATTAGAGGGAGATCCATTTGCATATTGGTGTTATGAAACTCATCACATTTTTGTTTGGGAAATGAAGGAGAAGAGAAACAGGAATTAAGACTCATGTTAAAGAATTGTAAGGGGATGAAGGTTCATGGTCATGAAAGAAGCAATGCCTCAGACAGTCTTAGGATCATGTCAATATGGAATAGACAGAGGCCAAATAGTGTAAAATGTATCACAATATTGTATTATACAGTTCGCGACCAAATGCTTCTCCTTTAAAAAATGTGTGATGCACCTTGCATTTGTCCACAGTGGGAAACTGCTAACTCTTATAGGAAATGCTAACTCTTTCTGACAGAGCATGATTATTAACGTAGTATGATGTAATGTACAGTGTGTATTCATGTTTGCTAGCTTGATAAATGCTAGTGTAGTTTGATATTAGCTAGTTTCTTACTGAACTTGGTTTGCTAAACTGACAGCTAGTTTTAGAGCTAGTGCTGTAGTTAGCCTCGCTAGCATTGCTAAATCAGCAATGTACACTCTTCTTAAAATATACTAGAATTTTTTTTTTTGTGAGAACAGAAGTAAATAAATAAATATCCCACATCCTTCCACTTTATCATGGTGTATTTTTAATGTCATCCTTTTTGTAGTTATAGGGATAAATAATGTTATGATAACTGTGATATTGGAATATCACCTCATATTGTAAAATCTTAAACCCCAAATTAAAAAATGTTGAGGAATGGGTTATTGAGTTATTAACTAAATGAATTAAAACAGCATGTAGGGCAAAAATATTCTTAGACTTTACAACTGAAGTAAAAACGTTCTAACTTTTCCCAAGCTCCTTATATAACCATATGTGGCTGAGCATCACAGGTTAAAAATAACACAGCTGCAGTACGGCTCTAAATTTTCTTTGCGTTAAAACCTCAATTTTGGTGCACCACACGTATATTTATCATACATTCACCCTGACTAGTTACCACAGTTAATTATTACAATTTGAACATTATGTAACGATGCACCATGTAGCGATATATTGCTGACCAAAAGGTGAGACGGTCTCAAAAAAGTGGCCTGGAGAGTTGGTCTAAAAATAGCAAGTGCTCTGGGGGAGGGTGCGTCTCGAGCATTTAGCTTGCCCTAAGAAAGATAAAGAAAGTCACGAAGCGTCAACCGATCCTCCCTGTGACATCACTGGCCTGGCTTAAATAAGAAGGCCTTGGACCAAGAGATCAGGACCACTCTCCTGGGACTTCGGCTTCTTCACTTGTGCCCCGTCTCCCCTCCATCTAAGCTGCATCATGGTGTGTACTTGGGAATATTTCTCTCTTTCTCTCTCATTTACTCTTTTTTGCTGGTCTGGAAAACGATCTATGCGATCACTGCGCAAAAGTTCAGGATTATGTTCAGCAGAGGATGCTGGTCATCCCACCCCCTTCTTTTTCGTGAGGCTATTTGATGCTATTTGATCATTTGATCATTTTAGTGCTGCAAAGATCTAAAAGGTTTTTCAATAGATGAACTTTTAATAAATTCCAATATTTATGCACAGCGTTTTCAAGGTTTCGTGATGTCACTGCCTATATTTACTGTTGGTAATCATGTAATCGCGAATAATTCGTATTTGTTTCTTTGCCAGGGTGATTTCTCTGCTGACCAGATTGAGGGTGAGTAGACAAATGTTATGTATAGATGCTATGAAGGTATCTTAATTTATTAGCGCATTCTTAGAGTCAACAAATCAGCAAAATAATAATAATATAATAGTAATAATAATAATAATAATAATATATATGTACATGCCATGGCACACATTTTGTCCCATATCTCCCAATTTATGTTGCGTGATACACAATTTCTGTCTGTAGATCAACCTAAAGCTCTTTAATAATACCATGAACCTAAAGATCTTAAGTACTGAGTATCACCATTGTGCTAATGCAAAAACAGACTTTTGTTTTGTTTTGCTAATTTCCAGTTGGTGATGATAAACTTCAAAATTAGGTGTTGAAAAGTACATTATCATGTAGCTAATCGTATAATGATGAAATGTTCATCTTCAGGGATAGCATGAAATAAAGGTGTCAAATAACCATATGTACATTTTAATATGTTGTTTATATTGTTTTGTGTTGTTTTGTTTTGTGATTGCAAGTTAAACAGATTTTAGAAGTGAGTGTGCTGTACTGAACTTAGTTATATAGATGTATAACAAATTTGACTGTGATGTACATAGTGTAGGAACATTTAATATCTAAAAACTGTAATATCAAAATAGCTTATATTGGAATATAACAAATTTGGTTACTTTAAACCTTCTCAAACTGGTGGAGTCTTCTTGTTGAGAAATGTGTGCATATACCAACTTCAAAAGAAATGATCCAAGACTTCAGTGCAGCTGTTATGCTGAATACTGAAGAAGATGACAGTGAATGTGAATTAATCCATAACTAAACTGCTGGAATGTGATCAATTGGTCCTGCATTTTTTGCTGTCAGCCTTTAATAAGTCTAGGTCATAATGACCACTCTGATCTTTTAATCTCCAACTTCTTCAGGTTTTAATAGTATCGCAGACATGTGTACAGTTACAGTCCCAGAAAAAGACATCTTGTTAACTCATGGTTGCGCATTACGCCTCAGTCAGCATTCCCCTCTTACACTTGGCCATGTTTGGCAAAAGCTGCTTTCTTAAGATGTATCAGCTAACACTACCAAATGGCGCCTGATAGGGGACAGCTGGTCCACACAAGGCCATCAATCTGTCACTGGATCCGTTTCCATTTCGACCCATATAAATAGCAATGCCAACTGAGGGTCATTCCATGTCTTCTTGAACACTCAGTTGGCCTTGCTAATTAGGACTACCTTCGCTTTCTTTCTTTGACCTTGAAAAAAAATAACTAGGACATCTATGGCCTTCTTTAAAATGGCATTGAACACAATTAAAATCAATGTACAGATTTGTATTTGTATTTTTTGGCAACCATGCCTCTGCCTTGATACTGTAAATCCCATATGATGGGCAAATTTATGTTATATCTCATTTGTCCAGACTTCAAAGAGGCCTTCGGTCTCTTTGACAGAGTTGGCGACAGCAAGATTGCCTACAACCAGGTTGCTGACATCATGCGTGCTCTGGGACAAAACCCAACCAACAAGGACGTCAAGGCAATTCTGAGTAACCCAAGCGCTGATGGTAAGAGCTCAATTAATTTCTTTTACTTACAGATTTTGTTAAATGCAAGGAGAACGAAAACTGAAAAAACTGAAAAAACTCACAATAAGAAAACATTGGCGATGACAACTGGACGCCTTGATAAACTATGGATTAACCAAAAAGGATTGTTCAGTTTAACCTTGTTCCCTAATTTGAACCTTGCTCTTCAACTTTACTTCACCATTGCTGTATATCATTATTCTTAATTAAACAACTGAAAATACTAATGCATTTTTAACGGACTTTAAAAGTCTTATGTTAGCTTTCTATTGCAAACTTATTCAAATAAAAAAAAAGTGTAGTTAAAGATACAAAAAAAAAATTATTAGATATTTATTTCATACTAGGAAAGCAAGTTTAATTACAAATTCCAGAACAATCCTGCAATTTATAAAAAATTAATAAATAAATAAATAAATAAATAAATAAAAAGTCTGCATTACCGGCTAATATCTTGCTAAACTCTGGAGTTTCAATGTACATGTCAAGCCTTTACTACATACCGGAGTTGAAAATGTTAGAAATAAAGCATCTAGAAGACCCAAAACACTTAATCCTTAAAAACTGGCCTAAATGTCAGTCACCTTGCTTAGCTTTGGAATTCAGATTATTTACTTAGCATGGTAATTACACCGAACAAATCGATCAATGGTTAAATTGCTTGCTAGTGATTTTGAAACATGAACTTTTAAATAATGGGCCTTGTTTTGTTATAATGTTGGTGAATGGTACAGAATTGAGAATAAAGAATGCTATTATTTGTTTTCAGACATGGCCAACAAGAGGATTGACTTTGATGGTTTCCTCCCCATGTTGAAGACTGCCAATGGCATCCAGAAGGGAACCTATGATGACTACGTTGAGGGTCTGCGCGTCTTTGACAAAGAAGGCAATGGCAAAGTGATGGGCGCTGAGCTGCGCATTGTACTGTCCACACTCGGTAAGTGAACAAGTAAAGGATATTGGAAAATGGCTGATTTTTATTTATTTCATTTTTTACTGTTTTTTACTTTCAAATGAAGGAAAGTCTAAGAACATCCAACAATATCATGGAAAATGTTGGTTCCAATAATCTTTATCCTAGACTTAGGTGATGTATTTTCTGTAGGAGGTCCAAGAGCTTGATTAAGAATTGATGGACTAAAGTTAAAGTATAATTAAACATCTCGCCCATCTACAGGAGAGAAGATGACCGAGCGTGAGGTTGAAGACTTGATGAAAGGCCAGGAGGACGAGAACGGCTCTGTCAATTATGAAAGTAAGGCTTCCGAATTAAAAAGCTTTATCAAAGTTTGTAGATAACCTCTTGTCATGAACCACATGGTACATTTTACAGTATCATCCCTTGGGAATCAAGATCGTTATTGCTAACTGGGTTCATATTTAATGTTTGATTCTTTCTTATTTTACAGCCTTTGTAAAGAACATCCTGTCTGTGTAAGAAGCCCCTTCTCCAAGAGAGTGGTGAGAGAAAGGTGGTGTATCTACAGACCCCATGGTGTCAGGATGTCAACTATGTTTTTGAAGACCAACTGAACAACACAAAAAGGACTATGAGATGTATTTTTCTAAACACATTCTCTTGATTTTTTGCCTTTTGCCCACAAATTTCTCTCTCTGGAAGTCAGCCTCCCATCAAGCAGTTTTTTTTTGGCCCTTGAGTCTTTCCTTTCATTTCAGGCCCGGGGACTGTGTACCACAATTGGGTGGAAAGCGAGGGAACAGTCAATGTCCGCTCATCAAGTGAGGGTGCATTTTCTGTTCTCCTCGGCCACCCGTGACACTCCAGCCGTGCTAAAGGCACGACACTTGGCCGCAGTCCCCACTGCCCAGACCTCACACACTCATGTTTCGCAATAAACACTTTTTCCAAAAGTTTCTATTGGTCTTTGTTTCTCATATCTGACTGCACTGGTTACTAATTTCTTAATGATAAGAAAATTCTATTCTGAATTCTATGAATTATTTTAATGAGTAATTTAAAAACTAATGAGGGATTGTTTATGATTAATGTATTCACTTTTCATTTTTTCTGTCACCAAATCTAAATTTCTATATGAATTAAATAAATAAGCTATCTATCTATCTATCTATCTATCTATCTATCTATCTATCTATCTATCTATCTATCTACTGTAGAGTAGAAAGTAAAGCTGAAAATGTCAAGCCTTTTTTATTTTAATTTTGATGATCATGGCTTACAGCTCGTTAAAAAAAAAAAAAAAAAAGACCAAGAGTATAAACAGTATTTATCCTGTATGAATAGTAATTTACTTAAACTCAAAAATA
>JAQMYJ010000010.1:19549208-19559736 GCA_030014305.1 Clarias laeviceps | reverse complement strand
TTTGTCGACGGTCCCTAAAATACCGCTTCCGAATGTCTGTCGAATGTCTGAATATCAAACTAACTTCACCGCGGTGAAACAGACCCGAAAACAATGCCACCTTAAAAGCTTTCAGCTTTATTTATTTATTTGTTTGTTCGTTCGTTTATTTATTGGACAGCTAAAAAGGTAACATCAGTGAGAAACTGTGTGTGTGTGTGTGTGTGTGTGTGTTTGTGATAAATATCGCTCTACACCTCTACATCAGTATCAATTTCTGCATCCACTTTTATCCTAAAACTATTTGAAATAATATTTGATACTAACGATGTGCTGAACAGATCAACAATCTAATCAAATAAATCCACATACAAATGCATTTACAGACTGCAACAGCACGGAGCATTAGAAGAGTGAGTGATTGCAGTGAGATTATTATCCAAAGAGGGAATTATCATTATCATGTAGCTCTTTTTATATTGAGAAACAGAGAGATTTACAGTCATGCAGCACAATCCCACTTTATAAACTGTCTTTTTTCCCTCTTACTTTTCTTTTCTTTGATTCTTTATTCCTCTTTGACTGTAGTTTCTCCACTTATTTTTATTATTGTAATTATTGTTGTTGGTCATTATTATTATTATTATCTGTGCATTTGGCTTTCGTTTTTTCACTAGTTCTCATCACTAATGCCACTTTATTTTTAACATGTAAATGTGTGTATTTTTGTTTAATCTATTTATTTTGGTTGTTATTTTGAGCTTTGGCAATATTTCCATATGCAATATTCTCTCTCTCTCTCTCATTCACCTTCAGGACTAGTAGCTGATCTACTTTGGTGAACTTTTCTATCCTAAAATTTATAATATCTTGATTTTCATCCTTTTCATCATTTATTTCTGCATGGCTCAGGTTTCTTCGCTGCCCTTTGTACCATGGCTCATGACTGTTGCAGTTCACATAATTGCGAGTGTCCTTATGAATGTACTGTAATATGATGATGCATTGTTTGGTGTATGAATAAACTCAGTGCAAATGTTATAAATTTCTCTGTACTGTATGTAAAAACTTATGCGTGAAAAAAATAATAAAAACATGAACGCCCAGAACCAATGCCCTTATTTTTAGAATATCGCTCCAAAGTTTTCTGAAAGATTGATAGCTGGATACAACCAAGTGGATTCAGCACCATTTCTGATTCTGTACTGATCTCTTTCACAGTTCCCTCAGAGTAAACCACTAATAACCTGTACAGTGCTTAACTGATTTGCACTGAGCGTGTATGAAAAAAATAAATAAAATTGTAAGATACTGCTTGGTTCCTGGATGGATAAATGTCTAGCTATAGACCCTGATATTTTGGTAATGCATAAAAATACACATTATTACAAAGAGAATAAATATAGCATCTAATGCGGTGTTTCTGTGTGTGTGTGTGTGTGTGTGTGTGTGTGTGTGTGTGTGTATACCCATGTAGAAATGAATCAAACTCTAAAAGAGCTGAACATAACAGGGGAAGCTGAGGCAGAGACAATGAAGCTTGCTGCCTTCCTTGGCCGCACCTTCAGCACCGAAATGCTGCTTAACATTCTGCCCGATCCATTACAAAAGAGTTTCAACAATATCCTATTGGTACTCTTCGAACAAGGCGTCTTCAAATGTGCCTCCAAGCAGACAAAAGTTTCAGGAGCCAAAATAGACAAGTCAGTGCTCATCTGTAACTGCGAAAGTAACAGCACAGGTCAGAAGTCATAAGGATATTTTGTCAAACATACACCCATGTTAAATGTTAAAAAATATCAGAAATCTTTGTAATGTAATGTTTTAGACTATACAAAGCAAACAATATGTATAATCCTGACAATGTTGAATTAACTTTTACTTACACACTCATTCTCTCATTAACTTTTCTCTCACACACTCATTCTCTCTCAGATGGACTGGCCTCAGTAGATGGTGTGTGGAAGTGTGAGTTGATGTGCTTCTACGATGAGAAAGTAATGGAGGTGGCCTATCGGCAGTTATGGAGCAATCAGAAGCAACAGCTCCATAAAATGTGTGCCAAGTTCCTGGAGAAAAAGGCCTATCGCTGCAATAAATGTGCCACCAAAACTAGCAGTAAGTTACTGCACCCTAAACAGATCTTTCCAAGTAAAGGCCAGAGAATCCAGTCTGCGACCTGACTCATTAAAATTGTATCACAATAAATTTATGACATTTGCCAGACACTCTTATCCTAAGTGACTTACATTTTATGTCATTACATGCATAAGGGTTAAGGGCCTTGCTCAAGCGACCAACAGTGGCAGCTTGATAGTGCTGGGATTTGAACTTGGGTCCTTCTGATCAAGAGTCTAATATTTTAACCAACAAGCTACACTGCCCCTGCAATCACTAGTTTTCCTTTGGTTAAGAAATAAAGTCTGTGCATTTATATATCAGTGAAATATCTTCAATGTGTGATGTGTGATCTATAACCCAATATCATGATCTGGGTGGTATTGGCTGATGTTGTTGCCGTGCGCTTGAATGGGCAGGCATAAACGCAGAGGGTGTGATTAACATAGAGTCTTTTTTATTACATGAAACAAAACAAAGAAACTTAAAGTAGGCAAAAAACACAGGCCCTTAGGCGAAACACAGGCCTAGAGCTTTACAAAGGCTTAGAGCTGAACAAAAACTTGGAGCTGAGCCTAAACAAACAAGACAAACTAGAACCGAGGCAGACGAGGGACGAGGCTAATGACTGGTCGCGTTAGTAGTTAAACTGGTTATTGTCAGGATGGATGATGACCTAAACGGGTTAGTAACTAAATGGGTTAGTATCTAAGTGGGTTAGTTACTGAACCTACAAGAGGGACTAACACACAAGAGGCTAATCCTTACTAGCGTCTAATCCTTACTAGCGTCTAATCCTTAACTAGCGTCTAAGCACTCAAGGGGCTAAATATACAAATAACTAAACATAAACATACAAACAGCTAAACAGACACTGGAGACACACAGAACAGCACTTACATAGACCTCGAGACGAACTAACATCACGTACTTAAACAGAACAGCTCCACAAATCAAATGCAAAATAAACATAACATAACAAAACTAGAACCTACTTAACTCAGAAATACACAACAAAATGCCAACTCATTACAAAATAAAATAAAATAAAACTCTTATCCTTTTATTTTATATTTTTTTATCTGCAGGAACCCTGGATAAAACTGAAATCTACTTCACTACAGAACTCAGGTAAAGTTTAAAAAAAAAAATCATACTGTATAACCGAAAGGTGATTATGATTGTACAGCTCATATAAAGATCCTAATAGAAGCTTAGGTTTAGTAACTGATACATATTCGGAGAGCAACAATGTCCATGTGTATGTACACAGTAAACATAGAGAGGAATTCCTGGCCAAGGTGGACTCAATACTGAAGGAAGATCGAGCAGGCTGCAGATGCGAGTGTGCTCAGCTGTTGGAGACGGTGCTCATCCCAATAGTGGAACATTATAAAGCCGCAGAAGAAGCCTCCTGGACATTTCACTATCTTCTGGAGTGTGCGGCAGTGTGTGCGAGTCTTTCTCAGAAACTCAGGGTGTGTGCGTTTGCGTGTGGGTGTGTTTTGATTTGACCCTTTGAAATGTTGACCTTGTTGTGATCATTGCACATGACTGTGTGAAAATCTATCTCGTTACAGGCAATGAAGTATTTGAAGGAGGCCAAAATAATTCTGAAAAACCTAAAAGAAGGGAAAGCTACATTTAAGTCAGAGGATCCTAAATCTGTTTATATCTGTGAACTCGACCAAGCTGTTATGTATCGGCTCAAAGGAGAAGTATGTAAATGGAGGAGAAAAGCAGGAGAAAGCATGGTTCAAATCCAAAGTTGTATAACAACTGATCTTTGCTTGCACAAAACAGGTCATCAATCTTTTTCCATTTTTCTCAGGTTCTGTTTAACACAGGGAACATTATGAAGGCAAAGAAGAATTTCAATGAATCCTTGAAGCTTCTCAAGTGCAATGTTCCCAGTAATGGTGTTACAGGGTCCTTGAAAGCAATTCATGAGAAGATTCAGAAATTCACTTATCGGAGCAGAAAATATGACATGGCAGAGTAGGAGCCCATTGTCCAATTCTCTTTAATGAAGAAAAAACGTCTGAACGTCTTTTCGATAAAATTTATAATAACGGGTCGTGCTTTTGCTCTTTGTTTTTTGTGTGTTAAAGGGAGAAGAAGCTAAAATATCTTCATGAGCAGATCGCTTGTCTGTCCTTCCTGTGGCAAATTCATCTCATGTATGGTCAGTCCGAAAGTGAATCACTAGCCATCAAAATGCAAAGCAACTTGGCCACTCAGAGCACCGATGGTTTTGAGGTCGGTGTCAAAGATCAATGGGGCTTAAAATGAGTCTGACTTTAATAATCACAGAAAAGGGAAACTAGTCTGAGTCAAATGCATGTAGCGAATTAAAAGCAGAAAGTGAATGCTGTTAAATTAGAAACACTTAATGTTTAACATTATTAGTATTTATTATGATGTTAGTATTTCATCAAACTCATAATTCTCAAATTCATTGTTTGTCCCTTTTGCTGAATGTCTCAGAATTTGACTTACGATTCATTTTACCTTCTTCCTGGACCTTTTCCTGAAATGAACCTCAGGACTAGATTCTGACATTCATGATCTACACTAAAGCAACAAGTTGTATGATTGTGTTTCGGCAGATGATCCTCAATGCCACTGACATTGTCCATCACAGTCAGTTTGTGAATAAGAATGCATGCAAGTATCTCGAGCCTTGGCTGTACCGGACATGCTCCAGACTGCCTGACTGTGCTGAGAGCCGGAAGTTGATCAGCCACCTGCTTCGAACCCTTGCCATGGTTCAACTGTGCTCAGGAAACCTGAGGCAGTCCATCGATTTCAGTGAGTAGAGCATGTCCTTTTTAAAGTGCCATTGTTTTCTAAAATTCCTACGAGAGAACATGACAAGGCTTGTGTGTGTGTGTGTGTATGTGTGTAATAGCTCTCCGCGCTGAGGAGTTGGGTGGACTCGGTTTGGACGCAAGGGCCATTGGTATATTACATCTACCTCTGCTTCTCACTGGCAGGTTGGGACCATTACAGTGGAATAAGTCCTACTTACAAAAGTACAACATTAAACAATGTGGACCTGTGAATATGGATTTTAATCTGTGCAGATACAAGGAGAGTATGGAGCTGATCAAGAAATTAGAGAGAGTTGGCAAAGAAATGTCCAGCATTGTAGCTGACGGATGGTTTTATGCCAGCTGCTTGAACTTCCTTTTATATACTGGTATGCACTCTATCAGTCATATAGTGATCTGTGATTATCACTTGATAAAAAATAATCTGTGTTGAGTAAAAAAAATTTCCATTGATTTTGATATGCTACAACATATCACTGTAGCGAAACTGTATTCTGAAAAGACTGAAATATATTTAGTAGAAAGAAAATATTTGACGATGATCCCGGTAATGTTCGAATTCCTGCAGATAATGCAGTAGGTGACACTATGTATACTTCTGAATTCATTTTGCATTTTAAATATGTATTTCAGATCCATGTACAAGGGGAAAAAAAACACTGTTGGAGAAGCCTTTCTGATTTAATTATTGAAGAAAATTGACACAGATTTTTTAAAATATTCTGATGTAAACCAATTTGTCCTATTTGGTTCAGGCTTTAAAGTGAGACGATTTGAGGAATGCCTGGCTTTCGTGTACAGGTGTGAGTCAGATGCGAACATGGTAACTGATAAGAGTCTGATGATGCATCTGTACTCTTCATTGGCACTGTGGTTAGAGCTTACATTCAGTCATGCATAAAAGAATAAGAATTCTCCAAAAGACCTGATTCAGTGCTGATCCAGAAAGTGTGCTTGTGTGTAATCAGGTATGCACGATTGAAAAGCTGGGAGAAGTTTGACGTCTTCTACGATAAAGCATTTGAAATGTGCAAGCAGCTTCCTGCCTCCATCCACTCTCTTAGTGGTATGGCAGCGTTCCTAGAGTGTAGCGTTCTCTTATTTAAGAAAGAGCTGGCTAACCTCAGCCAGGACTGGAAGAAGATCTACAAAAGAACCCTGCAGGTTTTTAATGCTCTAAATCAGATTTTAAAACACAGTCTGTGTCAAATTGTGAACTCAATGTCATATATTGAAAGAACCTTTTGCTTCCCTCGATAGTTCTTTGAAGACTTCAGAAATCACTTTGGTGGAGCTCACATCTTCGTCCCTCGTGTGCTGCACTTAAATGCTTTTCTGTACCAGCTGGTGGGCAAAAATATTCTACGAAACATCTTCCTCCATGATGCTCTGGAACTCTATAAAAATCAGGGAAGCCTGTTGGACCACAGCCACATCAAGCAAAGCCAGGTAAAATAGCTTACTGTTAAGCCCGGAACCCATGGTAGCATTGCTGCCTCACAGCTCCAGCATCCCAGGCTCGAGTCTCAGATTGGTTTATTGTGGGAGTGTTGCATGCTCATCCAGGGTTCATGTGGATTTCTGTGAACATGGTGCCCAGTGATGGGTTGGCATCTACCCAGTGACCAGTGTTCCTGGGGTTGGTTGGCCCCTTCATGGCCATGGCTGCCATACAACAGAAATATTATTTACATTATTTTCACTCAATAACTCAATTTCCTAAATTGCTTATTATTTCTAAATACTGCATTATAAGTCATTTACTTTGGAAAATAATTAACTTATTATTAACTCGTTATTCCAAGATGTCATATGATATTATTTTAACATCATATACTATATATAAATATAAATATTAGACTGGCCCTGGTTTATTGAACAGTAGTCAGTATGTAAGTATATTACTGCTGTACAAGAGTTTCAAGGAAAGAGTATCTCACTCCTAGAGGAAAAAACAAGTGAAGTGAAAAGCACAAATGAGCTTCTTGTGATCTCTGCATTTGATGCTGTGTGTCACGCATATGCCTGGCATCACACCATCGCCACCCAGGCACAGTGGGCACCTGCATTTAAAGGGGATATGGCAATACTCACTCACTCACTCACTCACTTACTCATTGTCTATGCTGCTTTATCCTGTATTCAGGATCATGGGGCGCCTGAAACCTATACCAGGAGACTAAGGGCACAAGGCGTGGTACTCATTTTAGAAAAGGGGGAATTTTATGTTTATATAGTGTGTATGTGTCACACTATGATGTCACTTAATGTGATGTCACTCAATGTGATGTCGCTCAATGTGATGTCGCTCAATGTGATGTCACTGAACATGATGTCACTCAATATGATGTTCAACAGAAAGTTATTAACCACTTTTTGGCACAAGTTTAAGGCATCATCACAGCTGACCCACTTAAGATATCAAAAATCCCTCTGCAATTTTGCATGCTCAATGTCTTTAGATCACATAGGCCCGTTGTGGTGGCAATAGTATGAATTCCCAAGGAAGGTATCAAATTCCTTTGGGTGTGTTTAGCAAACGACATAAAATATGATATGCAATGTGAAAGTTGTTCAGCTCAAAGAGTTCTATATGTGCAAGTGTGTATGAGCTATGCAGCAAAATCTCATGTGAGACTCTCAGGCATTCTAATGGCAGCAGATTTCTACCTTTCTGCCAGTTTTCATGGGTTATTGAGCATGTTAAGACACCAAAAAAGCCCCAAATGTTGGGGAAAAAATCCTTAGGAAAGCAATAGGGACCTTCACACAATATGACAACATAGGGCATAGGACCAGAAACATGATGTCATAGTTCTTGAGCCCTAAATAGTACTGTATATACAACCATAGTGCTTTGGCCCTAAACAGAATATAGAACCATAGGTTTTTTTCCTCTCTTTTAGGCAATGTGGTCTTGTGAATGCATACCATTAGGAAACAAAGAAAAAGAAAAAAAAGAAGGAGAAGAAGCATGCTGTCAGATTCCATCCAGTTGCTCTGCGGAGAATGTTTCAACAGTACAACAACCTCAGACATATAGCCAAAATAACCCTAGAAGGCCTTTCCGGTCTCCTGACTTGGATTCCACTGAAAGTTTGAGGGATTTAGAACTTGCAAGTACATCACAAAGACTGTCTTATCCTTGACAAAGACAAAGACTATCTTATGGACTTTCCAAGAAACCTGACAAAAATGTATAAATTATTAAAGGGTATTGTGGGTATTCAGGGTAGTGTGCCCTCTGATGGCATGGTGGCACATTGCTCATGACAGATTTTTTGGGAATGTTTTTTTGTGAGATGGAAAATGTAAATCTGCTGTTGACTAAAAGTCAGTGTGAACTACACTAGAAATCTGTTTAATTAATGACACAGGCTTATGTGTTTCTAATAGAATGACTAAAAATTTATGCAAGATATAGATATTGGTAATAAGTCACTAAGTTACTGTTATTACTCATGATATGCCAAAATATGTAACTTCTGTTTGTGCAGTTGCATCATGTCTAGCACAGGTTGACACCTTTGTCATCGGAGGAAAGTCATTGATTCTCACATTACCTGTGTGACCTTCCAATGAAAATTCAAAATCTGTCATTTGTCAGAAGCAGTAAAATGACCAATGAACTATTAAAACTTGATTAAATTTCTGTTAGTATAGTTGTTGCAGTGCTAATTCTTATAACAGGGTTTTGGTAGCTAGTTAACCAATGTAATGCTAGCTTATGGACAAATAGGAGTTGTGGACCTTCTATACCTGTGAAGATGTTTTTTTTAATTGGTGTTTTATGAATTCTTTCAAGTAACAGCTTGTAATCACTAGATTTTGTCATTCATCATTTTAGATTTTGTTAGATGTCTCTTCAAATAAATGAAAAAATAAATAAATAACTAAATAAAAACAGTAAGACCACTCCCCTGGGCTTCTGATCCTGTGAAGAAGTATCATGAAGTATCATGGCAGGGCTATACTTGTAGCTGTGCCCCAACTGTGATTCTTGCTGCCACCATGTGGGTACTTTCAAAAGATGCTGTTTTTTTTTTCTAAAACAAACAAAAAAACTAGAATGTTATTATAAAGTTCATTTTTGATTGTAAGAACATAAATTAATTCATTTTAAATATTCAACATAGTTAATGATCTAAATATATTAAACATCAGATGTGGAATTTTGGAAATTTTGACAAAAAGTAGAAAGAAGATCCCCAACTAAAACATTTCTGGAGCTAGCACCTTCCTCAGCCTCTCCCTCTATCTCTCCTACTTGGCCCCAGCAGGATCTTTTTTCTGTTGTTGGTCAAAATTTCCATCCCGTGTCACCTGGTGAGACACAGTGAGAATGGGATGAGAAGAAAAATTCTGCTCACCTTCAGTCTCTGGTTTTCTCCAGCAATGTCTGCATTGCAGAAGAGTGGTCTTTAGATTTTTACTTACCTTCATCAGTCTGGACCAATCTCAACCTAGAAAGAGAGGAACAGGTAAGGTTGAGATTTTATCAAATGATTTTGATTCATACACATTCACATTTCATACAAACTTCCATTATTTTTTTGATTGTGTAAAACTGCTTTGCAACAATTGTTAAAAGCGCTATACAAATAAAATTTAATTAAATTGAATTGAGATGCTGTTTCTGCAGATACAGTTGTCAGCCCAAAGTCCTTTGATGAAAGAATGTTTGATTGGCTCAGGCTTGGTGGGCATGGACTCATCACATGGGGATTCCACATAAAGTGAAAAATGCAGGGTATTCCAAAAAGGTGGTGGCAAATAGAGCAAGAAGGGAGAGCAAGAAGGGAGAGCATGCACTCCAGTACCTCTACCATCCACAGTAGAATTTCTCAATCCCACAGTGTTTCTCTTTTCTCCAGGGAGGGAGAACAAAAACCAGTCAACAACCACAGTCTCTGTGATTGCATGGGCTGTCAGGAGCACAGCAGCTAGTGATCTGGTACAAGCAGCCGAGCTGAACCTGGGGTAGAACTTGTTGGTCTAAGGTCCACAGATAAAACCAAGCTGCCCCAATATTTTAAAGATCAATCAAGGAATGACTGACAATATAGAAATTCTGAACTTGTTATTTTTTGCCCTCACTACTTGCAAAAATTACTCCTTGGCATGGCATGGCATGGCATGCAGACGATTAGTCTGTGGCACTGCTGAGGCGTTACTGAAGACCAGGGGGGGATTCCAGAAAGCTTGGTTAACTTACCATTTGGTAAATCATAACCTCTGGGTTGATTTACCCCAAACCAGCATACCATGAGTATGTCGGTTCCAAAAAAACTGAGAAGAGTAAGTTTAATCAACCTCCTACTGGTTACCCAGAGTTAATGCGCGTGCACGGTGCGTTCATAAAGACATTTTCATTGGATCGCCGATTTCATGAGGCAAAATGGAAAATCAAAGTGAAAAAAAGAGCGGCGTACTACACAGAGGTTTTAATGCAAACATACAAAGAATTCAAGCCAATAATAATGAAAAAATACAGCTGCACCGGCTAAAGAAAGAGAGTTAGCTTGGCAAAAAATAACGGACAGAGTAAATGCGTGAGTGTATTAAATTGCAAATTTGACATCGCCTCCCCTTTTATT
>JAQMYJ010000010.1:19410741-19442330 GCA_030014305.1 Clarias laeviceps | reverse complement strand
CATGTGCTTTTTCTGGATTTTTGGTTGATATTCTGTCTCAATCCTTTACCATAAACCTATGATAAAAATTATAGACCATTAATTTCTTTGTAAGTGGGCAAACTTAGAAAATCTGTAGGGGATCAAATACTTATTTCCCCCACTGTATATATAAAACCCAGCATGACCCTTTAATATATAAATTCCTTAAACTTGAATTTTGAATTCAGTCTGATTGGGGAAAATTGACATGCCTGAATCCAAAAGCGTTTTTCATGTGCCCTTTTTTCCAAAACACTAAAGTGCTTCATCACTTTCTTTCATTTTTCTACCACCAGCATGAAAAATGCTGGCTCCTGATTCTCAGGAAATGGTCTATTACAGTATTACCAACTCGTTTCAGGGAAAAGTAGCTGTGGCATGCTCAAGAAGTCTTGAAACGGCATCACTGACTATAATGAATATTCATGGAATCATCAAGATCAGTTACATATTAAAAATGAGTTACAGGAACAAGAAACTTTTCAGATGGCACGGTTTGGTCACTGCACCACAAAGTGTTTACCTCTTTACAAAAATAGATCAACATTTATTATTCATGTGTTTACAAAATCCTGCCATTTCTATTAAGAATGCAGATGAAAAGAAGCAGTGGAGGGAACAGACAGGAAATAAGCAAATATGATACATTTACAGATAGACTAACTTTATTACTAGCTTTATTACTTTATATTATTTAAATTATTAAACCAAGAACTGAGTTTAAAAAGAAGGACAAAACATAAGCCTGCAGGACAAACAGTACTGGTTTGTGTAAAGAATAGTAGTCTCTTATTGGTCATTAAAAACAGTGGTTAAAATCAATGATCATTGATAGGCCATTATAGCACTAATCACTTTTTGAGTGCAATGGTGATCAATAACGGGTCATTGCGAACAGTGGTGATTGATTGATTGATTGGTTGGTTGATTGATCGATCACTGAAGATAATGGTGATTATTGATGGATCATTGCAAATAGTGGTGATCATTGATTGATAATTGGTCAATTGCTAACAGTGATGATCAATTGGTCATTGATATCATAAATGATCATTGATTGGGCATTTGGAAAGTGGTGATCATTGGAGACAGTAATGATGATTGACTGGTCACTGGTAACATTTATGATAACTAGACATTTGGAGTATTGATGATGATTGGTCATTTGGGCCAATAATGATGATTGATGGTCATTGGTAACATTGGTGATGACTGGTCATGTGGAACACTGGTGATTAAAAAACCATGGTGTTCATTGATTGGCCATTACAGCACTAATCACTTGATTGATCACTGGAGACATTGGTGATCATGGATTGGTCATTAGAAACTTTGGTGATCGTTGATTGAAAATTGAAAACATTGATTAGTCATTTGGGCACAATAATAATGATTGACTGGTCATTGGGAATATTGGTGATTATGTGGAACACCGATTGGTCTTTGGAAATGTTGATGATCATAGATGGACAATTGGGAACAATGGTGATCATTGGTCATGTGGAACATTAATAATCAGCAATTTGTCATTGGGAACAAAGATTTCTAGTGATTGATCTCTGGAAATATTACTGATTGCTGATTTTTATTGGGAACATAATTATCAAAGCCTGGTTACTGGAACCAGTAGTAATCAAGTTTTAAGTACAATGGTGTTCAGTGATTGGTCTCTCAGAACAATGGTCATTATTCACTGGTCTGTCTCCACAGTTGTTATTATTATTATTATTATTATTATTATTACATGCTAGATGACATTGTGCTTTGTAGCGAGAGCAGGGAACAGGCAGGGGAAAATCTAGAGAGGTGGAGGTACGCTCTGGAAAGCAAAGAAATGAAGGTAAGCCGTAGAAGACAGAATACATGTGTGTGAATAAGAAGGACCCAAGTGTAAATTTGAGGGTACAGGGAGCAGAGGTAAAGAAGGTGCAGAACATCAAGTAGGCCTACTTAGGGTCAATGATCCAGAGCAACGAAGAGTGTGGAAAGGAGGTGAAGAGGCGTGTACAAGCAGGTTGGAATGGGTGGAGAATAAAGTCAGGTGTGTTATGTGAAGGGTAAAAGGGTATCAGCGAGAATGAAAGAATGAAAGACAGTGGTGAGACCAGCGATGCTCTACGACTTAGAGACAGTGGCACTGAAGAAAAGACAGGAGGCAGAGTTGTAGGTAGCAGAGATGCTCGCCTTTGGGAGGAGTGTTGATCGGTGATCGATCACTTAAAATTCACTACGAACTTAATATATGGTGTGACGTTAGTGTCATGGGTCGCTAGTTTGTTGCTAGCTACTTTCCGCAGTGGTCATAAAGTCAACATTACAACTGAACCAACCAGCTATTGGTTTATAATTTTTATATACCAAAACTTCTATAACATAATTAATTTTACAACTATATTTACCTATAACTATTACTGTAGATGTTATAGAATGGAAAGACAACAATAATCCGTGCTTTACGCGGGGCCTGTTTTTGCATTTTGCTACCGACCAACTAAGAGACAAAAGGAAAAACAAGCAATATGATGAAGTAGAACATTAGCTCAATAAAATATCAAGAGAGCTGCTGTTTTAGTGAGATAAGCATAAGCAAAGCCACTGTTTGTTTAAAGACTGCGTAGGATCTGTCGTGTAAACAAGATAATAGAGAGATAACAGCTGCCCAAAACCTTTTTTTTTTTCTACTCCTGTTGCCGGTCTTTTTCTGATGTCAAGACTATTGTTTGGACGTTATCTTGGCTGCATTTGGCTGCAGATTATCTGAACACAGGAGTGAAATCCAGTCCTCAAAAGACAGTTACATAAATCTTGTGCTTGTAGAAATTTAAATAAATCAGAGTTACAGTATATTACCATGCAAATCACTTCCTAGTCACATCTTGGCTGATGCATTTCACTATTTTTTTAATGATTTATTTGTGAAGTTATTATTCATACAGCAAAATGTTTACAGTAGAACCATAATTTAATTATTATATTATAGCATTAAAATAAAATATAGATAGTGATCAGCAATAAGCATTTCTTATCCACTCTTTGTTCCACATTATTGTGGTAGGTTCTGGAAAAGCCTAGGGGGAAAAAATCACAAGGCCAAACAGAAGTTCCTTGCTCAAGGGCACAAGGGTAAGGCGCATTAGAACTTTTAGCCATCAGGGATTTCACTGATATCCCACAGTGCTTTGTGTGAGGAACAAGCCAGAACACCCCCTTCTCATGGATCTGACTTTCCCTTTTAAGACATTTGTCTTCTTTATGGTTCCTTCCTGAACACAGACCCGTGTTTTAAACTGTTATAAAAAAAAAAAAAGTTCAGGGTGGGTCGAGATGTAGCTGGTGATTTCGTTTGAGTTATGCTCGGCCTTTTGAGGAATCCTGCGCTCTGTCCTCTAGTATATTTTAACAGACTCTTCTGTGACAGCTTTTCGGGAATGATATATGGCTCTCCCTCTGAGAAAAAACACTCTCGCCCTCCGAACCCTTCCTCCCCTTTTCTTTCTCCACCCTGTTGATGGATAGCCCATCCCCTCCCCCTCTTTTCTTTCTCTTTACCCCCCCCCCCCCCCCCCGATGGTCCCGTATATCAGTCTTCGGGCCTCAGCCGAGAGGAAACGCCACGATAATGTCTCGATTTTCCCCAAAAGGTTGCCATTTCCTGTGAGCTCTGAGTCACACAGATTTAAAGAAAGAGCAATAACCATCCACCAAAAAGTATCGAGTGTAGTCGAGTTCCCTGCAGTCTACTGTAAATCTCTAAGCTGCATGGAGAAGGAACATGTCCCTTGATATTTCCAGCCCGATATCCTGCAATGTTTCTTTTAAAGTGCGCCATAAATATATGACATACTTGCAATGGCTGTGTTTACGCGCAGAGATTTTTAACATCTCCATGATGTCATTCTGAGCTCAAGTACTGACTTCTTCTATTTTTGCCTTAAATTCATCAACCTGGTGAAAAGTTCCACTTATAAGTACAAAATTTACGCTCCTGCAAAGAGCAGTATGTATTGTGAAGTTCTTGAGGGTTTAACGAGTAGTAAGTTTAACAATTTCGCTTTTACTCAGTGGTATTATAAACAGGCCTTATGTTAATTATTAAAAAATCAGTCAAAGTGTCAATTCTGGATTTTTCACTTGTAATATTCAAAGAAATTAAAGGTCATCTTGCCCCTCTCTGTCTCCCTTAAATCTTTTAATTTAAAAAAGTTACAATGTACAGTACGTGTGATTGCTAGAATATATTAGCAAAACAAAAATATAGATTGTTTTTATAATAGACCAACTATTGTTGTAGCAGAACACCAAAGGATTGTTAATGGAGTAACTAAATCCACATAGCCAAGTACAACAGCTGCCTTGCTGGCTATTTATTATCACCTTTCACAAAGTGTTTCTTCATTTTAAATGAATGCACACATTCTTATGCGTTATCACATTTATAGAAACTTGTATGAACAATCATAAAACATAAAAATAAACATAAAAACACTCAGCACTTCATAAAAGTTAGAGGTAAAACTATAGGCTGCTCCACACAGGAAGGCCTTAACTAAACAGGAGTTTGTCATTTTTTTTTTTTTTTGGATGACTGGTGAGGGAACCAATGTTTATAACATGCTGCATATAGTATATTCTACAATATTAAATGCAACTCACTGACTCACTCACTTGATGTCTATTAAGAGACTTACGGCACAAGGCGGGGTACACCCTGCCAATCCATCGCAGTGCATGCAATCACACTCACACGCTCATTCACACATTATGAGCGAACAAACAAACTCCATGCACACAGACTCGAGGAGGGAATAGAATCCGAACCCTGGAGGTGCACGGCAACATTGTCAAAATGTGACCTGAAAAATGTGAAAAAAAAGAAAAAAACAGGTTATTTTTACTGTAATTCGCTGTGGTTAAAAAAGAATTGGTGCTGGTATAATAAAACAATCACTTTTTGGGTGGTAACTGAAGGTATTACCCCAAGAGACATTAGCTAAACATTCCCAAGAGAACCGACAGATCTGTCTCTGTTTAATGGTTCATACATACTCACCTGCAAACTGCGGTTTAACGTTTCCTTTCATGTCAAGTTCTTGCTTCTTTTCACACATTACCCTATTCCACATAATTTGGTGTTACATCTACAGCTTCAAGTATGTGTGTGTGAGTGTGTGTGTCTACAAAAGAGGTTAAAGTAAGGCCCTGTAATCAGGAAGAGCATGTAACCTGATCCAGGCTTTTTCTCATCATGTGCTGCATATTCCACCGTGTCACAACTCCAAAATCAACACTGCCACATTTTGCTCCACTTCGCCTCATTCCGATGGCATTTCAGTTTAGGATCATGTCCGAGCATATTGAGGAAAAAAATGAGTCTCGTTAATGCAATAAAAGGGAGCTGAAATGAAAGCAAACAAAGAGCGGACAGGACGTGGCTCTCCGCAGTGACAGAAATGTTTCTTTTGGCAGCCGGCTGGAGCTGAACATTTTTACACTTTTTGCTCCATTGTTCTGCCCTGCGTAACACAAACACTGCCTTTCCTGCCTGATCCTGCCGAAGGAGCAGCGTTCACGAAAAAATAAGACAGACGTAGCACCTGAGCACATAGTGGGAATGAGAAACTGGGACCAATATCATCACGGATTTTGAATTCTTTTACGGAAGCGGATGTTGTATTCTAGGCCTCATATATGTCCTGTTTTGACTTTGCCATGTAAAAGGACCTTTTTCTTCTGAGAGAAAAAGCTGTAGCCTTATTTTAACAATAATAATTTCAATCAATTTGTACATCTTTCATTAAAATCATCTACACTTGCATTACCCACGATCCTATTTGTCTACCGTCTGATCATGATAAATGCAGGAGCATTTAACCCTCATGTCATGGCCGCCTAAATAGAGCAATGCAGTGGTGATTTAGTACTTCAGCCTGTCCAGCTCTCTCACCTCCTCTGCTGAAACAGATCAGCTTCCAGAGCTTCAGCTTTCATACTAATACTGCTGTCAACAGTTTGTTAGCTAGCTCATATAGGTACATTGTATTCTCGGACTTAAAATCTGACATTCAGATTCGGTCACCAAACAGTGAGTGCTGCTGTGAAACGGTAAGTCGGAAAAGAAGTAACTCGAGGTCCCTATTTTTGATGATGACTTCCAATTATAAAAATCTTTTTTTTTTTTTTAAAGAAGTAGACTTAATGAGGCAACGCCTAAATACGTGTTATGATCATACTAAACATATTACATCATACGAATGGTTAACATGCATAGACACACCCTATAGTTCTTTAAATATACACTGTTCAACCGTGCAAAACATTAAGCGCAGTATTGCGTTGACTATTTTCAGCGAGTTGTGCTGCATTGGCTTTTCTGTGGAATCAGACCAAACAGGCCGGTCTTTGATCTCCACGAACATAAATGATCCTTGGTTGCCCGTGATCCTGTCACTGTTTTACTGGTATATAATTGATAATCAATGTTAATGTGTTACTGTTATGATTGATCGGTGTATATCGTAACAGTTTATATTAAAAGTGACGTGCTTAGTATGAATAGATTTGACATTAAAGCATGAGTACGTCGTAAAGATACTTCCAGCTCCCATGACATGACAATATATTGCTATATTCCTGGCTGTTCTTCGTCACAGGCGGGATATTAAAATCTCCTTTTTTTGTCCTTGCTTACTTTGTTCTTTTGAAAGCTACTGTAGCAGGGACCCACTTGAGCCACTTCCAGACATCAGAACAGAGATGGATGAGTATAAACAATAGGATAAACAATGGTATCCTTAAATAATAACCCAAATGCCAAACATCAATGACTGCACTTGGCCGAAATAAACCGCACCCTGAGACTGTTTTAGATTTTGGATGTTTGTCCTTTTTTTTTTTTTTTTTGCACCATCTATCCAATCATTAGCTCCTTTCTTATTACTAACTTTAAACCTAAATCTGAGTCTTAACCCGACTCAAGATGACTCTATCTAACGGAGGGGCTGTTGGGAAAAGTTTGGGTGTGTACACAATTTGTCCCTGTGAAGCTTTGGTGCTTGTGAAGGTGTGACAGCAGAGACAGCAGGGACAGTGAAATGTGTTGGAGGTCAGAAGGTGTGATGGCTTTGTTTGTGACACCCTCAACATGTTGGCGCAGGAATGAGACATCTCGATATCACCTTCTGTAGACCAAATGGCGCATCCTATTTTTGAAGCTGTCTTCACTGATCAGAAAAAGCTAATGAAAATGCAGTAATCAGTAAGCTAGCATTATAGATAAAAAGCTTAACAACTGAGCTATAAGGAATCTAACCTATGAATAGCATTACAGCAAAAAGATATTTCCCTAAATTAGCATAATAGTAAACCTCCTAATACAACCCTAATACAATACCTAATACAAATCCCATAATATCATCCAATAGATAGCATTAGACACCTGCTACAGAATAGCAAAAGTAAATAAAAAAAATACAGGTAAACAAACAAACAAAAAAAAAACCTTAAACTAGCATTACGGTAAACACAGTAAACCATGAACTAGCATCAGTTTGAACAAGCTAACTCATAAACTATCATTTGTTTTTGCCATCACTATGAAACTATCACTATCCCCTAGAAATAAACTAGCAATAAAGTCAAGAATTTAAAGGTTTTATTAGAGTGAATGCCTTCTGTATATTAGCATTATAGTAAGCATAGTAAGATACAAATTAGCATCATTGTAAGCATGCTAATTTATATATTTTTTAAAAAATCCATTCACAACTAAAGAAATTTGCATTATTCTAAAGATGCCGATTTATAAACTCAGTAAAAATCAGTTTAGTAGTCCAACACAGGAATTAGCATATCTCTTAAAGTAGCACTTAACACATGAAATAAACAGATTACCTGAGGTAAATTTAGAGCAGTAAGTGAAAATCTAGCATTTTAGTTGCATTATTTTAGCATGAATTATTAACAGCATTAGTATTAGAGAATTAATGATTGTCAATGCTAGGTTAATGTGATATAAGGTGTAGTATGTAATTGATTTTTATTTTAATGGAATAATTCATTTAAAGTGAAAAGGTGTAAATTAGCGAATGATAAAACACACGGACTTATCATAATATTTTAACCCAAACCACTTTGCCATCAGCTTTATTTTATTATTTAATTTTTTTTTTGTTTTAAACAAAGCTCCTTTTAGAAGAAGCACCATCATGAATCCATTCAATCGAACAATCATAATTCATTCAGCTGCAGTGGAACATTCTCTCAGTGCGTGAGCAATGAAATGACATCGGGACATGAAAAATTCCGAACTTTCATAAATCAGTGACATGAACACCCCAGGTCTGGGATGGAAATAAGAAACAATCCTTTTTATGGATCTATAGAAAAAAACATAACTTAAGACATAATTTATTACAAAAAAAAAAAAAAAGAGAGAAACCCTTTAGGTAGTATTTACATTTCTGGGTAAACAAAGAAGACATGTCTTTTCTGGACTGATTAAGAACATGACAAGACGCCAGAGGCAGCGAGATCCAGAACCACATGTAGTCTAAGGATCGTGCTAAATGTGTCAGACACCCTGATGCAGAAACAACATATGGAGGAGAACCAGCAGGAACCTGATATGCATTATGGGATGTAGAAAACATTTCACCCGCAGCCTTACCATCAACATGCTTCTGCCGGCGTCCAAATTTATGACTCAATCTTCAGCTGACGCTGCTTTACCAGACAACCAAACTGGCTGGTGATGCAAATTCAATGAGACTTAAAGGGTCTCGTTTTTCCTGAACATTCAAGCATTGTTGTGGGTGTACACGCCAAAAGATCTGCTCCCATAACCTTCCGCTTCTCCAAATGTCAAATATAATACTGTCCCATAAAGAACTAAGTTTTATGGTTCTGGTTCTGGTAAGAGATGTTGATAATAGCCTGAAGGAGGTTTAATTGAGAAAAATCTTTTCTCAGGGCAGAAATGCAAGGCTAGTTCTCCAAAAAAGGTAATACTTTAGCATGATCCTGATGTTTAGCCCTGAAAAGGTTTAAGGCAACATGTTTTTAGTCATTGTTTGGTCAAATCTTTTAAAAAAAGATGTAGTTCTAAACAAAACAAGTTTTGTGATTTTTTTTTACTTTTTTAATTTTTTTACTGATGGAAGGAAAACAAATTTTTTTTATGCATATCAGATTTTTAGATAGTGTAAAAAAAAGGATACAACGAGCTACGTAAAGAATTCTTCAGTTCGTTCCTTTGAGGACTTCGACAAGATTTCCTGTTGTTAGGTCAAATTCTGTAACGTATTTCCAAATCACTGTTGTTATTACTGGTGATTTCCCCCCCCCCCCCATTCATAGTTAAATTTCTTTTAATGAAAAAAGACCAATATTTTAAGTTAAAACCTAAAACACACTATCAAAATAAAAAATCTATTTTGTTGTCTCAACCTTTGGGTGATCATCTGGTCGGATCTTTTATTTATTCATTCATTTATTCAGTCATTCTGTGGATTTATTTTCTATAATGTTAGCGTTGTGGCTTGCTCAACTTGCTTGGAATATTTTCAAATTAAACTCGAGGGCGGGGGAGGGAAAAACAAGACATTTTCTTCACGGGATGTAGCCAAACATCACAAGATGTTTAGAGTTGAGTAACGATCAATGCATGTGGAATGAAAAATTGCGATAATAGTTCGCGTGACAGGAATTTGCAAGGTAAAAATGTTCTAGTTAAGTTTTTGTTCAGAAACAAAAGTATTTAGTTTTCTATAGAGTTCTTCTATTTGTTCCTCGGGAGGATTTCCTTCCTAAAAAAGATCCAATGAGGATCCTCCTAAAACCTCTAGAAGTAAAAACTGCAGAATCACTTGCATAGCTAGCAGTGCGGATAGATTGTTTTTAACAAAAAAAAAACTAAATTTCTGCATTGTTTCCATTTCATTGGTTGTTGCAGATGCCCAATCATAATTCTTTCTGCCCTGAGAACAGTTTTGGAAAACTAAACCTAAACCTCCTATGAATAGGTAATGATTATGTGGCTTTAAAGTTTTTTGCCCTGAAGCAGTAATTTATTTATTTATTTTAGGATGTAAATCTCTGGATTATTTTTTTTAAAACATCTATAGGTCAGTGCGGGTTTGGCTCCGTTTTCTTTCCCTGAGCGAAACGCCGTCATGAATCGATACTGTAGCACCTCCGTCTGCCATAATGAATTAAAGCGCTGACTTGAGAGCGGAGAGAAAGTCCTCGCTTCGTTCCAAGAGTCATTTGTCTCTGATTCGCTGGTGTGAGCCAGGAGCATGTTTCTTTTCTACAGCCAGGCTGAAACTTGAGCACAAGCTCTCAGTCGACACTTTCAGCCTCAAAGCTTTTGCTCCCTGACTGATACAAATCACACGGCATCCATGTTTTAGAAGCCGTAATTCCCCGACCCAGATGTCGATTCGGACCATTCTGGGGCTTTTGGGGCCTCCTGAACAGTTCTCGGCTTCATTCCATGAGTCATTTATCTCTGTATCATTTATTCTGAGCAATCAAGCTCTCAATTGAGACCTTCTTTCTAGTCTTGGATGAGGCTCAAAGGTTCTGATTGTTTCAGACTTTGTAATAAACATTGGCCGGGTTCTGGGGCTCCATCTCCTGAACGATGTAAACCGGGTGGCCGTAATCCCCGCTCACCTTCTCGTAATGGGGGCAGTAGTAGCTGTCGGACGCTCGCAGCGGGAAGATGATGTCGCTGCGCTCCGACCCGTTGTTGTTGTTGCTGCGTTTGGGGATGGGGTGCAGTGCAAGAGGGGCTGAACACTGCGCAGAGTTCTTGCGGCGGCGCCGGCGTGCCAGCAACACCAGCGCCACGATGATGAGAACAACCAAGACGAAGGCTCCCGAGGCCACGCCGGTGAACAGGGCTACCTCAGAGCCGGACACGCCCATTGACTCACCATTTTTTCCGTCTTGTTCTGGGGGCAGAAAAAGTAGTTTGTCAATGTACAGCCATGTGCATAAATAAAATAAATAAATCGGCTGTTATGGACAAATCATAGATCATATCATAGATTCAAATCATAGATTGTGGTTTTTGTGGTAGAAAGATTTTTGGTTGTTACTGCGTAGTACCACAGCTCAGCTTACTAGGCATTTAATCTTTATGTTCTATTTAGGAGTGTTTTTATACACTTGGGCATTTTTCCAGTATGACCCTTTGCACATTAGGTTCATATTTTCCAGTTCTGTAGTTTAAGCGTGTAATACGGGGCTCTCAAGTAAACGCAACAAAAAAAGCATTCGCAATATCCCCTGAAGAACGCTAGAACGAATTTGAGAAGAGTGGACTGAGGGGTGGGCGGGACGGCATACACTCTGTCCCCTGCCAATCGTATATACAACAGCCAATCAGGAGAGTGCACGTGAACTCACGTACAGTATCCAGATCCTCTTCCCCTTTGTGCCTTGTCTTTTAGACTATGTCTGACACCCTCTTCTCTTTTTCCACTCTCGACCTGCTCGGTCATCATTGATGTAAAAAGATGACTTCAAAATCATTTTAAAAACGTACATTAATAATAAACAAACACGTTCTTGACAGTTTTGGGTGAAACAAAAGTCCATCGGGACGCCGGGGTTTCATTTCCGTCATTACTGTCCGTATTGAATGCTGTTTTAAAATCGATATCGTGTCACGGTAGCTATTAAGTCTGCGACCTCTGGGCAGAAGGTCAGGGTTATGAAGCTGACCTGAGCCGCGCGTTCGTACGTACCGGATTTGCTGAGCACGTCGTTGTCTTTGCTTGAGGTGCTCTGGTGGTCGCTGTCGAATGATTTGGGAAGTTCTTTCGCTGAGACTGTGTCACTGGGACCTGCAGAAAAGCACAAACACACAGATCAAAATTTATGAACACGACAAACTGCCTCAATAAGGATGTTGCAATAACTGCTGTAGTGCGAACAAGTTCTAAACGAATAAAAGACATCAGTCATGCTGTATTTCTCTCTGCGGCGCTTTGGAAGTGAGCGGAGCTGAAGGTTCCAGGACGAGGGGGAGAGATGTAATGAATTGGCTTAAAAGAGGAGGAAGAGGACAGCCGGCGCAGCTACAGGAGGCGACTACACATGACATTTCAATTACATGCTGAGAGGCGGGTTACACACACACACACACACACAGTGTGCATGAACAAGAGACAGAAGTGGTGATCGCTGATGAACTATGAAATAATATGAGCTATTGTTCACAGTGATGCACCACTTCGTAACTGCACTGTACAACTGTGTGTGTGTGTGTGTGTGTGTGTCGGGCCTGGACACAAAACACCCTGGGGCTTGTTGCGCAAAAAAGCTCTACTTGTCTATCTGCATTTCCACGTCTTTGTCTTTCTTTACATTCTTGTGTCTGATTCACTTCCCTCCCTTTTCTGCTTCTCTATTTCTATTTTTCACTTGTTGTCCTTTTCTTTTTTCATTAGTTGCTTCAGTCTCGTTTTCTCACTGTCTCACCCTCTCTGTTCTTATCTCCCTGATCTTTCTTCCAGTTTCTCGATTTCACTTCATCAGCCTCTCGTTTCTCAAGATTTACGACTCAAAGGTGCTTTATAACGTGACAAATTTTTATATTTTTAGATAAATATCTATATTCATATATTGACAAGGCTCTTTCCATCGTGCTCACATCTTCTTCCCTTTCTTTTTTATCTCTTTCTTTTTTCTTTCTTTCTTTCTTTCTTTCTCTCTTTCATCCTTATTCTTCCATCTTGTATCTTTGGTTTCACTCTCATTTCTACATCTTCCTGTCGCCATCTCCATTTTTATTGTGTTTGTGTAACTATTGTTTTATCTCTCTTTCTTTTGCCCTTTCTGGTCTTGTCACTTTCTTATTCCTCCTTTTTTGCTTTCTTTCTATAATAAATAATCTATTTTACCAATTTTTTTGAGGACGGGTTTGAGACGTGACACGTGACACTCACTTTGTCCCACTCGGAGCACCAGCTTCATGGATTTGGTTTTGCACACGCCGCCCTCCATGTTGTCCAGACCTTCTAACGTGCTGTTCGACGTAGCTGGAGGAGAAAAGGAAAGAGAAATGACATGAGAAACGATGGAGAGTAGGAAGATAAACTGGTCGCCCTGTTCTCTCCAGCCAGTGTGTGTGTGTGTGTGTGTGTGTGTGAGAGAGAGAGAGTGAGCGAGCTAAACTGGTGGCCGTGTTCTGCACTGGGAATGAGCTTGGTGATGGATAGGAAAGCAAATCCGCTTTGCTCAGCAGGCTTTCTAAAACTGCTGTGTGTGTGCACGCGTGTGTGTGTGTGTGTCTGTGTGTTTGAAGGGCATGGCAGGGAAGAGACTCCCCCGGAGCTTCTCAGGAGCCTGTGTTTGTTGTGTTATAAAAAATCATTAAAGCATACCCGGAAAGAGACCTGCTAAACACACACACACACACACACACACACACACACACACACACACACAGCAGTGATCAGGTTGTTTGATGAAGTGTAAAACTGTTTCACTGTTGTGTTTGTCATGCTGTTTCTTGTGATTAGAGCGAGAGAGAGAGAGAGAGAGAGAGAGAGGTGAAAGAATTCCAAGAATAGAAAAAAAAAAAGGAATAACAGTGAGAGAGACATAAGGAAATGACTGGAGAAAGAGAAACTGAAAAATGGAGCAAGAGAAAAAAGTAAAGAAAGAAAGAAAGAATCAAACAAACAAGCAAAGACATCTGATAAAAATACAGGGAGAAATGGAGTAAGCAAGCAATAGAAAGAACCAGAAAGAGAATAGAGGGTGAGAAAAAGGAAATAAAATAAAGAAATGAATAAGAGAGAAAGTGAGATGAAGGAGTAGGATGAATAGAAAATTTAATTTGCAAGAAAAGAAAGATGACAGAGGGAACAGAGCAAAAAGAAAAGTGGGACGGAATCAGAAAGCAGTAAAAAGAAAGGAAAGAATTAAGTGATATATTAATGGGGAAGAAAGAAAAAAAATATTGAATACATTAAAGTAGAAATGAAAGAGAAGAGAAGAGAAGAGAAGAGTTTTCACCCAACATGCCCCACTTTGCTATGAGCAATCTCACTTTTGTGTTCATGTGACCCTTCCGCCTGAGTGATGGCACTCCCACACACACACACACACACACACACAGAGGGCCTCAGGCTGTGCAGTCAGCCGCAAAGTCACTGAGCGCGCAATGCAGCTGCCACACACACACACAGACACACACAGACACACACACACTCAAAGGATAACACATGAAGCACACTAATGTACTCATTCTGAATCACACACACACACACACACACACACACACTCGACCACTGTACACACATCCTGTAGCACACACTCGGTCAGAGGCACGTGTTGTCGTATACACACACAAGCTGGAAACGTGTAATTAGACACACATTCCAGAGGTAAAGGCTCATTTAGACTAAACACATGTAGCCATGATTGCAGCCGCAGCATCCAGCCACTCGCGCGCACACACACACACACACACACACACACACACACCTCCTGTACACAAGCAAGCACAAAACATGACAACATGACAATAGACAACACATGCTCACCTTACCTCATTCAAGTACCCATACACACCTCTCTCTCTCACACACACACACACACACACAGTCGTGTACACAGTCACGTTAGCTCATTCAAGTACCCAGTCTCCTGTATATATACACAAACACACACTGTACACAAACACAAGCATAGAGCATGACAACTCGACAATACACGCTCCCTTTACCTCATTCAAGTACCCAGACCCCTTAACACACACACACACACACACACACACACACACACACCACAAACCACACAGTAGTCGTACACAAAACCAGATATCACACTTTAGAAAGAAAGAAAGAAAGAAAGAAAGACGTATTAGAGATATTGCAATTGACAGACAGAGTGACAAACTAAAAGAAATGGAGAGGAAAAAAAAGAAGGAAAAGATGAAGAAGGAACTACTTTTAGCCCAATTATAATTCTTAGCTATGAACAATTCACTGCATTCATAAGCGCTTCTAAACACTCGAGTGTGCCGACGCTGTCCAAAAACACTTCCCACCTAGGGATCTAGCACATCCACGCACACACACCCTTCCCCGAATCACTTATCACTCACACACACACACACACACACACACACACACATCAGGACCATTTAGGTCAGATATCCCTGGCCTGAGGCCGAGTGCTGAGCTGCCTAAAAAGATCTCGTCAAAGTGACCTGGAGATTTGGAGCGTGCAAATGTTTCCTTTTGTGGTGAGACAGCATCAGGGCGGACATGCGCGGTTTCTCAAGCAGCACAAAAAAAAAAAAAAAACAATCAACAAAATCCATGAGTGTTGGCGAAGTGAAAAAAAAAGAAGAAGTGGCCTTTCTCAAAGTTTGAAATGTTTAACGGGCAAAACTTCTGCCTTTTTTTTTTCCCCCAGTCAAAATCGTGACCATATCGTAAACTATGGTGAAGGTTTACTCAGTGATCGTGATGTGGAGCTTCTTTGATGCACCATGCTATGCATTTCACTACCACCCAGATGTTTCCCATAACTATGCTAATCATCATAATCATTATAATTACCCTGATTGCTGTTCTTTGTAAAAGCTTAATGCAGCCAAGGAGCTTTGGCAAGCCTGGACTGAATTCATCGTTGGACTGAATTGGCTAAATTGTTAGCATGCTCACGGAAGAACGACAAACCTTGAATACCTGCTAACATAAATGTTAGTATGCGCCAAATCGAATTGAGCTGAACTGAATTAAAAGGCGGGACAATTATTAACATGCTTAGAGAAGATGCTCAAGCCTTGCACACGTGCTAACATAAATATTAGCATGCTTGTCAATGGCTTCCCTTACGCAGGAATAGAAAGTAAGCCTGGGATTAATTTAAGTGCACTCAGAGCCAGAAACAGGATGAACCCATTCTTGGATAAGTCTGCAGGGAAAGAGCGGTGTGGCGTGTTATGATCCTGATGATGCTCCTCAACCCGGTTGAAGAACTGAGGAACAAGTCACCCATGACTTGCTTCTACTGCAATTCAAACTGACATAAACCTAAAGCAGCTTTTGTATTTTGGCCTGCAGAGACTAGTGTGGGTGTGTGATGTACAGATTTGGGCTAATTAAATCGAAGCCTCTTTTTGTTACTCTATTAATGTAATGTAATTTAAGGCCATTAGGACAGAAATCATTGCCTGGTGCTAATGTTGTTGTCTCTGAAATGTCTCTGTAATGAAGGGGCTTCTGCCACATAGGGAAATGGTTCAAATATAATATAAATTACTTAATATGAAAGAAAATTTAGTAGGGTGGTCAATGGCAAAAAGCTTTTATATACACAGACAAAAAATAAAAATGGAGAGTAAAGAAGTGGAAAAAGATGAGATAAAACCTCCATCATGAAGAAGATTGTAAAAATCTAACAAGGTGAGGAAACATATAACAAAGTCAGGAAATATTAGTTAACAATCTAACATGGTTAGTAAAGCTGAGGTAAAGCATCTAACAAATGATGTATTGCTGAGGTAAAACCACTGAGCAAAGAGGAAAGCTGAGGTAAAAGTCTAACAAAGCGAGTAAACCTGAGTTAAAAAATCTAACAACATTTGTGAAGTTTAGGTGAAGAATTCAACCCAAGTATGCAATGCTAGGATAAACCATCTAAAAAGTCAAGAAAAGCTGAGGTGTATCGTCTAAGAAAGTGAGGAAATTGAATTTCAAATATCTAACAAGGTGAGTAAAGTTGAGGAAAGACACATCAGAAAGAAAAATTTTAATTAAGAGGAAAAAATACATTGATAGACAGAAAAAAAGGGAAAACCTGAGATGATAATTTAACTGATAGGAAAGCAATTAAATCAGAGGCAATAAATAAAAAATCCAGTCTCTGAAAACAGTCAAAGCTGAGGTAAAATATTTGTATAAATAAAACACTTTAATTCATATGTATATAGATAGATTTTTTTTTCATGGCAGTAACCTCTTCTCCAGGTAATCCAAAGACATCACTATTTTTGTCAGTGAAACAATGTAAATGAATACCTCTGGTTCATCCAGCATTACAGGGCTAACATATTTAAAACCTTGAGGGGAGAAAACAAAGATTTAAGACTTTCTGGGGCCTTAAATTAATTCAATTAAATGTAAGACTTGTGTAAGACGCCGCACATACCCTGTAATCAGATGCGTTTGACTTGCTACGAACAGATGATGTGATAGTCTACGCCTTGTAGGAACTTGAGGCCCCACAGGGCTGAACAAAAATTCCAGACTGAGCCACGGATTATTTTGCTAAGTGTGCACAGAGCCAGAAATGCAGCATGAAGCCATTCTTCAAGAAAGAAACAGTCAAGACATCTAGAGAATCAACCTAAATTGTGTTATAACCTTGAAGATGCTTCTCCACTCATCCGAAGGTTTTCTGATGAACCTATGACTATCTGATGAATAGCAGATGGCCAGTGAAACGTCTCCAAGATTAAAGAACACATCCAATCATTTTGTCGTGTTGCTACTAAACATTTAAAACAGTCTGGATGACTAAAAACCTAGCCATACAAAAGAAACGCTGGATCGCAAATCATCAGATTTGTTAGACGTAGGTCTAATCAGGCACATTTAGCTTGTTACGCATGGATGATGTGGTGGTCTTCAGCTTGGAGGAAATCAAGGCCCCACAGGTTGGGGCTCAACAGAAATACCAGGCTGAGCCTTGGATTATTTTGCTAAGTGCACTCAGGGCCAGAACCACAGGATGAAGCCATCTGGAGCACCATACCCATTCAAACTAAAGGGGCACACACATGCTCCGCAAAATTTTCAAGCTTGATTCACTGGTAGACTCAGTGTGCAATCATTGTAATAAATAGTCTTATAATTAATAGACATAACTATTACAACAAAATTAAATCATCACTTGAACTGGAGTAAATTAGCATGTAAAACACTGAGCTAACCTGTATTCAGTTAGCCACCTATATCAACCTCTAAACACCACAGCTCATTCCCAATTGCCAACTTGCAGTCAACATCTTAGGCTAGAATTGATGTTTTAAGCTAATCAGCAAATGATACAATACTTACAGATGACATAGTAGTCTTCGCCTTTAAGGAATTCGAGGCCCCATAGGTTAGGGCTGAACTCCTGGAACTTAAAGGTGAACTTGACGTCTTGGTCGGGCTTGTCACAGTTCAGCAGCGTCACGTTGCCCTTTGCCACCGAGCAGCTCTCGAGCTGTTTCTGTGAGACCAGGTGCAAACGGAAATATTCCATACGGGTGCTTGCGCTCTGATCCGGCCTGAGTCGGGGACAGACAATGTCCATTTTGTCCCCAATCTGAGGATACAAGGTGATGCCTTTCCCGGGCACAAACCTGGAAAATGACAATAACGTTTAACATCATGATGCAATCACTTTGGTATTAAAATATGTAGGTGGTCATTGTTTCTAGAAGTTTTACTGCTCAAAGTTAAAGGGTCTAAAGTTAATGACCATCACCACTTGGGTGAAATTGTCAATGATTTTAGAATGCTACCAATATGAATGCTGCAAGTGAATATCCCCCTTGGAAAACAGTCACTTGTCTGGAAATTTCACTCTCTCTGGAATTGAAATTTGGCATCGGTCAATTAGCACTCCATTTTCTTAGTCAGGCCTCCCCGCCAAGTGTCTGTATCTACTCCAGGCACTAAACAACTGCCAGGGAAAAACCAAGACGACAAACTACAAGTGACGTTAGCTTGCGTATAATTTGTGTCAGCACTAACCACAATTTGTGCCTGGCATTTTCCTGGAAGGGAACTCTTAGAAACGACACAAGAAGATGCAGATAGGAGAACAGATATTAACAAGAACCAAGGACAATTTCCCCAAAAACCCCCGGTGTGACCAAGGCAAAACAGATTCGCCTTGGACCAAAATGATGCAACAAGTTTCTGTATACAATTTCATCTTTTCATCAGCTTAAAAAAAAACTGTGTAGGTGGAAGGAAAAAAATCTCCTTTCCTTTTTCTCCCAGTCCACCAATGTGATTGAGCTAAATCAGCTGTGTAACTACAGGTATCCCAACTGAGGATAAATGAAAGTTCTAGGTAAACAAGAATACAGGAGTGGGTTCTAGAGTTGATACTGACATGCAGCTTAAGACATCAGGGAGACTTCATTACATTTATCATCGAACTGCTAAACCACTCCTGAGAAATCTGACTCCAGTTAGAATAGACCTGATCAATTAGATCAGTTAAGCAGGAATGTGAATAAGTTTGAATAATGTAGTCCTGTCCAAACACTGGGCTTTAAAGAGCAGCTTTGGTACACTCTGATTAGAATGCTTAACCCGAATCCACTCAAGGCACTGACCCTCGAGGGTGTTACGAGCTAGTGGTTTCAAACAAAGCAAGCCAGCTTTTGTTTTACTCCAGGAGGAAGTCTTGTGCTGTAAACCAGCCAACAAATTATGCCACGCAATTTCCCTCCTCTGAATCAGACTTTTTGTGCTAAACTGAATTAGAAAGTGGTCGTATAACAATTATAGAAAAGCTTCAGAAACGGGTGAATTTGCAATCCTATAAATCCTTTGGGGTCGCCTTTGCTTTCTCGCGTTCTCTTATTAAATAGCGTGCAACCCATTAACATTCCTTTCTTCTCGGATTCGCAGGTGTGGATTGCACCCTAAACGTTTCCATGTAGCAAACGTGACACGAAAGTGCACCCATATGCCGTGCAGACATCTGTTTCCTTTTTGATGGCATTTCCTAGACTAAAGAGAACGATTAGCTTCGAGCTTAATTCAGCCGGGGTGATTCAGGCGCTTACTGCTTAAACCGATAGGCTACATTCAAACCCAAAAGCCTGGTTTTGATTTTATGCAATGAGGTCGCAAGTTGTACTTCACTAGTCTGTTTGCTTATACTGTCATGTGTTTTTAATTGATTGGGCTGTTCTTTCTACTTTAATCAACACATGATATTGTTCGCATCGGTATGTCAATTATATTCCCGTTCCCTTTGTGTTCTTTTAAGGGGTAGACTATTTTTAGAACCTTAAGGGGGTTTTGTTTTGTTTTCTATAACCGTACAACCGAATGTTTCAAGCCGGAGACAAGTAAAAATCCTTTAGGAAAGCGTTTTAGTCAGCCATAAATAAAAATAAAAAAAATCCATATTTTAGACAAAATCAACAGTTTATGCTATGTGTCACAAAAGATATTTCCCTAATTTGATTCGTTTTTTTTTTTAGTTGGTTGGGTTGATTGGTCTTTTACAAATTGGTTAAAATTAAATATAAATTAAAAAATATAATTTAAATAGGGATATTTTTAATATTGACTAGTGAGTAATATGACTGAAACATTAGATTGTGATATTTATACAAATTATATTAATACATGATACTTATCATAATATATAGTTTTGTTTAACTTGTTTAACAAAGACAAACAATGGTACTGTATGTACATTTGGGGAAATTAGGAAAAAGGTATAATTTTAGTCTGTTGTATTCTGTGTATTTTACTGAACAGTCATTTATGTTTTATATGTCTTATATCTATATTTGGTAGGGGGGGGTTAAATTGTAACCTACTGCAGACATGCAAAAAAAAGATTCCAAACCTGTCATGAGCAATTTTTTTATACCTTTTAAGAGCCCATAAAACAAACAAGGTAGTCAGACTTCCACTTTTTAAGGCCCACGTGCATCCTCGTAAAACCATCAGGAGCTGGAAACACATACGCACACAAAAACTGGCTGGTTTTTCTCTCCTGAGGGTCCCTGGGAAGTCAGGAAGCGTTAGCGCCCCTCCTTCACCCCCCTGCGGCTTTAATCCTAACTGCGCTATACAGACCTGACGATGTGGAGAAGGAGGGGGGGAAGGGGGAGTTGGTGGTGGAAGGATTGATCTCTGAACCTTGAGAGGCTTTTGTCTCCAAAGCCCCGTGATAAAAGAGTTCCTGGAGCTCATGAAAACAGAATGCAGGGATTTTCGGGGGGTTTACTTTAATAACAAAATCTTATCCCAATCTTAAGCCGGGTTAGTCCCATCCCTTTCGTCCTTTTTGACAGCCTAATTACCGGAAAATAAATTAATCCAAAAAATCTACGCCGCAGGATTTCTCTGGCTAATAAAAACGCTTATTTTGATCCGGATTTAAATATGGATTCAGTTTAGGGGCCCAAATGGAACGCTTGAAGCCACCTCCAAGGGTTTTACACTGCGACCAAACATTGCCAGAAGAATGGAGAAAGTAACTACTGAAACCTTTATTTGGCCTCATAATGACGCGTCGTAAAAGTGTCGTAAAAACGAAACAGTCGCAGTATTTTTCTACACTCGACACCTAGGGATATTTCACTTGATGGAGCAAACAGATGGCTAGAATTATAGGACTGCCTTCTCCATGAAGGACACATGCCATGCCACCTTCCAATTTGCCCAAAAGAAGGAACCTAAGCAGACAGCTGTCCTTATGTGGCCTTCCGAATTGGACACTGCCTACCAAGGCAGCCAAATGGAAAGCACAAAGTGCCAATATTAAGGAGCACCCGTGATATGAATATCTTGTAACCAAATATTGGCCAACTCATTAAGTGTTATGGTCTTAAAGTAATTTAGAAAATAAGGGATTGATTGTAACTCAATTTCTGGTGTGAGTCTAGAAAAATCATCATAAGATTTCATAAATATTTTGTACCACATATAAAGCGTTATAAGAGATTCCATCCAAAGAAATATTGTTCATTCTTGACAAGTGTCTTCAACAGGCATTTGCAAGAGAAAAAAAATTCCAATACATTTTCAAGCATCCATGAGAACGACACACTGCATGTTGAACATCGCAACAAATTATCGACCACCATACTAAATTTCATATAACTACAACTGTCAATTCTTAATTCATTTTTAAAACACAGTGTTCAGTGTGAACTGGAGATGAAGGTTGATATAAACTAGAATGTTTGTGTTTAAACTGTATGAAAACATGTTTCCATCACTTCATTGTAATTTTATAAATCTTTAACTGAAGTTATATTCTTATATTCTCAGTAGATGCACTTTATGAATATTTCTATATAAAATGGATTCAAAATCACTGAATGTTTAAGGTATTTCAGTATATAATACCCACCCACCGCCACAAAAAAAAAATCTCTTTGCAAAACAATCTGATATTTTAAACTACTCATGACAGGAATATCATATACATATGAATCATAAATCTTATTATAGTCCATCTGAGATGCATGTACATTGGTACAAATTATGATACATGACAAATATTTTAGTGCTACAGTTTTGTGATTTATATTTACTTAATATATATTATGGGACATTTTTTTTTGTCCTACAGTGAAAAAAAATTATAAATGCATCTGAATTCGCTGAATTATTATTATTATTATTATTATTATTATAAACGTGTTCCCATGCTATAATCAGAGTAACTTTGGGTGTATAATGATATATTCTTATTATACATTTATTATGATATTGTACGACCTAGAAATTAAACCGGATTAATACTCACTTTGTGTTTGAAGTGTTCCAGTAAATGGAATCTAAAACCGTGGACACTGAGAGTTTCAGTCGGCACACGGCGAGAAACAGTGCGAGCAGAGTTTTCCACATCAGATCCATGACGGTGTGAAACGGGATTACAAGTCAATCCCGGGATTATCAACCTGACAAGTCAATAAATAAGTGTAATCTCCAAATCAGGAGCTGAAGTCGGATTATTTCAGATAATCAATAAACAAACAACGAACAAAAAAAAACAGATGACAGACTCCGACAGATTCCCTTCTTGCTTCTTTATCCAGTTTGTTTCCTCCTTATAAATAATTCTGTAAATAATCCGGTGCTGGTCCGATTTGCTTTTCAGAGCATCTTCTGCCGCGTCAAAAATAATGAAGTAACAGTTTTTTCTGACATGATCAAAACAGACCAGTATAAATCAGCGACGGTGCCGAAAATCTTCGTTTTGTGACAGAACACACTGTAGTACAGAGCAGCTCCTACCACCGCCCCAGAGAGCGCTTTTAACTGAGCCGGAGTCTGATACGCGCTGAGACACTGGCATAGACACGCCCACTGGAACGATGTAAACCCCGCCCATTGTTTTTTGAAATGGGCGGGGTTTCTTCGGTCCTTACTTGCATATGACATGTAATGCAATATGTTTGTTACATCTATCTATCTATCTATCTATCTATCTATCTGTCTGTTCTTTCATTCTTTATTTGATTTTCTATTTCTTGTTTGACTATCTATCTATCTATCTATCTATCTATTGTGAATTTATTTTCTACTTTGCCTACTTTTTATATTATATTATACCTTTTCTCTTTTTATATTTCTTTCCTTTATTTTACCTTTTCCACTAATTATCTATATATCCACGTATCTATATATCAGTCTATGTACTTATCTTGAATTCTATTTTGCGCCCATCACTCTGGAATAGGCTCAATCTGGACTCATCAGACCACATGACATTTTTCCATTATTGCTCCAAAGCGCAACTTTTATGCTCCCTAGAAAATTTAAGTCTTTTTCTGGTTAGTCTCACAGACAAATGGTTTTCTAATATGGACACAGCTGTTTAGTCCCAATCTTGTCCATTTGGTCATTACCAAGGCTCATTACCATACTCAGGTACATATCTGTTGTTTCTACTGTCCAATTTTTACAATGCAACTTCACCAAGCCTTTAACTCAATTCCAATCACTGATTTTGTGATTTTTTTTTCTGACCACATTTCTGTCACAAAGTGACAGTTTAGCACTACTCGTTTGAATTATAAAACTTCCTTACTTTGTTCCTTATCTGTCCTTTTCTTGTTCTTTATTTTCCTTTCTTTCTTGGATTTTATGTATCCTTTGACTATCTATCTATCTATCTATCTATCTATCTACCTATCTATGTATTCATCTATCAATCTATCCCTTCTGTTGATTATTTTTCTTATTTTGTCTTTTTTTATTCTTTCTTTTTTTCTATTATTTACCTTTCTTTATGTCCAATGTTAATCAATTGTCAGTTTTTCTATCCATTTTGTATATTTTTTTCTTTTCATTTGTAATCCTTTTTTTCTTTCTTTCTTTCTTTCTTTCTGCCAAGTGTTTTCTATTTATTCCATTTTTGTTTCTATTTCAGTTCATTGTTGTTGTTGTTTTTTTTCCTTTACTTTTACTAGGAGTATATACAGTATGTATGTATGTGGATGCACAGATGGACTTGCACTCACTGAGCACTTTATTAGGAACACTGTTCTGATACTGGATAGCCCCTTTCTTTGTCCTAAGACAGCATCATTTCTTTGAACGTGGATTCACCAGAACGTAGGAAACAATTCATTGAGATTTGGCGACATGTTGAGATCACTGTGTCACACAATTCCTGCAGGTTTTTCAAGGGCGCTTTCAGGCTCCAATTCTATTACATCCTAAAGGTGCTCTATTAGATTCAGATCTGGTGAGTGGGAAGGCCACTGGAGAACACTGAACTCATTGTTATGTTCATGAAACCAGTTTCAGACGGCTTTTACTTTATGACATGGCGCATTATGGTGCTGGACCATGAAGGGATGCACAGGGTCAGCAACTACACTAAAACAGGCCGTGGCATTCAAGCGTGCACGCGAGCTGGCATCCATAAGTTCTTCATTTTCTGTGGTTGTGTATAGTAGCTACATGTGCATGCATGTGAAATCGTTTAAATGCCACACTGAATACCATTTTCTTTTATTTTTCCACTGAATTCATGAGGGGTGCAGACCACAGCCGCCATCTTTATTTAAGTAGTGACTGCTCAATTAAATTTTAATCACAAGTTCAAATTTGCTTTTGCAAGCAATTTACCTCCAGGTTGGGTGAGACAAGAGCAAGCAACTGCTAGAACAGCTGAACAAGTCAGGCTCTAATTAATTTACTGCTTGTTTTATTTGTCTGTTTCTTTCTGTCTTTCTTTTTTCAGTGTAAACCTCCATCAGAGAGTTTGAGTGTGATGATCCTGTCTGCTTCAAGATCAAACAACTTCACACACACACACACACACACACACGGTGTGAACAAACGGCTAATGTTTGTGTATTGCCAGCGCGTGCTCTAATTCCTGAGCACTGATTGGCTCAAAAGGTGAGCGAGTGCGCGCGCCGGGTTTTACCTCAGACTGCTAAATCACAAGCGCGCGTCATGCGCATGCAGAAGTGTATTTAAGTAAATCAGCTCATTAGCGTCTGTTTCATTACAGGCAGTGATGTGGATTCGCATCCTCTCTTCGCATCGCTCTTCCATCTGTGTATTGTGGATAATAATGATAATAATAATAATAATAATAATAAAGCTTTACTGTTCTGCAGTCAAACCGGAGATGATGTAATTTTGGAATCGTCTGAGAGTTGTGTATGAAAACATGTCATGATATAACAAGTAACATACTTTAAAATGGTTTATTATTTAAGGATCCCTACTAATAGTATTTCTTTCATTCTTTGTTTCTTTATTTGATTTCATCTTTCCACTTTGACTATCTATCTATCTATCTATCTATCTATCTGTCTGTCTGTCTTTTTCTTGCGGAAAATCTTTGTTTTTTCTTTCTTTGTTTCATTATTTCTTTTTCTTTAACTGATTTCACCTCTCTTTCATCTGTCTATCTATCTATTTACCTATCTATCTATCTATCTATGTAGATAATTTGTTTATTTTCTCATTCTTTTTTTATTATTTATCTTTCTTTTTGTCTCTCTTTTAAAACAGTGCAAATTTTTTATTAATTCATGAATTCCCATAACCACATCTGTCTTCCTTCTTTCCTTCTATTTCTGTGCCAAAAGGAAAGAAAAAAAAAACTCCTGGTCATTTTGTATAATCAGCTCGTCAGCTGACTTCATTTTATTGCCACATAACGTTGCTGAGTCTCGACCTGAGTAACTGAAGCAACCCCAGATCATAACACTGTCTCCAGAGGCTCGTACAGTGGACACTATACATGATGGGTGCATCGCTTCATGCGCTTCCCTTCTTACCCTGACATGCCCATCACTCTGGAATAGGCTCAATCTGGACCACGTGACCTTTTTACCATTGCTTCAAAGTTCAATCTTTATGCTCCCTAGCAAAGAAGCCTTTTTCTGATTAGTCTCATGGACAAGTGGTTTTCTTATGGAGACACAGCTGTTTAGTTCCAATCCTGTGAGTTCCCCTCAGCTGAGGATTATGTGTGGAAATAGTGCTGTTACTTTATATATATATAAACTCCATGCACACAAACAGGAGATAAAATGTGAACTCACAAATCACTAAGCCACTTTCCTGACCTCTGATTTTCTTTCTTTCATTCATTTTTTCTTCTTTCTATATTTTATTACATATTATAAATATTTAATAATAAATATTTTTAATTATTATTGTTAATTCTACTTACTGTTTATACTACATATTTACATACTACATATTTGGAAACACCAATTAGCGTAATCTGCATGTCTTTGGACTGTGGGAGGAAACCCACCAAGCACAGGGAGAGCATGTGAACTCCATGCACGCAGACCTGATGCGGGAATCAAACCCAGGACCTGGAGGTGCAAGCTGACAGTGCTAACCAAGCCACAGTGCTGCCAAACATATTGTGATTGTATAGATGTTTTATAGAATTCTTTCATTCTTTTTTATATTTGCTCGTATCATACATGATATTACATATTTTTTATTTAAATTTTAATTCTATTTTTATTATGTATTTTTTCATATATTTTGGACATATATATATTTTTTTATCTTCTTTAGTTTTTAATCTTTCCTTTATTAGATACTCAATTTAGGTTTTGTTTGGTTCAAAACAAACTGTTTAAATTGATCCTTTCAAAAGGTTTTATTTGTTCTTTTGTCTTAGTACTTTTCAGTTTCTTTAACTTTTCCAATAATCACTTTGGAATAAAGTCTCTTTCTGTTGTGTGTTTGAGTGTGTATACTGTAGCTAGTGTGTCTCTGTGTACTCTTTCATGATTTTAGACTAAATGCTGCCCACTTGAGGACAATGTGGAGTTTCCAGGCGACGAGTTTCCTGTTACAGGCTTCAGGAAACTGGAAGTAGGGACGTGCAATTATACTATCATAAAATCTTCAACACAATGTTATCCCAAAGCTTTTAGAACATTATCTTCAAAAACTTTGATCATTACTCCTTGTGGTGTGCTCATTTCTAATCAGTGTATAATCCGTGAAATTATAAACATTATAAAGATGTTTGATTCTTACACAAAATCATTGTGTATTAGGTTATTTAATAAATACACCCCTATTGTTGTTATGTGCATGTGGGGTTGAAGTTTCCTTTTTTTTCCCCACAGCCAACAATCAGTAAAGCTCGTAAAGCTTAGTGACATTTTGAGAAATAGTTAAAACTCCTGCTTTACAAAATATTACATTGCCTTGATAAGATTTGTCCTTTTGGTCCCCATTAAATGTTTTCATCAATATCTAATTGGTTTAATGGTTCAGGAATGCACTTATTCTTGCTTCAGCATATATCCAATGTTTAATTAAGTGAATTGTTGTATCTTGGTAAAATACTGGCCTGTCTGGATATCAAACCTTCCAGACTCCCATATTGCACCTGAAGTCTCTTATGCCTTTTAGGGAGTTTAAATCTTTTTTTTTTTTTTTTTCCTTATGGAAGGTATAAATTATCCTTAGGGAATACTACAAATTCAACATAAACTGAAAAAAAAACAAACTATGTAATGTTTATTATGAAAATTGTACAGTAGCATATAAGATTATTATGAAAGCTTTATGATGGTATCATTGAAAACTATTTTCCAATGTTTGTCTAAATTTTATATTTATATTTTATAATTATAATTACATAAGTTTCATAACACAACATAATTACATAAACACAAATTCATAACAACCTCTAAAATTGCTCAATAATTTATATTAAACAAAATTGCACCATTTACACTTTACTTTATGTCCAAAATGTCATTTATAACATCTGAATATAGAGAAACATGGGAGATAAATATGGGCTAAACTAAGCTGTTCAATAAAACTGTGATTGATTTCAGTTCAGTTATGAGGTCAGATGATGGCAGTAGACAGCCAAACAGCAACGACAACACTCCACAGTGTAGCTGCGATGTTTGTAGCTGCACCACGGAGGAAAGTTTTGTCGAAGACGTACGTGATGATGGACAGCGCACCCTGATACGCCTCCTCACATGTGGGCTGGATCTGGTCTTCTGGGAGCTGGAAGCCATACTGACCCTTATCACGCAGCTCAAACGTGAAGGAGAACGGGATGCCGATGAGACGGGCAAAATCACGAGACGAGCCTGAATTGGGGTCTGAAAGATATGAAAAAATATTTGGTTTCCGGTTATTTCATTTATTTCTTGATTCATCTTGGAAATTTGGAGGCTAAATACACAACCTTGATGCTTCAATGGCTTTTCTGTGGGACTGGGCCAGATGGGCTGGCAAAGATGAGGTTTGGGTGCTTATGATCCTGGCACCAGTTTATTGCTATATTACACACTCACTTATCGTTTATACTGCTTTATCCTATATACAGGGTGGTGGGGGCCTGGAGACTTATAGGACAAGGCGAGGGACACCCTTGACAGGGTGCCAATCACGAGGCAGGTCACCGTGTTGCATGGCTATATTATTGTTAATTAATTTTATTAAATTCCCCTAGCCGCGCAGTCTTCGTATTGTGGCTGAGCGGTGTGTGTGTGTGTGTGTATCTTAGGTAGGTAGGTAGGTAATGTGTATGTATTTAAAAAGAAATCTGAAAGGAAATCTGATAAACCCTTCAAAGTACACAATTGAGTCATTCATAAATAGAAATCCCAACCAAACCAATCACATTAAATGTTTTAAAGAATTCCAGTAAGTCAAAGTTATGCTAAAATTTTGGACAAAAGTAAAGAGGTAAAACTCACATAGGACATTAGGAGGCGTTCCAACTGTGTAGGCCACTCCATGAACAGCTTTAATGGCCTCTGCTGCGGCCAGACCCACTTTCATCTAGACACACACACACACACATGCAGTTGCAATTCAGACAGTAAAGTGAATGAATTCTGTCAGATCCTGTGAGACTTATCAGACTTCTTTAATACTACAATGTGATACGGTAAGAAGATAAATCACGAATCTCACAAGCTCGTCTTCATTGGGGGCAGAGATGTTTGGGTGCCCATAAGGCAGCAGGATCAGCTGGCCATATGAATGGATGGTGAGGAAGCAGAGAATATTGTCTCGATTGGTGCTCAGGAAATCCGTCACTGCCATGGCCTCTGGCTCCGAAAGAGGTGAACGTCCATTATAGATTTCTGAGCAGCAGTCTCTGGAAATTCCCACCACTGTGTGAAACACAATGACATGATGTAATAAAGGAGGCGTGGCCTGTGTTTGTCAGTTACAGTGTGTTTACTAGTTTCTATTTCTAATAATATGATTTTTTTCATCTAATGTAATTATGAAGTGTAATTATAAAGTCATATATTAAATATTAATTACTACTGTAGTAGTATTTTTACAAACATAAAACAATTACTTACTTCCCCAGTTAGCATAGAAATTGCGGTTGAGATCCGTGCCATTACACATGCAATCAGCAGGACCAGGTGACCTTGTCTTCCTCCATAATCGTGTCTGAATAACACAGCACAGAAACTAGCTAGGTTTGATAGCAATGCTTTCTAAACATTCATTCTAAAAACAGTTTATAATGTTTTTTTAAACTCTGTTAACACTTAGACATTTTCCATGCTAAATTTATCTCTGATTATTGATTATTAATGCTATGTCTTAAGGCTTAAATATGGTGCAATACCATAAACATGGGAATACCTAGTTATTTTGTACTTTTGAAGATACATGTGCATCAGATTAGGCACTGTTTAGATAAAAACTTGTGCAGCCTGTGAGAAAATTATTATGTAGCCACAGCCTTGATTTTTAAAGCAGTGCAGATTATTTTATGGGTGTTAAAGCTAGGTCATGCCTGTTTCCTGATCTATTTGATAAGGTAGTACCATACTCCAAAGATTGTCCAAAGATTGTCCAAAGATTGGACACCTTCCAATTCCATGGTCTTTCCTGTTTTTTATTTCTTTCTACTCTAATCTGAAGTTTGTTAATTGCTGATTTCTGAGGCTGTAACTCTAAATTAACTCTAACTTCTTCTCTGCAGCAGAGGTAGGTTTTGGTCTTGCTTTTCTGGTGCGGTCTTCATGAGAGCCAGTTTCATCATGCTGCATGGGTTTTGCAAAATGCACTTGACAATGCAGTGTTATGTATACATTATCCCTGATGTGTGACCCCATGAACACTGAAATCAATTTACCGTGTTGTCTTTCCATGAGTATACATATCCATCCATGTTCAACACTGGAGTGATGTAGAAGTCCAAACGTTTTAACATTTCACCAATCTTTTGGTCTGTTTTGTAGGAGCCCAGAATCTGTTTACATATTTTTAATTATTATAATTTCAAACAAATTCCTTCTGTAATGGTAATGATGGTATGTATGTAAAAAAAAATTGTTTGAAAAGTTGTAAATGTATAGCTATTCACCCACCTCCTTCACAAAGTGCTGGCAGAAAGCCGGAGCAATCCATTCTCGAGCGTGGATTCCACAGTCCATCCAGATCATCTTCTTCGGCTCTGTGCTCTTCTGACCGATCTGCATTACACAAAGACAGGCACTCATCAGTTGCGAGCGTTAAGGAATAATACGAAGAATAATTGCTTAATTTATTGAGCAATATACCAATAATTTCAATAGATTATACCATAATCTAAAACCATAATTTCAATAGATTTATCGCATCTTCACAAGTAAACTACCTTCAACAGTGAAATGTTTCTCTTTTCATACGTTTCCCCATATATGACGCTGGTAACTACGTCAGGATGATCATTTTGCATCCTCTCCATCCACTGTAAAATCTGTAAACAAACAAATTGACTGATAGATATCATCTTAAACCCACAAAGGAATAGAAGGGGGGGGGGGGATCATGATGCAGCACAATAGTGCAATCATGAAACAAGTAAGGTATCTAATTTATTGACCAGGTGTTTATGGAAGAAGTAAATGAATTCCTTAATCAATCAGTATTAACCTAACTAGTTATTTAAATTATTTATTAATGGATAGATTGGAATATTTAAAAATATAAATAAATTAGGTAAATATTAAGAAAATATAATTTCAAAAAATAATACAGTACATTTACAAATTAATTTGCAAGAAAAATATATTTTAAAATTTTCATTTATAAACATAATGATACTAAAACATAAACACATAGAAATATCTATGTATATCAGCATATATAATTTTTATAATTTTATTTTAGTACAAATGAAACCAGACCAACTTAACAAAATAAATAAAATTTTTATAATCAAATTTATAATCTAAAGTGTTTAAATGAATGTGTGAGTGCATGTTATTCCACAAGTTCTGACGCGTATCTCTTTTACACAGTATTACTCACAACGCAGACGTCCGTTGAATTCTTTGTCTCTTGTTTTAT
>JAQMYJ010000010.1:19391678-19402549 GCA_030014305.1 Clarias laeviceps | reverse complement strand
ACAGACTGTAATATAAGATGAATGTACAAATATACAGACTGTAATATAAGATGAATGTACAAATATACAGACTGTAATATAAGATGAATGTACAAATATACAGACTGTAAACTTTATTGTCATAGTGTAATAAACTGATGGTGTGACTATGACTGTGTGGTAAATTTTATTAATTATTGTTATGGTTGTGTATTTAATGCAAGTATAGCCTGGTGAAAAAAGCCAGATGGCAGCCACTGAGACAGTTTATGATTTGGGTGATGAGTATCTTTAATAATGCGCTGTACCCTGCAATGGACCTGCAATGTCTGATGTAAATGTCCTGTAGATGAGGCAATTCAGTCCTGGTGATGCACTCGGCACACCTGATCACTTTCCAAGTCCTTTTTATCCTAGGAGCTGCTATTCCCATACTTAACGGTAATATTCTCAGAGAGAACGCACTGGATGATAGAGGTATAGAAGTTTTTGCGCAGACCTAAAGAGATCCTGAACTTCCTCAGCTGTCTGAGGTAGTACAAGTGCTGCCTAGCCTTGTACTACAGTACTTGTACTTGTACTTGTACCTAGCCTCTCCAGTAAAGAGATATGAGGTGTCCAGGACAAGTCCTCAAAGATATGGACTCCCAGATACAGCTCACCCTTTAAAGCAGAATCCCACTGATCTTGAGTGGCATGAGAGTCTTGTTTTTATCTCCTGATGTCCACCCTAATGTCCTTGGTCTTTGAGACATTTAAGTCCAAGTTGTTGACCACAGTTGTCCTAGAACACAACCTTGAGGTGATCTGATGTTCAATGTAATGCTTTCTGAGAACCAATGTCCAATCTTTACCACTGTGGTCTGTTTGTCAGGAAGCTCAGGCATAACATCTAATCAAATTCCAGTTTACTGAACTTTACGGTGGGTGAAGAACATAGGAGATGGTATCATCCGCACTTCTGTTTTGATGGTAAGCAAATTATAGGGGACGTACAACCATCTAGCAATTTCACATACGAAACCTGCAGCTGCTTTTATTTCCACATGAACTTTTTACTGTCTTTGCTGCTACTTTAACAAGAAATGTTTTATCATTTCATGGATAATTTCCTTGCACTACCACAGAGTATTGCATTGTGTCATGTTGTTGCTCTTGTTCACACATTCACAAGTGTATTTTATGTTGTCTTTTGCTGTCTTTTGTATAGTACTTAGATAGTTTTGTTAATTAAGGGTGTTAATTAGTTTTGTCTTACTTTGTGCACTAATTAGGTGTCTTAGTTAGCTTGTTGTTTTTGTTAATTTATGTTGTATGTTTGTATCACGTTGGTCTTGGAGGAACATTGTTTCATTTCACTGAGTACTAAACTGTATATAGTTGAAATGGCAATCAAAGTCAACTTGACCTGACTTCTGTAAGTTGCATCACCACTATCTATAGACCTCACTCTTCTCAGCTTCCAACAACAGTAAATGTTTTCTTCCTTGATCAGTAAATCCCTGTTCTAAAAAGCGTTTAACATTGCTTTGTACTCTTCCTATTTATTTGATCTGTGGCATCATTTCACACCATGAGAAATGTATGGAAACAAGACTGACAATTCCCATGCTAACTAGTGCTGACAAACATGATTTGTTTCTGCCAAAGCAATGGCTAACAAGCAAGTTGAGGCCATTTGATTTCTATTTAAAATACAAGAAAACCAAAAAAATCTTATTTAGGTTATTCAGGCTCACTAGAGGGCGTGACTGATCCAATTGCAGTGAGGAGACTCCTTGGAATTTATTTTGATGTGTGCTGCTTAGAAATGAACCTTGAAATGGGCTGGGCGGTTGATGCTGGGGTTTTAATAGCATGCTGCGCACGGCAGTGTTTGTAGTACCAAGTGGGAAAGCTGTGTGGGTGGAGAGAGAGCTGTGATGGCTCCGTGTGTCGCATGAGTCGTGCAGGAATGCGGACGCACGGAGAGCCGGCGAGAGAGCCCTGTGTGCGGAGTGACTCGTGCAGGAATGTGGAAGCGTGGAGAGCTGACGAGTGTGAGGAGTTCGTAGTAGTTAAACACATTCAATGGTCCGTGAGCGTGGAAATCCGAGATGTGAGGCAAGAGCGAGGTCGGGAAAACGAAGCGTGGTCGGTAACGAGGAAACTAAGCATAGAAAATCACTGGAAAATTGGGCTAAGGAGAGCACTCAATAATCTGGCGACGTGGCGGTGACAGAGTACGGTTTAAATAGGTAAGTGGCATGATTGGTGATAGCGCACAGGTGTGTGGAGAGAGGAAAGTGAGGCGGTGAGATGTAATGGGTGGTTAGGAACGTGGAACAGGAGTGCTCATATGATGATGGCTGAGCTATAGCTTGACGGTCATGACAGTAACCCCCCCCATGAACGCCACGTGGTGTTCTAGCAGGTGCCTCAGGGTGGAGTCTATGAAACTCAGTGATAAGGGAGCGGTCCAGGATGAACCTGGCTGGTACCCAACTCCTCTCCTCAGGGCCATAGCCCTCCCAGTCCACCAGGTACTGGAGACCACGTCCACGCGGCGAGACCTAAGGAGTCTACGGACTGTGAAGGCTTTGTATCCGTCTATAAGTCGAGGGGGGGTGGTTGGATGGGTGGCGATAGGGGACAGTCGACGGATCTGGGATATGTGAAACAGAGGATTGATTTGGTGCATGGAGAGTGGTAGAGCTAGGGTTTATGATCTGGGTGATGGTGAAAGGTCCGATGAATCTTGGTGAAAGTTTCTTGGACGTGGTCTTGAGGGGGAGGTCACGTGCAGACAGCATGACCCTTTGGCCGACACGATATCTAGGAGCTGGTGACCGATGGCGATTTGCCTGGTGTTGAAAGGTACTTGCGGTGCATAGTAGCTGGTTGCGGGCATGCTGCCATGTTCTTTTGCAGCGATGGATAAAGGTTTGGGCTGACGGTATGGCTACCTCCTCTTCCTGGGTCGGAAAGAGGGGTGGTTGATAGCCCAGACAACAGTGGAAGGGTGACATGCCTGTGGAGGAGGTAGGAAGCGAGATGTGGGCATACTCGACCCAGGGTAGGAAGCGGCTCCAGATTGATGGAGGCCATGCATCTTAAAGATTTTTCCAGATCTTGGTTGATTTGTTACTTTGGCCATTAGTTTGGGGATGGAATCCGGAAGAAAGACTGGGGTTAGCGCCGAAGAGGTTGTAAAAAGCCTTCCAGAACTGGGCAGAAAACTGGGGGCCTCTGTCCGAAACGATGTTGACAGGGAGTCCGTGAAGTCGGAAGACATGGTTGATTAACAGTTCAGCCGTTTCCTTCACAGACGGGAGCTTCGGTAGTGGTATGAACTATGCTGACTTAAAAAGCAGTCCACAATGGTTAGGATGCAGGTTTTGTTTTGAGATGGTAGTAGGCCAGTGACGAAGTCAATGGAGATGTGGGACCAAGGGCAGTGGGGAATAGGAAGAGGTCTGAGGAAACCCTCAGGAGGGCGGTCTGTACTCTTGTTCCTGACACAGGTGTCACAGGAGGCCACAAAGTATTTGACGTCCTCCTTTATGGTGGACCACCAGAAGCATTGTTAAAGGAGGAAGAGAGTACGGGCTGCCCCAGGGTGGCATGCCAGTCCGGAATTGTGAGCCCAGTCTAACACCTGTGGTCGTACAGAGGCCGGGATGAAGAGCTTGTCGGGTAGAACGATGCTTGGGCCTGGTTCCCATTCGAGGGTCTGCTGGACCAGGTGCTCCACATTAAGCCGGATTGTTGCCACAAGGCATTGAGGAGTGAGGATTATCTACGTCGTGGGTGTGTCCTGAGAGATGGAGAATTGCTGAGAGAAGGCATCCGGTTTAGCGTTCTTGAAATCGGGGCATTATGATAGCGTGAACTGAAAACGGGAGAAGAACAACGACCATCGTACCTGGCATGAGTTGAGTCTTTTTGCCGTCTTTAGATACTCCTGATTTTTGTGGTCGGTTCATATGAGGAAGGGATGATCGGCCCCTTGCAGCCAGTGCCTCCATTCTTCGAGGGGCCAATTTGTTGGTCCCCAATGTTGTAGTTGCATTCGGGGGGTGTGAGTCTGCGGGAGAAGAGGTAGCAAGGGTGAAGTTTGTTGTCTTCCATGGACCTCTGAGACAGGATGGTCCCTACTCCGGTTTCGGACGTGTCCACTTCCACAACAAACTGGAGAGAGGGGTCGGGGAAAATAAGGATGAAGGTGAAATGATGTTTAAGATCCTTGACAGCTCTGTCTGCCAGGGGGTTCCATTGCAATGGAATCTTAGATGACGTGAGGATCGTAAGTGGGGCCGCCACCATGCTGTAGTTCCGAATGAAGCGGCGATAAAAGTTGGCGAACCCTAAGAAGCGTTGGACTTTGCGCCTTGATGACCGTACTGGCCAGTCAGTGACCGCCTTCACCTTGGTGGGGTCCATCTGGATGCCCTCAGAGGAAATGCAATATCCCAAAAGGATATGGATGAGCAATGAAATTCACATTTCTCCGCCTTGATGTAAAGTTTATTTTCCAGTAGCCGTTGCAGGACCTGGCAAACGTGGGATTTATGTTCCTTGACTGAGGAACTCCAGGTAAGCAAAGACAAAGACATTGAGAAAATCCCTGAGGACATCGTTAATGAGAGCCTAGAACACTGCCGGCGCGTTGGTTAAGCCGAAAGGAACCACTAGATACTCATAATGGCCGATGGGTGTGTTAAAGGCAGGTTTCCACTTATCACCTTCCCGTATCCTGACAAAGTGGTAGGCGTTTCTCAGATCCAACTTGGTGAAGACACGGTTGTCCTGGAGGAGTTCGAAGGCCGACGACATCAGAAGAAGGGGGTAGCGGTTTTTGACCGTGATCTCATTTAACCCTCTGTAATCAATACAGGGTCTGAGGGATTTGTCTTTCTTTTCTACGAAGAAAAACCCTGCCCCTGCTGGCGAAGAGGATGGGCGGATAATCCCTGCGGTAACCAAAGGAGGCCTAGAACAATGGGTGCATGGGCATTTTGAACTGTTAGGAGGGAAATGGTCTCCGTGTGGTTGCCTGAAAACTGTAGGGTGATGGGGGCATTGCGATGGGTAATCGGGTTTAATTTGCTGCCATCAAGAGCCTGAACCATGAAGGGCTGATGCAAGGGCATGAGAGAAATATTGAATTCGGAGGCAGTGGAAGAGGAGATTAAATTCTTATCGGCCCCGGAGTCCACTAACGCGTGAGTGACGTAGGATTAGTCATCGTGGGTCAGGGTCACGGAGAAACATGATCGCTGGTCCGGGCAAGAAACAGATGCCCCTTTTAGTGGGCAGGAGCGCACAACGTGGCCGGTCTGACCGCAGTAGAATCAGGCACCATCGTCGCTGCGGCGCTGACGTTCCTTCGTCGAGATGCGCGCTTCCTATCTGCATGGGTTTAGGGAGGGACTCGGAGGTGGCCAAGGTCAGTGCAGAGGTGCATGGTTCGCGACAAATCTGACGCTCATTTCGTCGTACCTGTTTATGGCCATCAATGTGGGTAGCTAGGTCAATGAGCCCCTGGAGATCTGAGGGAAGCTCCCGGGCCACAAGCTCGTCCTTAATTGGGTCCGAGAGTCCATGGAGAAAACAGTCAAACAATGCCTTCCCATCCCTGCCGAGGAATGGGCGCAGGGGGTGGTTGGTTTTGAACCTGGGTGGAAAGAGACCGTAGAGTTTCTGTGATAGTTTGGAGGGTTTCTGTGATTTCTTATTTCCTGCTGGTGGGTGCCTAGGAGGGCTCCTTGACTCCAATGTCCCCCTAAGGTGAGCTGCCTCTGCTGGATCCATTTTGGGCCAGATTATTCTGTCAGGCTCACTTGAGGGCATGATGGGTCCAATTGCAGTGAGGAGACTCCTTGGAATTAATTTTGATGTGTGCTGCTTAGAAATGAACCTTGAAATGGGCTGGGTGGTTGACGCTATTTAAATAGGTAAGGGGCATGATTGGTGATAGTGCACAGGAGTGTGGAGAGCGGAAAGTGAGGCGGTGAGATGTAATGGGTGGTTAGGAACGTGGAACAGGAGTGCTCATATGATTATGGCTGTGCTATAGCTTGACCGGTCGTGACAGTTATTATATATAACTTTGTTCTAATAACAGCTAATGCTAGTTTGAGTAAGGACTTAGCTCATAATATAGTAAATGGTGGTGATGTTTGTCTGCAGGATCACAATTATATAACTTGTTGCTTTTATCATGAATGTCAGAATCTAATCCAGAGGTCCATCCATGATATTCAAGAAAAATAATAAACAAGAGTGAAATGGCAAGACATGAATTATAAATGAATATTTACAGATTTCTATTTTACAGTTTGCTTGACTTATGAACAAAAACAAAAAAAGATAGACAATGCAATGGTAATGGTGCAAGACTAGCAGGGTTCCTAATGGCAGATTCCAACCTGTGACAAAAGGGGGAATTTTATGTTTAGACTTCCAAAAATCCTGAGATGCTAGAAAAAAGCATCACACTATGATGTCACTCAATGTAATGTCAATCAATGTGATGTCATTCAATATCATGTCACACAGAAAGTTATTAACCACTGCATTTTTCTCCAAAAGTTTAAGGCATCGTCATGGTTGACTCGTTTGAGATATAAAAAAATCCCTCCGCAATTTTGCAACCTTAATGTATTGAGATCACATAAGCCTGGTTTTTGTTGGCGATTGTGTAAATCCCATGTGTAAATGATTTTTTGAGATGCTTGTCATGTTAAGATCCCCAAAAAGGCCCGGGTGATGGAAACCAACAATAATCCTTAGAAGAATCCTTTTAGAGCCCAGTTCACACATAGTGCTTGGGTTCTAAAAATAATAATGCTTAGAAGAATAAGAGGGCCCTTTACACACTATGACAACATAGGGCTGATGTCATAGTGCTTGCTCCCTTACAATGGTGGCTAAAACATCTAAAAGATTTACATCATGGCTATTCAAATAAAACTTTGAAGCTCTAATTTTAACTACTCAATTCAGTCTGATTGTTAATAATAACTAACTAATAATAACTAATAAATACTAATAATATTACAAAGTAAGTGTTCCTTTTAACAGTTTTTAACAGGATTTCTTTCTACTTTCTAATTTGAAGCATGCCCTTTGACTCCAATCCAGTTGACCTTTGACACTGACCTCAAAACCATCATTGCTCTGAGTGGCCAAGTTGCTTTGCATTTTGATGAGCAGTGACTTACTTCACATGCAGTGGATTTGCCACAGTAAGCACAGACAAGATCTGCTCATGCAAAAATATTAGCTTTATCTTCCTTTAAACACACAAAGACAACACAAACACCATATTATTTTTTAAATATCGTAGTATCAGTGTATCTGTGTGAATGGAGAAATGGGTATACGCCATGGCAACTGAAAAATAAGTAGGTATACATGTGTATACGTGAATTTCACCACTGTGCTTAATATATATTTTATACTAATAACTTAATTTGCTTGAATATAGTATTTAATACTATACTTAACTCTTTAAAATTAACCAAGGGTATTTCATAAATATGATTGCACATTTTTTTTACATGTACTGTACGATCTACAGTTTACTGAGAATTGTATCATACTTGTTATAATTATAAATATGTGATTAAAAATAACCAATCCAAAATGATCTTCTTATTGATTTATTATACTGATAATAATAATAATAATAATAATAATAATAATAATAATAATAATAAATCAATAAGAAGATCATTTTGGATTGGTATAATCAGTCGAGCATCACCATCACTTTATTCGGACATAGTACAGTACAAGGTCATCATCCAGCAGCCTTGTGCCTTCATGTAAACCAGACATAATAAGCATGACCAACAAGCTGTAACAATTCCCTGTCTCACTTTACTCACTTTCCTACCAGAATTATATGATTTTTCTCCCAGGCATCAATACCTAGACACAACATTGGTTAATTATTTATCTTTGTTTAACTCATATATTTTACTTAGGTTGAAATTCTGCATATGTTGACACATGAATAATTTTTTTAAGATGCACAAGATAAACCTCTAGCAGCAGTATTGAGATTCTAAACCTTTAGCTCAACCTTTGTACTACACTTAGTTCCAATTAAGCAATCTGATTGGACGAGAGGCATTCCACAAGTGGTGGTAATGGACGGTAACACTACTGGAATGTTTAACCTTAAACAACACTTTGCCTGCATAATAATTGTTAATAAGTTGTTCTCAATTGCCTCTAAACTGACCGTGTTCAATTCAATTCAATTTCATTTGTATAGTGCGTTTAACAATTGCCATTGTCACAATCAAAAGAATTCTGGAAGTTTGTATGAAATATGAATGTGTATTAATCAAAATGATAAGATTGTCCCTGATGATCAAGCCAAGGGTGATGGCGACAGTGGCAAGGAAAAATTCCCAGAGATGGCAGTAGGAAGAAACCTTGAGAGGAACCAGACTCAACAGGGAACCCATCCTCATTTGGGTGATAACAGATAACATGGATTGATCTGCAGTCATACTGTGTGTTAGTTGGCTGGAAGTTCAGAATAACAGGAGATGTGTTTAAGTCAATATCGAGTCCAGTTCGTTATTGGAGGCTCAGGTAGACTGTAGGAAACTCCAGTCCTGAACTATCGAGAGACTGCAGTCACAATTCCTCAGAAGGTCTTCGTCTTCAGAGAAAAGTGGAACGGTCCACAGTCACCACACGCATCCCAGGAAGACCACACGGGGCATCCATGCGACGATATGTCCAACCAGAAGCGGGACACCAGGATGGGTCAAACAGGTCCAGAGCTCGACCGTGTTCTTTCATTTATGGCTACAAAGCTAACAATCTCCTAACACAAGGCTGAATTCCAAAACGTTTCTCCAACCTTGGATCAAGGGCACTACTTGACTAGTGTGTGTGACAAGTGATTGTACCCCCTCCAGAGCGAACTATCTGATCATTTGGGGTTCAACCCTGGAACCTGGAAGTTAACGGAGCTAATATTCTAAAGAGGAATAAGTGGAAATGAGATTTAAATAAATGCCGCTACCTCCATGGTTGATTCTCTTCAACTGAAGACTACCAGTAAAAATTTTAAACTATTCTAACCCCTGTTAATTACACTAATTGATGGACCTCAGCTACACCAGGAATGGAAGGATATGTGTTGGTGGAGCAAAATAACAGGTTAAATAAATAAAGAAATCATAATCTGCTGACAATAAATGCTGTTCGCAAAATTGTTGTGTAAAAGCAATATCACATTTGAGGTCATGCTATATTGCCTGATATAGCAGGCCGTGATGCACTCAGCACACAACATACTGTATACCTTCCTACTAATGACCACATCACAGCCAGGCAATATCTAGCAATATATGTGATATAGCTTAGCTGTGTTAGACATAGGTTATAAACCTTTGATAATAACATGGCCTTGTTCAAATCAGTTAAGAAACATAAACATTACGAAGCTTTTTATCCAGAAAAATGAAGCTCCCAATTAACTTCTGTTCATTTACAGGCCAGTCTTGCCAACCAATATGGCACTGATATACATAAATACCACATACCTTGATGGATTTTACCAACAAGGATTTTATGTTATCTTTATTATTTTCCAATGAGCCAAAGTCATATTCTTATTCACACTGGCACAAACAATAAGAAACAGTAGCCGAGCCTTTTATAGAGTGACTGCCACACAAACTGGCACACAAACTGGCACACACAACTTCCCTTTTTCCATGATCATAATCTCCACTATCCTGGAAGGACACTGTTCTTGGACACAACCCAGACAGTCCTCACAGGAGCAACAGTACAACATTACAAGTAAGAACAACGCAAAACAACAACTGTAACAACGCAGATCTCGCAAGGGGAAAAAAACTGCACCGCATTGTTCTGAACAGGTAGATCTGAAAGCAGCTCCACAGCAGAGTTCTGAACATGGTTGCTAGGCAAAGGAGTAATCATGAGAAACACACAACACCTGGCCCCCATGCTTACTTGGGCCCCCGAAAAACCAGCAAGCAACATGCGAACATTAGGTAGAACCAGGTATGAGAGCAAGTTGCTCCAGTAATAGGGCAAAGACAAGACAAAGATTAGATCCAGATCAAGGCAAAGACAAAACCCAAGATGAGAAAAGGGAAAAGACAAAGTCCACACAAGTGAAAAAAGAAAACAGAACAGAAAAGATAAAGCAGCATGTGAGAAAGAGAAACCGTGCCCAAACAAAAGAGAGAAAAGATAAAGAAATGAGAAAACCCATAAAAGTGATAACCTTGTTAAGACCAGATAAGGGAGTATTGTGTTCGGTTAATATTGCAAAGAGCTTCCCTTCTCGAGGAGACTAGGGATCTTTTTTTCTGTGGGTGCTTTAGTCTTTGTTGCCTTTGTGTTAGATTAATAAACCCAGGTTATCTCTGAACGGGAAGGGCTCTCCTGAAAGTGCACACAATCACTTCCGCAGGCCAACTCACGTGCCGCGCACGTGACACTGAACATTGAAAATTTATTTTAAAAATCCATCTAATACTGGCTTTAACAAAGTGAACCCAGCCCTACCTTTACAAAACCCCGCAATGGCAGTAACTAAGCAAAATGAAGGGTCCCCTCACCCAGCTGGTCCTGAACCTCAGCTCACTAACACACACTAACATGCGGTGTTTTCCCCTAGAAACTTTTTCCAGTAACTTTGGCAAGATGACGATGGAGGTTGTGCGTACACACACTACTGTTTCCGGTTCTTTAAGACTTATGGTTGGTAATTTCCATGAGTCATGCTGATTTGAAGAGGCCAAGCCCTTTATTCAGTAACTGTATGTTCAGCAGAAAGATCATCATAATATAAAGTTATACTTACTGTCACTAGTAACTGTTATTATTATTATTATTATTATTAT
>JAQMYJ010000010.1:19378295-19391578 GCA_030014305.1 Clarias laeviceps | reverse complement strand
CAGCAGAAAGATCATCATAATATAAAGTTATACTTACTGTCACTAGTAACTGTTATTATTATTATTATTATTATTATAGTAAGTTATTTTGTGTTCTAAAAACTTAACAGTTATTACATAAATAGACGTAAAAAAATAACAGTTTTAAATTACTTATCTATAATATAAGCCAATCAAAGTTACCTATAACAAAATATGTTCGCTGCTTATAAATTTATAATTTAGCGACATATTTTCAAGACACCTCAGTGTTTTTTTTTTGTTTGTTTTTTGCACTTTGCCACACTCATCCAGTCTACACAAAAACATGGAAGTGCCACCTTGTGTCATTATTTCGTATTACATTGTAGCCACAGGACTAAAATACTGACTAGTAAGGTATATTAGTGGGTTAGTTTAATCTAAAAAGAGACTCAGTTCTTTTTGCATTCACATTGTGAGTGCATTTAGAATCCACTTTAGCTCTGATGTGGCCTCAACCCGCTTTCTGCTCATTTATAGGTTCTCTGGAGCTTTCCTCAGAAATGTGGTCAGATTTTTTTATGTTTTTAAAAAAATCAACAGTAAAAAGAAGAGTTATGTTTAATAATAAAAGTAAGAGCATTTCCATACACAAACAATGTGATGGCAACTCATAGGATTTGGAACGAAACAGCTGTGTTTCCTTAAGAAAATCACTTGTTAGTGAGACAAAAAAAAGTTTAAATTTGCTAGAGAGCATAAAGATTGGACTTGAGTGATGGAACATGGACATGTCTGGCTAAAGGTCTGTTCGCTAATCGAGAGTGAATCAAAGACAAGAAAGGAAAAAAAAATTTATCTGATAAAGATTAGGTTTTGTCTAAAAATGTCTCCAGAGAATAAAAATTCACTTATACCAATTCAGTGCTGTTATTTCAGCGTTGAAAATATGAATTAACCCCAGCAAAAATATTCAGGTTAGCATTCCTAAATAATATTTATTGGTGCTGGTGTTCATTTACATTAAACAAGTATCTTATTAGTAGCTTATTTTAAAGTAGATTATTAAATCTGCCACATAACTGTTCATAACATCGATTTTACTCAATATTTTGATTTCACTTATGGTACAGGTTAAACTTCAGGCAGATATCTATGTACTGCAAAAGTTACATTAAATTCTGTGAAATTGACAGAATTTTTGCGTGATACAGTGACATAATCTGGCTGGACAGACAGACAGACAGAAAAAAAATCTGATTTCGGGTCCTCCAATGAATAAAATGTAAAGATATCATTGATAGATTGAAGATATCATCATGTTTATTTATATACAGTAGATAAATTGAAACTGAAAATCTTGCCTTTCCTTTATTCACCAGCAGGGGGAGGCATTGATCACTTCAAACTCCAGAAAGGAATCCACTACTGGAGCCTGGTGCAGTACTCCATTCAGAGTCTCCAAGAAAGAAGAATACTCTGAACTGCTGTTTGGAGCATAAGCACAGACCACACTGAGAGTCTCCCTCCCCATCCCCCCGCCCACCCCCCCCCATGGTCCTCTGGCGCAGAGAGGCAATTCTCGTCCACTGGAGTAAACTCCAATGTCATTGCACTCAGCCGGGGACTCGTGAGCTACCACCCCCCCTCGCCTGGCGCCTCACACCCCAGGTCCAAGAGCTATCCAGGGTATGGATCCAGAGCCGAGGCTATGTGTCGAGTTAAGCCCCACCAGATCTAACTGATAACGCTCCACCTCCCGCACAAGCTCTGGCTCCTTTCCCCACAGAGAAGTGACGTTCCACATCCCCAGAGCCAGCTTCTGCCACCTAGGTCTGGTCCGTCAAGGCCCTCGGTCTTCACTGCTACCCAAATAACAGTGCACCCAACCGCGTCGGTTTCTCTCGCAGGTGGTGGATCCACGAGACGGGGGAGAACAGGGATCCACGTTGCTCTTTCGGGCTGTGCCCGGGCGGGCCCCGTGGCAAACCCGGCCACCAGGCGCTCGCTGATGGGCCCTCTGTCCAGGCCTGGCTCCAGACCTGGGACCCAGGCTTCCTCTTTGTCTTATAATAATATACTAATAATAATCATCATTATTTCATAGATCTATGCAAGGCGTTTTCTAGGTTATTTTATATTTGACATGTTCTTATAGTTGTTCTCAAAAAGAGTCGAGTCATGGTGATCTGATCCAGAACTCCAGCTGTTACTCTGGATTCATTTTACCTAAAGGTGTCTAAATTTATGAGTTTAAAGTAAAGTATAAATTGAAAAAGAAATTATGTTGGAAAATATTTAAATATTTTAATATATACTGTATATATTAAGGGAGAGAGTAATTATAATAAATAAAAATTAATATTAATCACAACTAGCATTAAATACTAAAATAACAAAGCAAATAAGAAAGCCACCATCAATGTGTGTGTGTGTGTGTGTGTGTGTGTGTGTGTGTGCGTGTGTATATTTCACGTTGGACTGCACGTGCCGGATGTTGAATGTTTGTGTCTTCACTTGTTGCTCTGAGTCACCAGGAAAGAGAGAGAGAGAGAGAGAGAGAGAGAGAGAGAGCAAGAATGGGTGTGTGAGGGAAAATATGTGTTTTGGGAGGAACTCACTGGAACTGTGCTGACCTCTCACCTTGGTGCTTGTGCAGCTTTTGGGAATCAAAACAAAGAATATTCTATTATATTGCTCCAATTCAGAACGACTCCAGGTACACAATTTTTATAATATTTTTTATCTCATTTGCACAAACAGGAAACCACAGGCTTGTACTTGTGACTGATATCCTAGAATGTGTGACATCCTACTCTCACTCACTCACACACAACCACTTAAGAGAAAGTCCATCAAGAATCAGGCAATGAATCATGCATTACACAGACAGACGAACACACGCAAAAAGAGGGCAGACCGGTGAAAAGGCAGACAGACTGACAGACAAACAAACAGACAGGAAGACAATCAGAAAAACAGACAGACAGCCAAATGTACAGAGAAAAACATACAGACTGATAACGGGAGTAATTGCAGTATCGATTGACAGAAAAAGAAAAAGAAATACACAGACAAATACATGGACAGGTAGACAGGCAAAAGGACATACAGAAAAACAGACAGAGAGACAGAAAAACCAACAAATGGACAGAGTCAAGCACACTCAGTAAAATGTTCATTGCACACTCTTCCAGCATGTCACAGGATTTAATACCTCAGCCCGTGAATACCGAACACGTTACTTAATGCTTGTAAACGCTTCAAAAAGTCTGATGTGACACAACACCAGTGTGCTATCATGTCTCAGTCCAAAGCTCCAACAGCTTCAGCTGCAGGAACACCAACAATTAATGCAACAAATAATTAACAAAGCAGTCACTAACAACATACACTGTCTGATAATACAAATGATTTAGGGCCAGACAGACAGACAAATGGACAGGGAGACAAGTGGAAAAGTAAAGTTATGGCGACACAGACAGACAAACAGACCAAGATAGAGATAGACAGATGGACAGACCAAGGAACAGGCTATTGAGCAGATGGATGGAGAGATAGACAGACAAATGTGGACCAGGTAACAGCTGTGATAGACAGATGTAGAGACTAACTGATGGGCAGACAGACAGGCAATTGGACAGTGCAAACAGGAAAAGTAAGGAATGTGCTAAAGCTAAAGAACAGGGAAGGCAGGCAGAAGGACACATAGACAGGAGGACAGAGAGATGAACAGATTGATGGAACAAATTTACTGACAGATACACAGAGTGACAGAAGGACAGACAGACAGACAGACAGATAGACAGATAGATAGATAGATAGATAGATAGATAGATAGATAGATAGATAGATAGATAGAAGTTCAGATATTTGGGCATCTAGGTGAAACAGGTCATTTCATAGGTGATAGTTTACTGACAGAAAGCAGAAGCAGACAGACATATAGGCTTTCTTGAAATCTTTGTAGAAATCCTTAAAAGGTTCCTCTAGAAAAACAAACCAAAGAACTCATGAGAGTAACACAAAGAACTGTCTAAAACAAGATTCTTGCATTAATTTACACCTCTAGTTTAAAAAATTAGATTCTCCTCCTTTCCTATTGGGTACTTGAGAAATGTTCTTAATGCTGATAGTCTCCCACTGTGTGGTTTGTCCTCAATGCTGGTTTCTCTTTCTTTAAACTTCTTCATACATCTGTGCACATTGCTCTTGTCTATGATGTCGTCCTTGTAAATGTTCCTTTAGCGCAGCGGGAGACCAACAACTGCGACAAAGAGGATTTTTAAAGAGGATTCAACTATGGTGCAAATGCACGGCGTGTGATTAAGACTAGTACCTTTGTATAGAGGAAGAATTAATCTACCAACATGTGCAATTTGCATCACGTATTTCAGTTAATAAAAAAAGTTATGTCCAATTTTGCATTACTTTCGGTACGGACTTAGTATCTTTCAGAGTAAAAGTGCCTGACAAAATCAAACAAATGTACATAGTGTTTTTTCCAGTCTTTATTTATGTTACATCTATTTCTAATCTTGCACTCGTCAAACCCAGGCTGCATAGATTCATACAGCTCATTGTTCTCAGGACTTCCTGCAGTTCCAGAGAGATTTTTATCAGATTGTAGATGAAGAAAAAGCTGGCAAGTTCAAGCAATGCATCCAGAAGTGCAAGCACACTATCAGAAGTGCTCCAAGCACGATACATATCTCCACAGGAGTAAACAATAGGTTCTGAAAGAATAGCCCAACATGACCTTAGAAAAATGTTGGCTAGTCTAATGTCATATGGCCAAAATAAGGCTCGCTGCTAAACTTAACGCAGTGTCCATCAAACCAGTCATTAATCTGGCTTTATCCAAAGCTAAAAACTAAAAACTAATAACTAAAAACAAAGAATCGATGCAAAGGAAAGTTTTAATAAAATTCTAGAACTAAAGTTGTATGAGCCATTGTAGCCTATTTAGTAGCTAGCTTCTACTCTTCTAGTTAGCAATTAGCACTCAAAACTCAACAAAATGTCCAAATGTTGTAGTATTTACTCTTAACAAACATAATTTTAAAGAAATGCAAATTACATTTATTAAAATCCTATAATATTGTAAATGTACAGTTGTTACCATATACAATAACGGTAGGTATAAACTGACATACCTTGCTTGATCTTTTTATTATTTGATAAACACAGCTATCAATACTTAAAATATCTTCATCAATATTATCAAAACGTGCATATAATAATTAGCTATTTTAACTTCTCCACTGATGCTGTTATTATATGAACTGCACTTGCTTCTACTTTATTACCTGCTGGTAAGCAATTTTCATATACAATACAATACTTTAATAGCTTCCTTTTTTTTATTAATCTAGAAAGCTAATAATGCTATTGATAGATAATTTTCAGATTTGAAACAAGGTTGTTGGTATCCTTAAGAGACCTGTATAAAAAGTTTCTTTTTAAAGGACTTTGATAGAGTACAGATGCTAGACACAGTTATTTTGGGGCATTTTCATGGACATAATGAACATCAACTAGATAAAAAAAAAATATCCCAAACAATAAAAACTTAACCCAAAGTTTAGCACATGACAACATTACTTCATGGCTTCGTACAACTTTATCATTCAAAAATGTTAAATTTCCTTTTCATTTTACTTTTCTTTTCTTTTTTTTAACTTTACGTTTTGATGAATAAGCAATACACATTATTTTGACATTTACCGTTTGACTTTTAACAATTGTCATTGTCGCAAAGAAACTTGACACAAGAAAATTATGGAAATTTGTATGAAATGTGAAAAATGTGTATGAATCAAAATGTTTAGGTAGTCCTGGATGAGCAAGCAGAGGGCAAGGAAAAACTCCCTGAGAAACCTTAAGAGGGACCAGACTCAACAGGGATCTTATCCTCATTTGGGTCACACTGTGTGTTAGGAGGCTGGAAATACAATATAACAATTGATGTCTTTAAGTAAGGTAGACTGTAGGAAATTCCAATCCTGAACTATTGAGCAACTGCAGTCACAAGTCCACAGAGAACAGCTGTCTGCATCAGCCAATGCCAGGACCATCTTCATGGTAAAGTGAACCTGTCCCCAGTGACCACACGCATCCCAAGCAGACACGGGACATCCATGCGACGAGATCTCAAACCAGACGCGGGACACCAGGACGAGTCAGAGGGCAGAGGGGGTCTGGATCACTGGCAGCTCAGGAGCGTAGCTTGACAGAGAGAGACAGGGAGAGAGAGGGAGAAAGGGAGAGAGAGAGAAGAGAAGAGAGCAGAGAGAGAAGAGGAGAAAAGAGAAGGAGAGATAACAGTTAGGTTTGGTCACAGTTACATAATGTAGAAGGTGAATGTCTATTTATTGCAGAGTACATGCAGGGACTCCGGCAGGACTATGACAGTTTAATTAAAAGAGAGAACCAGAAGGAAACACAGACATGAGGGGGAACTGGGATGTAAAGCAACTAGTCACTTCATCGTGAACAAACATAAAGGTGATCAATGAGAGTGGGGAAGACAGCATCTAATTATACCAGTCCCCCAGGTCTGCTCCTTCACCTAAGGCAAATCTATTCACAAAAATGCTCGGCTAAATAAATAGTTTTTAAGCCTACACTTAAACACTGAGACTATGTCCCGAACATTAATTAGAAGGCTATTCCATAATCTTCCAAAGACACTAGCAGTTCTCTCAGATACTGCAGCGCAAGAACATTCAATGTTCTATACTCTATGTCAAATGTAGTATTTAAAAATATGTTTAAGCATATGTTTTCCTAAAGTCACATCCATTATTTGAAATGAATGAGCAATCGCACAAATTCGAGATGTGTTTTAATCCCGAAGGCACAAGCAAAGACGTATCGATGTGCACATGTGTACCATTTCAGAGGACTGATGTGTCCACATTAGTGTCAGATAAAAGTCACTTGTAATTATGAATGCGAAACATCATGATATGCAACTCCAATCTGATGAAAACATCTGGCTTGTAATGTGAATGTACCCAAAAGTTATTGGATATTGTCGTGCATTGCCCACTTTGTATCAAAAACAGACAAACATTAAAATTAAAATTATTTTATTTCATGAAACATATCATTGGTATAATACCATCAACCTACTTTACTAAGTACTAACCCAACTCCATAAACACAGTGTGGTATCTATCGAATATTGGAGGTTTAGGAAAGGGACATATAAGTGCTACAAGAGAGATTAGCACGATTTTGTTCAAAAACGGCCGGAAAGCATTTAGCGGCAAACAGGAAAATTCTGAGATGCAACTAGTTCCCCAGGGATCAGGCATCTTTTAAAATAAACTCACCAATTTTCTTCCCCCCCAACTCATCTTCTAGTCATGTAATTTGGTTTACCAAAACATACAAATATGGTACTAGATCCATCCACCACCTATTGGTGGTATATATTTCTGAAGTTGTATTGAAAATAAAACATATTAATATGAGTTGGTTATACAGTAATAATGTGGTTGGTTATACAGTAATAAAGTTGCCGGATTGTGATCTTTTTAATCCAGTATAAAAGCAAGTAATTTTGTGCTAATTAACATTTAGCTATTGTAATTTTGTCATAGTTACAAATGCTTTGGAGCCTGACAACCTTATTATTAGTAATGCAATTTAAAATAATTAGATTGGAACATTTAAAGCGCAATGTCACTTACTACACAACCTAGTCCAATTTGCAATAGAAAGGCCCATGCCAGTTTCATGAATTGTATTGATGCCTATAACAGGATCCAATGAAACAACAGGCAGACTGTTTATCTCCTTCTCACTCCTTCCTGAAGATGAGGCTGCAATATCCTATCAGTATTGCATTTTCCGTTTTGGACAACAACAAGGCTAGGCTTATGCTACAAGTTTTCCTCATGGTTCTTTTAAAATCATGAAAAAAAAGTGTTGGACTGATGTTCCAGTATTAGAAAATGTTGTGTGTGAACTCCCACTGGACACGAGGAGAATTACATTAGCAAACAGGTAGAATTAGCAAGAGTTGTAGGAGTTGTTTGTCCTGCTGGACATTACATTTCAACACATGCACGAATGCACGTACACATACTAACACAAGACCACAGTTAATTTTTTTTTCCCTTTCATTATTTTGGTGCTTACAGAAACCATGAAGAGAAATTACAAAGTACACAAGGAGCTTAAAATCTCAGGAGCTTAAAATAAACATATTAGTTGCAAAACAAGGTTATTTTCTATCCCATGCTATTTTTGTTCATGCAGCTAATTGCCAGCTATTAGCTAGTGGCAATGGGTGTGAAATGCTGGTAGGCTGGTAGTTTGTTCTCCTACAGTAAGATTTTTTTTTTTCCTTAACCACAAAAACATCACTTTGTAAATCACGCCTTGTCTTTCATCCCACACGCATTTCACTCCAACTCACTGTAAAATTATAGTACTCATTCTAGAGTGAATCAAGATTAGCAGCTAATAGACTATCTAGCGAAGACACAAGAATCTGTCTACCTGTTTGAAAAAATTATATTCACATGAAATATTAAAGCTAATGAGCTAATATTGTTAACAGGCTTCCCTGTTGTTGTTATTTCACAAATATAAATTTTCTATGAGACATAAAAATCCTTTCCTATGACACAAATATAAATTTTTATAAAGACTGCTGCTTCAGTGTTTTTAGATCACTAAAAACATACTAAAGTATAATTACAAGCATTTCATAAGTGTCAAATGCTTTTATTGACATTAAATTTATGCAAAGAGTGTTGACACTTCTTATTCAAGACCTCTGCAACTTGCCCTGGCATGTTGTCAATCAACCTCTGGGCCACATCCTAACTGATGGCAGCCCATTCTAGCATAATCAATGCTTAAAGTTAGTCAGCATTTCTGGGTTTTTGTTTGTCCATACGCCTCTTGAGGATTAACCACATGAACACAAAGAATAGTATAAAACATTCTCTGAGAGCAACTTTTCTCAATGCCCTTTTCAGCATAAAGGACCACCATGCCATAAGGCAAAAGTGATAACTACAGTAAGTGGCAATTTGGGTTCCATGGCCAGGAAACTCCCCAGAGTTGTGGTCAATCCTCAAGAGGTGGGTGGACAAACAAAAACCCACAAATTCTGACATTCTGACTTGATGTAATCATGAATAAAAGCATTTGACACTTATGAAATGCTCGTAATTATACATCAGTATATTATAGTAACAGCTGGCGAAAAGATCTAAAAAAAAAAACACTGACGCAGCAGACTTTGTGAAAATTGATACTAGTGTCATTCACAAAACGTTTGGCTACAGCTGTATGTCTGTACTGTTAGAACTAGTAAGAAAATGTGCATCTTCAGCATGTGTGCAATGATAGCAAAAAAAAAAAAAAAAAGATAAGGAAGCATTCAGATAGGTTTAGGCTGCTGAAACTGAAACATAGCAGATCTAAACAGAGATAGAGGCAGCTGACACAGGTAGGTACAAGTAATGTAGCTGCATACACGTACTATAGGTTTGGTGCAGAGTCCCTGACCTGCACTCTGTATACAGCAAGCAGTGCTGGACCAAGGCCAGGAAGATAGTGAAGGACCTCAGCTACCCCAAAACTGGACTGTTGAAAATGGGAAAGAGCTTCCAATTCCAGAAGGACAACACAGAGAGAATGAGGAGGAGCTTCTTCCCATAGGCTATTCGGACTCTGAATACAGACAACACCCTGGTTTAATCTTATATTTACATCTTACAAGTTAACTTGTTTCAACACAACTACCTCAACTGTTACTGCTCACCTTGTTTGCACTGCTGTCTTCCTGTTGGACATATATTTTTGCACATGAACAATCATGGATATGGACACTCTACCCTTTATGTCTTTATGTCTGACCCATCCTTATGCCATTTATAGTGTTCAATATAACATAATTACATTACCACACATCTGTATACATTTCTACTTTATATTTTCACTTGCATATATTTATTAGACTGGCTATTAGTATTTTTTATTCCTTTTATTCTTATTTGTATTTGCACATATTATTCTTATTCATATTTTGCCTACATCAGTTTTGGCTTAGTGCAGATTTTATTTAACTACCTTACAATTTATTTAAGTTTTTCTGGTCCTTGGCAGTTGTGTAAGCACTTCACTGCAAGTTGTACTGTGTGTGATTGTGTATGTGTCAAATAAAATTTGAACTTGCAGATGTAATGTCTGGGCTGTCCGCTGTATAATTAATGAAACAACAGAGAAGAATAGCATTTTAAATTGCAAATAAATTAGGTGCCGTAGTGTGTGTGGTAAAACACAAAATATGGTCAGTTTAACAATACATTGCACTGGGAATCAGCGGCATTGAAGTAAATATACAGTAGAGTCCTTGGAGGCATGAGTGAATGAGTGCAAGGAGGAGTAATGAGAAGTGACCGGAGTAGTACAGTTTGTTCTGGACTCCACTGGCCTGCCAGTTCTTAAACCGTTCTTCAGTCTTCCGGTACTGTCTGCTAAACACTTCTTGTACTGGGTGAAATTGAGGTCAATGGTAATTTTGAGAGACTCCCTCAGACATTGTGTATGAAAGATATCCTGTAGGACTGGAAGCTTGTTGCCAATAATGTGCTCATCTGTCCTCAGAAGTCTCTGCAGGGTCTTGCGGTTCACAAACGAAGCGACAGCCAAACCAGACGATTATGCACCTAGGCAGGATGCTTTCAATAGTGCAACTGTAGAAGTTTGTTAGGATTTAGGGAGGGAGACCAAATTTTCTAAACCTTCAAAAGGAAATAGAGCTGTTGATTTTACCACAGGTATTTTACGAAGTGTACACTGTTGGTCTTATGTAGATACTGTGTAGCCAGGTACCTACATTGTACTCTGATATGCACCTCCCCAGAAATGTAAATCGTGTTGAGATGAGATTGATACATCTGATAGCACAGCAATTCTGGCTTCTACGCTTCCATTTAAAAAGTTTTTAGGAGATGAATTACAGTAACATGGACCAATGGATTTGTCTTCACCACACTACAAAGACTGCCAGAGGGATACAAATTCCTGGTGAGAGATTGCCACAAACATTGGTTCGGATGTCAGTTTTAATTTGCCGTTGACTAAACACAGTGGTATAGAAACCCCATCACTACCCAGTGAATTGGTGGAGTAATTGCAGAAGGACACACACACCAGCACATGAGATTAAATGCTTACAATGCCATAAACCACTTGCATAGCCTACGGCATAGGTTTTGCATAGACTTGACTAGAAGCATAAATCAGACTTAACTCTCCACAGTGGTACCATTGAGCTATAAGGGTTGTGTCCTCCTGAGTGCCAAAATCATATTTTTAGCTTTGGCAGCGGTTGCTGTCAATGCACCATTTGGCTAAAGTGCCAACCTCATTCTGTAGGCTGTCTCATGTCCATTGGTGATGAGGCCTATGATGCACACAGTGCCGTAAACCACTTGCATAGCCTACGGCATAGGCTCTGCATAGACTTGATTAGAAGCATAAATCAGGCCAAATCATCTTCTTAGTTTTGGCAGATGTTGCTGTCAATGCCCCATTTGGATAAAGCCCCAACCTCAGCTCTGTAGGCTGTCTCATCACCATTGGTGGTGTCGTTCAACCAGATGACATTTGACCTATTCCTGGCAGCACAAACAGGTAAACAGGGAAGATGGAGCTGAGAAAGCATCCCCGTGGAGCTCCTATTTTCAAAGTTATTGGGGAAGAAATGCATTCATCAATTTGCACCACCTGCTTGTCAGAAAGTCCAAGATCCTAGATGCTTGTCAGAAAGTCCAGGATACTAGATCATTGAGCTGAGTGGAGTTTTGCTGAAACTATGGTCATTGAGCTTAGTGGAGTTTTGCTGAAACTATGGTGTTAAAGGCAGAGCTGAGGTCATAAACAGTATTGTTATATACAGTTTGCTGTTTACCTTATCTAGCTGTGAGAGTAGTGTGCATTGTCTGTGGTATGAAAATTTATGATGGTCCATGCTGGCCATAAAGGAGGAACAAATGTGGGTTTTGACTAGCCCCTCAAAGCACTTCATGAGTGTGGATCTTAAAGCTATAAAGTGGCAGTCATGCAAGGATCTGGCTGCAGAGATCTTCAAGACTGGTGGTCCTCTTTAAGCATGTGGAAAGTCCACTTCCTGATGACACACCCCTTAGAGTAACAACAGCCGACGTGGAGAGGATTCTAAAAGGAATTAACCCCCGTAAAGCTGCAGGCCCTGATAACATACCAGGGAGGGTACTTAAGGACTGTGCTCAACAGCTGTCAGAAGTGTTAACTGACATATTTAACACCTCTCTGTCAACTGTGTCTGTTCCCACCTGCCTGAAGACTGCCACCATTGTTCCAGTCCCAAAGTGTTCAACAGTGACTTGTCTGAATGACTACCGACCCATAGCTTTAACCCCGGTAGTCATGAAGTGCTTTGAGAGGCTGGTCATGACTCACATCAAAGCCTCCATCGATGCCACTGTGGACCCCCATCAGTACGCGTACAAGACAAATCGCTCCGCAGATGACGCCATCTCATCAGTGATCCACACAGCCCTTACACACCTGGAGAATAAGAATTCCTACGTCCGCCTGCTTTTCCTGGACTTTTCCTCTGCCTTTAACACCATCTCTCCACAGACATTAATTCTAAAGCTTTCCTCTCTTGGCTTAAGCCCTACAGTAGGGAACTGGGTCCTAGACTTCCTGACCAACAGATCTCAAACTGTCAGGATCCACGATACCATCTCCTCCACCATCACCCTCAGCATAGGCTCGCCTCAAGGTTGTGTGCTGAGCCCCCTCCTGTTCACTCTATTGACGTATGACTGCATAGCGAGACACTCCAGCTGTCATATAGTTAAATTCGCAGATGACACAGCAGTAGTGGGACGCATCACTGACAACGATGAATCCTATTACAGAGAGAAGGTGGAAAAACTGGTACAGTGGTGTAGAGAAAATAACCTCTGCATCAATGTAAAAAAGACCAAAGAGATGGTGGTGGACTTCAGAAAGGAAGCGATCTCCTCTCCCCCTACACATTGATGGAGCAGCTGTGGAAGTGGTCTCCAGCTTTAAATATCTAGACGTCCACATAGCTAAGGACTACTGGACCGTCAACACCTTGGGCCTGATTAAAAAGGCTCACCAGCGCCTCTACTTCCTCAGGAAGCTAAAACGAGCTGGGCTTGGGAACCTGGTTCTGAAGAGTTTCTACCGAGGAGTGGTAGAAAGCATCATCAGCTCCTACATCACTGTGTGGCATGGCAACAGCACCGCAGCTGAGAGGAAAGCCCTGCAGA
>JAQMYJ010000010.1:19364914-19377424 GCA_030014305.1 Clarias laeviceps | reverse complement strand
TATTTTACAGGATTTTATTGGCAACTTTTTTGCCAGTAAATTATTGTAAATTCTACAGTATGTTCTTTACAGTGCAGGGAAGAAAGGTTCTACAGAAGGAATATGAATATATAGGAATATATCTGAGGATTTGGTTTCAAGATCTGCCCTTGGTGGGTTGCCATATCCTGCACTACTCAGCCACTGCATGCAGTGCTGTGGTCACAAGACAGGTTAGAAAAATGGCAGGGTTGTATCATGGAAGGGCATCTTCTGTAAAACGTGTGCCAAGTTGTTGTGCAGATCAGGTGACCCCATGATGGGAGCAACTGAAATAAAGTATATAGTTCTGAGAATATGCAACACTGTTTTTTACTAAATATTTGGACCCAGGGTATTTAAGGCTCTGAAGATATTGGACTCTGGGTATACAAGCCGATAATGTAGAGGTAATGTAGAGGTAAACCACACCACATATAGTTTTTCTGAATTGCTTACATGCATTGGTCAAATCTGAAGTCAAAACTTTTCACAGTCAGCAAAACCACAGACTATGTGGACCAAACTGTGACTCATTTTTCATTGTTTTCACACAAAATGCATTCAATGACCACATCATCCAAAATGCATAAATTCTTGTTTCATGCTTATTACACCAGCTGCAAAACACAAAATATTTTCAGCACATTTTTTAAATGCAAACACATTGTTGTCAAAACTGTTGCAACACAGAATGCTGATAAATTTTGGGCAGCTCTGCAGTAACCATATGGAGATATATAGAAAATCTTAGCAGAATATTTACAACAAAATGAAAAAAGTAATAATTCCAAACACATTTAATTGTAATTTCAGCTGAAAGATTACCCAGGTGTCCTGGGTTTAGTCCTGTTGTCAACTGATAACTGATCAGCTATCAAAATGAATCAAACTGAAAGCTGAAGACAATGGCAACATTTCTCCTGAGATTTTTTAAAGAAGAAAATCTCCAATACTTACTCATACCACTAAATCCCATTTCCTTTCATTATTGTTTATCCTTACAGTAAGACATTAAGCGACTGTATAATCATAGCTAGTAAAGCTAGTATAGCTAATCACCCCAGCTAATTAACTACCGCAACTGCAACTGCTAACTGCTACTGGATATTTTCTCCATCATCACTGAGCAGTTTGTGCCAAAGAATGAATTTTTTTTTTATCAGCTATTAACGTTGGGGATTAAATTGTTAGTGATAAAGAATAAATGTAGGTCCTGACGCAGAACGAGATGAGAACTGCTGATCTAAGGAATTTCTGAACAAACAGAAAAACAGTTTTTTTATCTTTAAAACTTGATGCTCCTCATCCATTACTGTGTGGACAGTTTGTCTCATGTCCTTATATGTACCGCCTCACACACACACACACACATCATTCATCATGATTAGAGTGACTCATAGGGGCAGCGTGTTCTTCTTCCACAGACTAGTTTAGGAAACATCATCACATTGACTGAGTGTTTAATACAGTGTGTGTGAGAATGTATGTGTGTGTGTGTGTGTGTGTGTGTGTGTGTGTGTGGTGAGATCAGTTTTGGCAATTATGGCTATATGCTTCAGGAAGTGTTCCTGGGAAACATTACCTCATAACCTTTGTCATGTAGAAAACATTTTGTTTTGGACACACACACACACACACACACACACACACTCACACACACACACACTCACACACATATGCTGTTTAGCCAATTCAAAACACAACACTGAACTAACACTAGCTGGCCTTATAGTTAATTTACTGTACATCATCCTTCCTTGGTATAATGACCATACACACACTTTAAAACAGACCGCTCAAAAATTTGAACGTAAATGTCGTCAAACTAAATTGTTAGTACTCCAAATAGCATGGAAGGAGAGCCTTCTGAATTATAAAAAAGCTCTTAGTCCTGCTCGATCGATGAACTGTATCTCTCCACTCTTATAGGAAATAACAAAAATAATCCTAGATTTTTATTTAATGCCATAGCAAAATTAACTAGAAATAAGACCAATACAGAAATCTCAACAACATCATACAGTAGAGAGGACTTAATCTTAACAAAATCATAAATATTAGGCAAAAAATTTTAACTAACCACATCAGATCAGAACCTAGAATACTTTACTCCCCTTGAAGAGAATGAACTAATTTCACTCATCTCTTCTGCAAAATCATCAACCTATGAATTAGATCCTATTATCTCAAGCAGATAGTACCACCAATAACAGAACACCTGTTGAAAATACAGATGTGGCCGTGAAAAATGCGCGTTTTTCCCCGCGAAATGCCGCAATACGGCGTGCACTGTGGAAGGACTTTGTCTAAAAGCCAGACCAAGTACAACGAACAATTGTTTCCAATGCTGAAGCAAACATGAATTTTATTTTGTATAAAAGATAACACATTTTCAGCTTCAGTAGACACACAATAATTCAGATTGAAATACAACTGCCCCCTACAGGTGATGAACGGCATTTTCACAGCTTTCACAGCTTTCACAGATCTGTAATTAACTCTTCACTCCACAGTGATTCCAAAATCTTTTAAACTAGCAGTTATTAAACCACTAATTAGGAAACCTGGCCTCAAACCCTGTCAGGTCAGCTGTCCAATTACAGGCCGATATCAAACCTCCCCTTTATCTATAAGATTCTGGAAAAGATAGTAGCATAGCAGTTATTTTCATATCTACATAGAAATAGCATACACAAACTGTATCAGTCACGATTTAGGCTTCAGTGAAGCTTTTGACACCATTGATCATATTATTCTCTTTCACAGATTTTAAAATGTAGTAGGAATTAAGAGAATGTCCCTCTCCTGGTTCAGATCCTATTTGACTGATCGTTATCAGTTTGTAGATTTAAATAGTGACTATTCTGCAAGTTCGCAAGTGGAGTCTGTTGTTCCACAGGGTTCAGTTTGAGGCCCACTGCTTTTTTCTCTTTTCATGCTTCGTCTGGGCAACATAATTCGTAAGCATGGTACTAGTTTTCATTGTTATTCTGATGACACACAGTTATACGTCTCAGCAAAACCAGATGAGAAAAACTAGCTTAATAAAGTTGAGCATTGTGTGAAGGACATAAGCAACTGGATGTTAATTAACTTCCTTCTGTTTAATCCTGATAAGACAGAAGTTCTAATCATGCAGCTAGAAGCAAGCGTTTTTTTTTCACACTGAAAGTTTAAATGGCCTTTCTGTTCCATCAAGTGCAACTGTAACAAACCGGCTACTATTATTAAAACAGTAACCTGCCGTTAGCAGAAATCAGGGAGAGTAAGGACCATCAGAGGCAACAATAGTAGATATTCCACGTGTATTTACATTCAATGTTGTGCTATATTTACAGCACTCACACGCACACCCTGTCACACCACATTCACCCAGTCCATAGCTTTCAGTTGAGTCCTTTCTGTCTCAACACAAAGTCCATAAACAAATACACAGAAATAGAGAACGTCCCACTCCACGCCCGATGTCCTCAGTGAGCGGCGTCCCTTTAATGGTGGCGCGGATGCAGCCGAAGATGCAGCCCCGCGTGCACACTGCTACCAGTGTAGTTTTCCTGAGAGAACAGCTGTCAACACACAGCAACTCCCGGGAAACACACACACAATACACAAATAAAACAAAACACCCTCATGCGTATTGGATAAAAACATATCGCGCATTCAGGTTTACATAACATTTAGCTTTTAGCTATTAGCATTTAGCTCTTGGCTGTGTAATGGCTGCTGTTACCTAGCCCAGCCTCTCTTCTTCTTTTATTAAATTCACAGAGAAAGCCCCCACAGCGCCCCCGCTGGCCGGGAGCCCGTAACCAGGCAACCGCCTGTTATACCCCCTCCCCCTTGGAAGAAGGCGTGACTTCGCCGAAAAATGGTTTTAAATTAGCTACGTGGACCGTGAATGGTCCAGCTTGATTAACCAGTTCCACCTGGTAGTTAACTTTGGAAAGGACCTTTCTAATTTCTGCTGGCCCTTTCCATTTTGGGGCTAACTTGGTCATATGCGAGTCCTCTGCCCGAGACTGAGGGAAAGCACGGACCCACACAAGGTCGCCCACATTGTACGTGACTACCCGTCGTTTGGCGTTGTAATACCTCCCTTGCCGTTCCTGGGCGCGGGCTACATTGCTCCGGAGGACTTGGAACAGGGCTTCCGGACGCTCCACTGTGTAATAGGCAGGATGATCAGGTGGGATGTTTCGGCGCAGCATTCGCTCCAGTGGTCCTTTTAGCTTGCGTCCCAGTGCTATCTCCGCTGGGGTATAACCAGTGCTTTCCTGCCAGGCTGTGTTGATAGCAAACCGGAACTCTGGAAGCCATTGGTCCCACTGCTTGTGGTTTTCTTTGACGAATGCTGCGATCATGAATTTTAATGTCCGGTTAGTCCGTTCTGTGATGTTGGTTTGGGGATGATATGCGGTGGTGAGCTTCTGGGTGACGCCGCAGTGCCGGCAGATGGTGTTGAGTAGCTGGGAAGTGAACTGCGGACCTCTGTCGGAAACCAGGTAAGCTGGTGTACCCCACCGTGTGAAAATCTCCCTGGTTAAGATGGTGGCTATGTTGTGGGCTTTGGCTGTTCTTAAGGGGAACATCTCGACCCATTTGCTGCAGTAATCGACGACCACCAGCAGATATTCGTTGAGCCGGGATGAACGGGGAAATGGCCCCATGAGATCTACCCCCAACATGTAACCAGGTTCCACCACAGGTGTGCTTTGTAATAGACCCGCCAGCTTACTTATACGGGGTTTGTATTTCTGACAGGTTACACAGTTCTTACAATATTCCCAGACATCTCGGCGTATCTCTGGCCAGTAGGCGACCTCCAGCAGCCTCCGCAGGGTCTTCATTCGTCCCAGATGACCACTGAGAGGGTTGCTGTGGGCGTACTGCAGATATTGAGGTCACAGAGACATTGGGATGACCAGCTGGAGGAGACTACATCCAGCCTGTTTGGGGATCTGACGATAAAGGAACTGGTTCACTATGCAGTAGTGTATCTTCCTTATGTCAGGCTCTGACTTTGCCTCTCTCCACAGTACGTGAAGCGCCTCATCCGCATTCTGAGCCTTCTCCAACTCCCCCCAGTCACATGGCAGACCCAACTGCAGATCGTTGCCTTGGTGTACCGCCAGATGGGCATTTGTAGTCTCTCCCTCCCAGCGCTGTGACAAGGAATCAGGTACGGTGTTGCACTGCCCTTTTCGGTACTGAACTACAAACTCGAATGCCTGCAGTCTGAGCACCCATCGAGTTAGGCGTGAGGAGGGGTTCGGCTGATTAAAAACCCACGTCAAAGCAGCATGGTCTGTGATGATGGTAAATGCTTTGCCTTCCAGATACTGATGCCATTTCTCCACTGCCCACACCACAGCCAGACATTCTTTCTCTGACGCCGAATATCTGCTTTCAGCTCCATGCAGCAGCCGGGAGGCATAGGCGATCACATGTTCCCCATCCTCGTGATCTTGGGTAAGTACTGCACCTAGACCGACGTTGCTGGCATCTGTCTGCACCTTGAAGGGGCGGTTGAAGTCTGGAGCTGTTAAAACCATTGTGTGTTGCAGAGCCGCTCTCAGATCTTCGAAGGCTGACTGGCATTCGAGGGTCCACACCCACTTGGCTCCTTTCTTCTTCAGAGCGTGTAAAGGAGCAGCACGCTCCGAGAAGTGGGGTATGAACTGGTGGTACCAACCAGCAAGACCTAGGAAGCGCTGTAGCTCCTTCAGATTGCAGGGAACGGGGTAAGACTGAATCGCTGCTACTTTGGCTTCTTCCGTTTTTATGCCTTCAGCCGATATGATGTGCCCTAGAAAGGAGAGGGATGACTGGCAGAGATTGCATTTTTTAAGGTTTAGGGTGAGACCGGCAGGTTCAAGGATTGTGAATATTTGTCGGAGGTGATTAAGGTGAGAAGTGGTGTCCTTTGAATAAACAACGATATCGTCAATATAAAAGAAACAATACCTTCCAATGGCGTCTGCCAAAACAGGTCATGAGTCTCTGAAAAGTTGCTCCTGCATTTTTCAGGCCAAAGGGAAGACGGAGGAATTCGTATTGATTGTGCTTTGTGACGAACGCTGTTTTAGGAATGCTGTCTGGATGCATTTCCACCTGCCAATAGCCGCTGCGCACATCCAACGAGCTGAACACCGTAGCCCCGTAGAGCACTTCCAAGATTTCATGGACTTGGGGCATAGGGAAGCCATCCAACGGTGTCTTGCTGTTGAGAGCTCTAAACTCTACACAAAAACGGGTTCCACCGTCCCTTTTATGCACCAGCACGACCGGGGCGGCCCACGGCGAGATGGATGGCCTAATGATACCCGCTTCCAGCATTTTGGCGACCTCTTCCTCCACAATTTGCCGCTTGTACACAGGAACAGGGTATGCCTTCTTCCTAACAGGTCTCTCATCTGTGGTATAGATATGGTGGGTGATGGCCTTGGTATGGCCAATTCGGTCTGTACACACTGTTGGCCACTCTAGCAACAGCTTCTGCAACTGATGTTTGTGTTCTTCAGACAGGGAGGCATTGCTTACCAGGCTGGAGATGGCTGAGTTGGTGGCATCAGACACTTGGGGTAATGGATTGGCCACATACAGGGAGACTTGCTTTAATGGTGGTTTGGAAATAGGAGGGCGTGAGCAGCTACTAGGAGAGGGAGGATGAGGAGTGGAGATAGCGACCAGTGGCGCACTCATCAAGGCTTTTAACTGTGAGTCACGCCTCTTCATGCACTCCACCATAGAATGGCCTACGTTGTTCAGCTGCTCCTCACACTGCTGTTTCACTGTCTGACACAGTTGCTGCATCTCCACCTGGGCATTCTCCAGTTTGTGTTGGTATGTTAATACCCCTGTGTTGTGGATGCGTTGCAGCTCACCCATCCGATCTGACAGCTCATCCATTCGCCGGGTGAGTTTGTCTCCCAGCGCCTGCAGAGTCATCTCTATCTGACCGTGGCGGGCTGCTAGCACCATGGAAATGAGGCTTTGGTCGTCTTCAGCGTCGACGGGAGGAGGAGGTGGAGGCAGCTCTTCATCAGTGAGCGGTTGCTCTACCCCATCATCACCTTGTGGGCCCTCGTCTTGAATGGGCTCACGATGCGTCACGAAAGGGCCTGCTTTGAAGTCGTGAGCTACCGACCCTTCCTCAGCTCGTGCATCGGACTCGGCCATGAATTGCCCAATTTACCTTTAACAAACAGAATGTTTAACCAAACCCTTGAGTGAGTGTACTTCAGAGTGTAAAATGGAGTAAGAGAAGACTGGCTAGGTAACAGCTAACAGCACTAATAACCATACAGAAATGTAAATTACACGCAATATATATATATAGCTCTGATGGCCCCACGTTGGGCGCCACTGTAACAAACCGGCTACTATTATTAAAAACAGTAACTAGCCATTAGCAGAATCAGGGTAGAGTAAGGACCACCAGAGAAACGGTTAATATATTTAAGTGTATAAACATTTAATGTAGTACTGTACAAATTACCACTCACTCGCCGGCCACTCATACCACATTCATACAGTCCGTGTTCACACTCATACAGAGTCCTTTCTCTCTCAACTCAAGTCCATAAGTAAAATAAACAAAACCAGAGGCCGTCCTGCTCCACGCCCTATGTCCTCAGCGACCAGCGTCCCTTTACTGGCGACGCGGGCGCAGCCGATGATTTGGTTGCGTGTGCACACTGCCACTGACGTGTTCGGTCCCGGGGCACCGCCGACACACACCAGCTCCCAGAACACACACAAACACAGAACAACAAAAAACATAACCACAGCAGGAGGAACGCCGTAAGTGCACTGTAAACAAATACAAATGTGATAATGCCTCAGCGGGTTTCACATAAATACACAAACAAAACAAAACAATCCCAAACATACTCACATGCGTAGAGGACAAATATATCCCACATTCAGGTTAGCATTAGCTTTAGTTTTTAGCACTTTAGCTTCAGCTGTGTAATGGCTGCTGTTACCTAGCTCTAGCCTCTCTTCCTCTTTTATAGGAGTTGCTTAATTAGCTCCCACAGCGCCCCCGCTGGCCGGGAGTCCGTAACCAGACAACCGCCTGTTACACCATACTTTAAGTGTACTAAGTATACTTAAAGTTGTTCCACTTTAGCACACAAAAGTATAATTAATATACTTAAAATTGTGTAGATGTAGGATTTAATATACGTAGCATACTTTTTTTTGTACTTGGGCAAGGACATAAAAGGTAATTCCACATTATCTTACTCCAGTATTAAACATGTAATTGTACCAACCATACTGGTCAATAATTGTACATAACTGTACTAACCATATTGGTCATTGTCTGTTTTGTGTCGTTGTGTCTTTGTTTTTTGTTCCTTGCTTATACAACGATCTAATTGTTAAGCTGTCTAATTATACCTTTTTTAGTGATTCCTGAACTTTTTTTCTGTTTGGCATTTTGAGTATTGTCTACTCTTTTGTGTTGGTTGCACTGGGTGTTTGTTTGAGTTCCACTCCATTACAAAAGATCACATGTTTCAGGAATTAAACACCTGAACACATTAAAAGAATTACATTAAAAGTACAAACATATGGGTAAGAAATAATGTGTGCATTAGTTGCAGTGTTTTAAAAGACCTCCTGTCTTATGCAGTGAGAGAGAATACTGTCTCCATGACAGCATGCCATCTGACCACTGTTGACAGCTTTAGTCACTGTGTGACAAATTACCTGTCATTAAACCCGCTGCACCAAACAATACGGCCTCTGCCAGTGCTTTGCCCTGCTAGCAAACATGTAAATCAATCCACCCCAGCAGGATGTAGACAGATCTTACTGATAGATAACTGTTTTGTGGGAATGCTATAGATACACTGTAACAGAAGCTGACGAGATTGTGTTGTCTGTCCCTTTTTCCTTTTATATAAACCAAAACACATCGATAGTGAAAGTGAAAGTGAATAATACCATTTGAAATTTAGTCCATTTAAAAACTTCTTATAGAGTGTATTACATGGACCCCCATATAGGAAATCTCCAGCATTACAGTTATTATATTTATTGAAGATCTCTCTCTAGCTCTCTCTCTCTTTCTCTCTCTGTGTGAAGACACTTGCAATAAGCTGTCATGTATTATTTTGAGGTAGATAGTAAAGCTGTTTTGTGCACGGTGAATGTTTATTTCAGTATGGCCTCTGATGAGGACTGCCAGGCCACATCAACTTTGCAGGCTTTGGTGAGGTAAAATAAATAAATAATAACAACAACAATAATAAGCATTTTTTTCCATTAATATGATTATAGTTATAGATTATTGTAGCGGACTATATACAGGAGATCTCCATGCAATTTGATAGACAAATTTTGTCAGGAAGATGTGCGAAGTTGGTCTTACCACTTGTCAAAAAGACTGAGTGCTGTATTGCGAACAAAAGGTAATTTTTAAACAAATTATTAGTAAAAAAAAATTTTTCCATTAAATAAGTTTTTTTTTATATCCACTGTATATGAAAACTTCCAGGCACACATGTGAGTAATGTAACTCCTTGTACAACCCTGGAAGTGATTCCACCACAGCTTGTGCTTGTCACACATCTAGATAAATATGATGACTCTTTGGAAAATGCAAATCTTTCTTATAAAATGTGCAATATATTACGCTTACCTGAGAAACTGCTACATTCACCCCAATTCAGCTGAAAAAATCTGGTATGAGCCTTGAGAACCGTACAGAAATGCGATGCAGGAGAAAAGGAGCTAACACTAAAACAGGGTATATTATATGCAACTGACTTTCTCATTAATATTTTATACTTTGGCTACAGCGAACGTATGGAAGAAGAATGTCTCAATGACATGCTCCAAACCGACCTGGCCATTTAGGTCATTTACTCAGTTCTTATATCTCGCTATAGCCAAACAGACAACCTGATTAGAGACGGTAAGTCCACTCACTGCTCTCCAGTGTCTCTCAACCTGTAATGAGCAAGAATCCATGGAATTCATCACAAGCCATCCTTTTCAGAAAAGATAAAACGCTGTAGATTTTTGGGGCCTGTGCTTTTATGGTAGGTATAAAGGACATTTTCATGCATTCTGCACTCAAACCAGAAAACAAGTATTGTGACCTGATGAGCCAAAACGTCACTTTTATGACTCTACAGTTAGTAAAAGTGACTGTCAATTTACTTCCAAAAATTGACATTTACCAGTCCATTCAGGGCCTTGGCACTGTGAAAGCCACACGAACATGGAAAGCTTAAAAGTATAAAATTCAACCCTAAAATCCTGGATGCATGGAAATAATGTTTTACAATTACTTGGTGTATAGTAGGTGGATGCTATGATTAGTAGGTTGGAGTCCTATATGATTATTTATCTACTATTGGATGAGATGTTGTCAACCCACATTTGAGGCAGTGCTCATCTGCCAACAAAGAGCTCTCCGGGGACAGAAGAGGCTAGCAGAAGGGCAAAGGCGTCCTCATCTACTGTACGCCTGAAACCTGTCCAGCCGAGACTAAAACTTCCATCCCAAAATTAAGTCTTCAAAGTAAATCCAGTGTCGTACAAACTAGTTTTACCCCCACAATGTAGAATAGCACTCATATTATGTATATCATTACTCAAATTATGTGTTTTTGTCCCAACCAGCAGGGGTCCAGATTCTGTAATATCTAGGCCAGACTTTTCCAGAATGCCAGAGGGCTCTCTCTCCAGAAAATGAAACCCTCTTCTTCCTGTGAAAAGCTATTTCCTGTGGAACTGTGGAACAACTATATACAGTAAAGCATATGAACTTTTCCCAATAAACTTTCTCGATATACATCATTACACTCGCTGAGTCATATGTTATGAATGAGAGAATGCCAAGAATTAAAATATTAGGAGGATATTGGCAATATGGTGCTTTATGAATATTTGTAACATCATGTTTAATATGAACTTAATGTAATCTCTAATGGAGACACTAAATAAATCTTAAATTTGGGTCATGAAATGGGTCAAGGAACATTTGTGGGATAGGTTACTTTACCATGCTTTTAATTTATTTAATTTATTAATTTGACTTTTTTTCCGGCAAGTTGTGCCGCATAGTGCATTGGGATCAGATTGGATAGGCTGGCAGCTGCTCCATGTTCTTTGGGTGCTCTTGATCCTGTCGGCAGTTTACTGGTACAGTGAAACCTTGGATTGCGAGTAACGCGGTTTGCGAGTGTTCCGCAAGACAAGCAAAGATTTTTAATAAATTTTGACTTGAAAAACTAGCAAGTCTTGCTTTACGAGTACAGAGTATCATGTATCACGCATGCGCTTCTTGTTTTGACGCCGAGCGTCACGTGATCACAACTGAGCCACCGGTTTCTCTCTCTATTGAGCTTCGGAATTGTGGTTTAATTCGCTTCCCATGCTGGGTCTTAGTGCGCATCTCTCACTGGTATAATCAACATCCGTGTTTACTATAACACTGTGACCATGTGTGTGTGTAAAACATATTTTATTTTCTATTTGCAAGCGTGTGTGTACAGCGCGCGTGTACTGTTTCACTGTATAACACACGTGTGTGCGCACATGTAAAGCAAAAGAAAGTCTCATTAAAAGGTTAAAAATCCATTTTCTCCCTCTCTGTCATTATGTGTGTGCGCGCATGTAATTTGACACCGTGCCGGGTCACACACTCTCTCTCTTTCTCTTTCGCCTTTAGTGTGTGTGTGTGGGTGTGTGTGTGTGTGTGCGTGCGTTTGTGTGTGTGTGTGCACACTCTGCTTTACATAGAAACACTGCTCTGTCGCGATTCTTTTCAAAGGTAAAGTGCATGTTCATTTGTTTGTTTGTTTGTTTGTTTTACGTTACAGCAGTTATTCCGTTAGTATGCGCTCACACAAGCGTCATTAGCGATGATCCTAATTTTTTCAGACAAAACAGTCTTTCCCAGAATGTGTGTTTATGTGAAATTCAAATAAGAAATAAGAGAGGTTTACTGTGTAAGAAAGTCTCATTAGAAGGCTAAAAATCCATTTTCTCCCTCAGCCTCTCTTATGTGTGTGCGCGCGCATAATTTGACACCATGCCGGTTCACACACTCTCTCTCGGGACGGGAGGGGCTTCACGTACACACACACACAGCGCCTGTGCGCATAAACGGAAACACTTATCTGTTGGGATTTATTTTTACTTTTTTAAAAAGGGAACGTGCAGGTTTATTTGTTTTATTTTTACTTTATATTTTGTGTTAATTATTTTTATTTATGTTTTTGGGGGCTGTGAAATGAATAATTAGAGTTTCCATTATTTCTTATGGGAAAATTAAATTTGGTTTATGAGTGTTTTGGAATATGATCCCACTTCCGAGCTTGTATTATGCTCGTAATCCAAGGTTGCACTGTATGTATATAATAATCAACGTTAATGTGTTAATGTTATGTAATGCAACCACGGGGGGGCGCAATCCAGTGTCTTCTTGTGCCAGTCCCAAGTCTGGATAAATGCAGAGGGTTGTGT
>JAQMYJ010000010.1:19331223-19344408 GCA_030014305.1 Clarias laeviceps | reverse complement strand
TTTGGACTGTGGGAGGAAACCGGAGTACCCAGAGGAAACCCACCAAGCACGGGGAGAACATGCAAACTCCATGCACAGAGATGGGAATCGAGCCTGGCCAGGAATCGAACCCAGACCCTGGAGGTACAAGGCGACAGTGCTAACCACTACACCACCGTGCCGCCATTATTAAAACTATTATAATAATAAAAAAAAAATGATTGTGTAATTTCCACTAGCATGCTATTTCAGCCTGCTTGAGGATAAGGAAAGCGATGGAGTGTGTTTCCTATGTCTGGATCCACTTCAGTGTTCTTAATACCTCCGCCACTTGTTTTGCTTTATTGCTGGAAAATGTGGCACGCTCTTGGCAGAACCCAGCCTTTTTTCCTTTTTCTTGGCCAGCAAATGACTTGGTGATGCATATAAAACAAAAAGAAATGTCTTTACAATTCCAATAGGAATGAGAGGGGAGCTGTATTCCTGGAACTGATGTCCACCTAGATGAGTCAGAAAGACGGTGAGAAAGACAGAAAGACAGACAAACAAGATCTTGTTCATGGCTAGTAGTAGTATGAGTAGTAGTGGAATATTGTGTTCTACTGCATTGCATTATACTAGGACAATTAAAATTTGGTCCTAATTTGGTCATATTCATTTATTTTAAATGTATACTTCAACTCAAGATTTAGTTCTAAATGAATGTAGTGCCACCATACTAATAGCTACGTAGTAAAGATCATTTAGTTCCACAGATCCTCTTACAAAGTGTCTCATTTGGTCAGAAACAAGTCTGTGGGAGACTTGTGATGTCACTAGCCGATTAGCCTGATTGGCTGATTAGCCTGTCTAATGTACTACCGTCTCAGACATACCCATAGCAAACATACATCATTCAGAAACTGGTTAAAATGGTTATCTGCTGATGCAAAATTCACATCGCAAATCTGGAGTTAGAAGTTTTCTACATCGCGCTAACTAGCATGTGCAGCACATTTAGTTTATTCAGCATTCATCAGAATAAACACCACAAAGTCGAGACAGTAACAGTGTGCCTCGAATGGCCTTTGAACCTGTAAATATGCAAGTGTACAGGTCCGTCATTCTAAGAGACATGAATCAGAGGCAAACACCCACACACACACACACACACGCACCGCAAACACACACGTGACAGGCAGTGACTAACACGTCCCCAGACAGGTGAACTCATCAAAATGGAAATCATATAATAAGATAAATTGCTTCTAGGAAATACATGTGTGATTTAGTGGTACTGTACATACACACATACACACACACACACACAGTCGCACACACACCAGCATGAATACAGCTGCTCATACTCATGTTTCAAGGTGTTTTTTTTTTCACTCTCTAGTCTCCTTTATCTCTTTTAAACATTTCGTAACCGTTTTTTTGGAAGCATAGAGGTTAATAACCAAACAAAATGTCATGCTAAGAGCCCTAATTATGTATAAAAGTGAATTTGTTTAGAGTTTGACATTAAGACAGAGATACAAGATGAATCCTCCTCTCGGGACGGTGAACTTTTCCCCTCGACTTTTGATGGAGCCCAGGAGTTCGCTGACAGACGCAAGCTAATCCTTTCCAAAAACCTAATATCCTCAGAGAAACAGTGTGTATCCGAGGCCATGCTAATGGGCTCAGACACATCATTTATTATCTCAGTAAAGATTTACTCGGATTTGCTCGGCTGTGCCGTACTGACGTGTTATTTTGTGTCATGTAGACGTAGAGCGACGATCTGAAATAAGGAAGGCGTGAGGGAACTTGTTTTGAAACACATGAAACGTTACATATTAATCACCACAAATATAAGACAAATATCTAATTAACCAATCACATGGCCGCAACTCAGGTGCATTTAGGCAGGTAGACGAGGTCCAGATGGTCTGATGACTTTCAAACTGAGCATCAGAAGTGAAGTGACTTTAAATGTGGCATGGTTGTTGGTGCCAGACGGGTAGGTCTGAGTATTAACTGCTGATCTTTTGGGATTTTCACACATAACCATCTCCTAAGGTTTATAGAGAATGGTGTAAAAAGAGAAAAAATCCAGTGAGCTGCAGCTGTCTTGTTGAAAATGTCTTGTTGGTGCCAGAGGTTGGCCAGACTGGTTACATCTTGTTACACCCAAGGTGTCCCAAGGAGCGTCTCTGAACCTTGAAGCAGATGGGGTACAGCAGAAGAAGCAGAACCAGGAAACTGAAGCTACAATTCACATGGGCCCGCCAAAATTGGAAAAACGTTGCCTGGTCTAATGAGTCTGATTTCTGCTGCGATATTCGGATGGTACTGTTAGAATTTGGCATAAACAACATGGATTGATCCTACTCCTTATCAATGGTTCAGGCTGCTGCTGCTGGTGTAATGTTGTGCGGGAGGTTTTCTTGGCACACTTTGAACCGCTTAGTAGCAACTGAGTATGGTTTAAATGTCACAGCGTACCTGAGCATTCTTGTTTACTATATCCATTTTTTTATGATGACATGATCAAAAATCAGGTTGATGTCTCAAACTGATGATTGTTGAATATGACAAGCAGTTCAATGGTCTCAACAGTCACCAGATCTCAATCCAATTGAGCCCCTTTGGGATGTAGTGAAACAGGAGATTCAAATCGCAGCCAAAAGATCTGCAACAACTCCATGATGCTATTGTGTCAATATGGACTAAAATCCATCCAAGGAATCTTTGTAAGTCAAAGAATGCTTGCATGACCTTGGTGAATCTATGCCATGAGGAATTAAACCAATTTTGAAGGCAAAAATGGTCCCAACACAATATATACAGTATAATATGCATAAGCCATCTAGGAACCTCTGTAGTCCAACTAGGGAACATGGAAACCAATAGTGATTGCCTTTGTATTTATTCCCATTTTGACACCTCTGGTCAAAATTCACCTCTGGTCAGAATTTTCACACACTACATGAAATTTGTTACGTATTACTGTGAAGTGCGCGTAATGAAAATGTAAAATTGCATTTATTAAGCAGATTTTAATGGCACACTCATAAGCACATATAAAAAAATGTACAGCACCATCTGTTTAATGATTTTTTTTCAAGGTCGCTTTTTTTTTTGTATTTTTCCCCGATTTTCTCCCTAATTTAGTCGTGTCCAATTCCTCCCGGTCACTAGGGGGCTCCCACATTAAGCTTCTACTACCACTCAGCCGGGAGGGCTGCAGACTATCACGTGTTTCCTCCGACCCACGTGACGCCAGCCGGCCACATCTTTTCGAACTGCTCGCTCACACACCGTTGGGGGCGGCGTAACACACTCGGAGGACAGCGCTATCCGCTCCTTCTGCTTGCGTGAGCTCACAGACGCCCCTGATTGGCTGTAGAGCTGTGATTAATGTGGGAGCACTAAGTACCTCTCATCCCTCCCCACTGAGAGAGCTCGGACAATCAGCTTTCTCTCGACCTCCGGCTGCGAGAGGTTACAGCATCACCTGGGAATCGAACCAGCAATCTCCAGACGATAGGGCGAGCACTAAGGTCGTTTTTTTATGATTTAAGGCCGTTTTCCATTTCCATTTCAAATTAGCATATCTTCTGTTCCTCTGGGCCGATTGCGACAAAACAAAGCCTACTGTATATGTTATTTCAAGCTCATTAAAATTTGTTCATTAGTTTTTATGTGATGCGTGCACAAACAAACAGACAAACAGACAGACAAAAATTCTGAAAAAAGATTCTTGATCTGTTCTAGTACTTATCTTTTTTTTGCAAATCTCTTCAATGTACAGACATGCCAACTTTACAGTTTTATTTTAAGTATATTTATATAAGTATTATAAGTATAATACATTATTAATACTTTAGTTGCTTTAGTTAAGAGCAACAACTTGCCTATGTACTGTATATAATGAGAGATACAGTATGATATTAAAAGGTCTTCAAATAACACAAACATGTCTTTCAGAAGGCCAAGGTTCAGCGGGATATGACATTTTATCCTTTTTTTAAAAATTGCAGTATTTTGTTAACAGTAAAAGGGGGACTTTTAAGGGGAATTGTCACTGGCATCCTCAACCCCCAGATTGACCAAATGAAAGTTAGAAATGCCTTCAGATTACATTTGATCATAAAACTGTGGGGGTCTGTTTACTTACTGGTTCAAAACAATGCTTTTATTCATCAGTATGTGTGTGTGTGTGTTAATCTTTGCTCCATGTGCCTGAAACAGCCAGCTGAGTCATTTCTGGTCATGGTGAGTACAGAAGATACTCTCGCGCTCGAAGAAGAAAAGAAAAAAAGCCCACCAATCAGAGAGCATGGTCTGATAAACCCCGCCCTTTACAGTAGAGCGCGCAGGTTTGTGGAGTATAAAAGGCGGACCCGAGGCTCTCCGAGCGCACGGTGCTGCTTGGACGTGTCAAGAGCGCAGCCCGCGCAAAGAATACACACCAACACCGGCAAAGATTTTTTTTCCACGTTAAATAATAGTCCAAAAATAGTTTGTATCATAGATCAGATTTTTTTTTTATTAGTATTTTTCTGTGCGCGAATATGAGGCGGTTGGTGCTGCTGGCGCTGTGCGCGTGCAGCGCGGTGGTGTGTGTGCCGAAGACCGGCAGGAATAAGCGACAGGGGCAACAACAGGTCACCCTACCGGAGGAGCTAGCGTACACACACCAAGGTGAGGGAAAACACACATCCGTTAGGACAAATGTCCAAAGAGTGTTTCCAGTTAAATATGTGCAACTGCAATGCCGTTTAAAAGTCTACAAACTTAATGCAATATTATAAATACTGTAAGTGTTATACTGGACATATGGACACATCTCCAGCATTCATAATATTGGAATAGCATTTAAAGTCTGAAAACTTAATGCTTTAACTTTAAACTTAATGTGTTAAAAATCAGTGTTATACTGTACATGCATCCCCAGCAAACAACATTCTGTAATGTTTTGCAGTATATTTAACAGTTGCACTATTACTATATGATCTGTTTGATGTGTTAATATACATATATCTGTGTGTGCGTGTGTGTGCGCGCGTGCTTGTACTGTTATGAAGGACCAAAATTACAGCTATAATGTTTTGCACCTATTTTATTTGTGTGTGTGTCTGTGTGTGTATGTGTGTGTGTGTTACTATGTATATGTGTTAATATGAAACACCAACCATGCAGCTACAATGACACTTTCAAGTTGCTTAAAGTAGCATTTTGTTAAAAAAATTAATTCCTAAATTTCTTCCTTACGACTAATATAATCCCTCATAATGAGCACAAAATAAAATCCCACAAAAATAAGATTGTTTTACTGTAGTTTTGCAAATTATGTCATTTAAAAGTTATAAAACTAATTCATATAGATGTTTTATTTTATGTAACATTGTTAAGCCACAAAATCTAATTTTATTGCTAAACAGTTATGGAACTTAACAGCCAGAGCAGGTATTTGGACAATAAGTTAGGGTTTATGTTTGTCAAAATTTATAAAATTAAATGTAATAAATTCAAAATTTACTTTAAACAGCATTTTTAGCTATAGGATGTAATTTTATCATTAAGAAATTGTGTACAATACCAGATACTGGTCATATTTGCACATTGAATTATGACTTCTTTCACCCCCAAATTAAACACCGATGCTTGATTTAAACAATATTGTTTAGCTACAACATTTCATTTAAGGGTAATAAAACGTTATTGCACCTAAAATATATTCTTTATATTAACATTAAACAGCATTGTTTAGCTACAGAATGTCATTTTATTCATGAATAATGTGTAAAATAAAAGGGCGAGTCCGTCTATGCACAGAAAGTTATGACATATATTGCTCAAAATCGATAAAAGCTCATTTTATTCCAAAGGTAAATTCCAATACTTGCTTTAAATATCACTGTGTAGGTACAAATCTTATTTTATTCATAAACAATTGTGTAACAACAGGGTCGAGTCAGTAATTGCACACTATGTTGTAACTAATGTCACTCAAATGTTAGAGAGTTCTACTTCACCCCCTCAAAAATCAATACCAGTTCTTGTTGTAAACAACATTGTATAGAAAAAAATATTGATAACTTTGCTACTTGCGCCTTGACATGAAGATGCCAATTCAGTTAATTTATAATGAAATTTCTTTGCCAGCTATTTTTATTATTGACTTTTCTTTGGTTTATTTAGTTGCTGCAGCCCTACCGTAATTTACACAATTTGAGAGCTAATCAAACATACATTACATGAAACTTTGTAGGTAAATGTTACATGCTAAAGGTACAAAAGTGCACTTTAAATGTGTACGTATATGAGTTTATGTGCTTAACACTTGTTGAATTGTTCTTGTAACTAATGAGATATTGATCATATTGTATTAGATAATATATGTATATCATGTATTGTCTTTTTTGCAAGAAAAATAAGGCGTTATTGGGTTTAAAATAGTTTGTAGGTAAGACTTTACTTAATTAGGCACCACAAATCTCATAGATACACTTTAAAACATGGTAGGACTTCTTTCACACATCAATTTTACTCTCTTTTAAACATCTCTTAATCTGTATTTCATTAATATGTACAAAGCTGCATGCAATTGAGCAGTCAGAACTCATACGTTTTAATGCTGATAAAATTTGCTAAATAGACACTTCTATATGATTGCTGACTTCTGGGATGGATGAATAGGTGACTAGTGTCAGTCATAAATTAGGCATAAAGTTAGCAATATAGCAATAGCAATAACTCTGCACTAGAACATAAAATTTAACAAATTTGGAAATCTAAGATTTAATTGGAAGTGGGCCAGCACATAGACAATAACTTAATTGATTTACAAGCTGTTACAAAAAATATTCCAAGTTTGGACCATGTTCTGTTTCCTGATCACCTATAAAGTTGGCAATGAAATACAAAACTAGTGACTAGTCTCAATCCTCAGTGGCTTATGGGTAATTTTCTTTCTCACACAGCTGGCTGTACGGAAAATGGGCGTTTTTACAGAGTCAACGAACAATGGGAACGACCCTACATGGGCAGCACTTTACTGTGTACGTGCAAAGGATCGGCCGGCGTCCAGTGTGAATCCAAACCTGCAGGTGACCATAAAAACAACACTTTCTTTATGTTGCTTTGGAATGCAATCCTATTGGAATTACACTGAACATGAACACACGGATTCAGATGTGTATCAGTTTCTTTTTGTGTTACAGAATAATGTTATTTAAAGTAACATATCATGTAGCTTTAGCTTTTTTTCTTGATGGTGCTATTGTAGTCACATTGCTTTAGCAAATAAATAAGTTAAACAAGTGTGTTCCATCTATTCCTTTAACCATGATGGTTCTGTTCATTTAGCTGAAGAGATGTGCTTCGATAAATTCAACGCTAGGTCGTACCGCGTGGGCGAGACGTACGAGCGGCCAAAGGACGGGATGATCTGGGACTGCTCCTGCATTGGCTCGGGTCGAGGCAAAATCAGCTGCACCATCGCAAGTGAGTCAAGTTTGTGGCAAATACATGAAAGATTTGTATTTAAAACAGTACTATCGCAAAATGAAATGAATGAAATCAACTGAACTAACATTATAGCAAATATGCGCAGATAAGCTACAGTACCATTAGAGTGAACAGGCTTATCTGTGAACTTGCTTTATGTTAAACAGTACAACTTGCACTACCATAATACTGTGCAGACTAACATGAAATAACATGAAGAAACCAGGCTAACTTATGAATTACATTAAAGTAAACATGCTAACTTACAAACTATTCATTGTTCATTAGTCTGTAAACAGACTAATCCATAAATCATTAATATTATTATTATAATAGTTATTTCTAATAATTCTTTCTCTTTTACATGAAAAGTTTTTAGTTACATGTTGAAGCAGTTTTTGGTCTGTCTCATGACATATGGTGTCTTTTTTCATCTTTGCGACAGATCGTTGTCATGAAGGCGGTCGTTCATACAGAATCGGCGAAACCTGGACTCGACCCCACGACTCAGGCGACTACATGCTCGAGTGTGTGTGCCTCGGAAACGGAAAGGGAGAGTGGACCTGCAAACCCATTGGTAAGCATTTAAGAAATAGCTTGGGTCAAAGGTCAACATGGTCTGACTGGACAGATACTGTTATCATCAAACTTTAATAATCACTGGGATAATGTTAGAAATTGTGAAACACTCGCCTGCAACTAGATAATCTCTCTCTTGCGCGCGCACTCTCTCTCTTTTATGTATAGACTGATATAGTAGTGTTGAGCCGCGACCCTGAATACAGGATAAAGCGGTATAGAAGATGTCTGAGTGAGTGAGTAGTGTTGAGAATTTAGGATTCCACTAAATCAAGGATAATGTTTAATCTCAGAGCAAATACTGAGAGGACAGCGGTCAGCATCAACAGTACAACAACCACAAACAAACCCACTAACCTTGTGGGTGGAAAATGAATGCTTTATTGAGAATTTTTATACAAAATTAAAAAGTATAATAGATATATAATATTATGTTTATGTTAACATTGAGTTGAATTAATAAAAAGAAAAATGTTCAATGATATACTTATATTACTATATAAAGTATATACTGTAATGTACTTTATACTCAAGTATATACCTATTATATAAATCATATAATTGTTTTATTAATATTATCCAAATACTAAAATATATAGATGTTGTATATAGTCTAAATGATTTTTAAATGTTTGCTTTTACATTTATCTTAGTAGTTTTTAATTGTCTGATTTAAAATATTTATTTGTTACTGTTTGCATTTCTATTTTATTATTATTTAAATTATAACACAGATATTTTTTACTTCTTTTAATGTATTTTTTCAACTAGAGTGAAGTCTAAAGTATAAATTGGGCCACTTTTTGGCATTGTTTCAAAAATCCAATGCACATCAAATAAAACTTTAGACCAATCAAATCAACTGTGAAAACAATTTGTTCTTGTGATTTGCATTAAAAATTCTTTTTAACATGGACAATTCTATCTTATCTGGCCCAGTTTACCTGACTTCACCCTATTTTCATTAAACTTGGAAAAATAATATTTGGAGCATTTCAGGAATTTTATGTTTTTATTTATTGTTATATATCATGCAATAATTTGGCATAAAACATTTTTTTGGTTTAAATTTTCAACTTGATTTTCAACTTGTGTAACTTGACATGTGTAACCATATGCTTTAGATCATAATATTATTATGACCAGTGTATCACAACATACACTATGAATCTATTTCTGACTAGTATATCAGTATTAAAAGACAATGATTAATGTAAGTTACTTGTGTTTATTTTCCAGCCGAGCGCTGCTACGACACGTCATTGGGCACGTCTTACGTGGTGGGGCAGACATGGGAGAAACCTTATCAGGGCTGGATGATCGTCGACTGCACCTGTCTGGGTGAAGGCAACGGACGCATCACCTGCACCTCCAGGAGTGAGTGATGCATCACAACTCGGCTATGTTTTATTGTTATTATTATTATTATTATTATTATTATTATTATTATTTATAATAATGAGTTGTAGAGTGAGCTTTGTAGTCAGTAACTACAGTATTTAGATTTTATATACAAATGTATTAACAGATCACAAGCCATCTATACTGACACACGCTTGCCTTTCACATTTTACCCAACGGCAAACATACAGTATATTTAAATAAGAATTTGTAATTGATATAACTTTTTTCTTTTAATTTCACAGACATACTCGCAATTCAATAGGATAAATATGTAAAGAGCATCAGTAATAATGATAAAAATATTATAATCATGAATGTTTCAGATCGTTGTAACGACCAGGATAAGAGGAAGTCGTACCGCATCGGAGAGACCTGGACTAAAGTAGACTCACAAGGCCGCACGCAGCAGTGTTTGTGTACAGGAAACGGCCGTGGCGAGTGGAAGTGCGAGATGCACTCGTCTGCGCATACCACCCTGGGTGAGTGCGATACAGGTAACATAGTGATTTATCAAAATCTTTCTATCACAATCACTTCCTCATTAATCCCTCAACAGTGTGCTCATTGACTTAACATACACTGTATTAACGATCATGACATTTCATTTTTTCTAGCATTAGGAGCTTAAGAAATGGGCTCTTATTAGCATTTTGCTTTTTTATGCAACACAAGAATTGCGATTTATAATTGTACTTTGGAATGAAACAAATTTGAACTAAATGCAAAGTAAGTGCGTTGTTCTAATATTTATCTTTTATGCATTAGGTTTTATAATGAAACAAATATTTTTGGAAATATTTTTTTGGTATGGAATGAATTATTTAATAATTTAATAAATCTTTAATAAGAATTTAATTATGAGGTATAAAATGGTTGGTAATATAGATATATGATCATATATTTTATTTATTTTTTTCCTATAAAAAATGGAAATTGATTTAAAATGTTGTTCACACATGTGTCTTAAAATTTTATTATAATATCTTATACCTATTATCTAAAATTTCTAAATATCTGATTGAATAAAAATTGTTATTAAAGTTTACTTTATAATTGTGCAATAATGTTGATTTTTTTTAAAATCATAATTATCTATTCATTAATTCTTTAAATTAAAATTTCATAAACTTAAAATCTCTTCCCAGCCTAATGCATGTACAAATTATTTACAGGAAATGTTACTTTTTTATTTTTCTCCCCTGATTCCTATTAATTTACTGTTGTTAATTCACCTTTTATGGTGTAGCTCTCCAGTGCATTGCTAATATTCTCTGGCTTTATACCGCGGCTTTATTCACTGACAGGTTCAGGCTCAGCCTTGTCTACTGAGGTCAAACCCGTCACTCACCAGCTGACCATTGTGCCCGAGCTGCCCGAGATCGGTGCGTGTCAAACCAGATCTGGCACCGTCTACTACAACGGCATGCGCTGGGTCCAAACGCAGGGCAGCCAGCAGATGATCTGCACCTGCGTTAATGGAGGCATCAGCTGTGAAGAATGGGGTGCGCATACATTTTAGCTTTCCCTTAATCATCATAACGCATTTATGTCACAGAAACAACAATAATTTTCTTTTTTCTTTTTTGGCTGAATTTCACTATATAACATAACTTTTACATAGATGATGTTTAAATCGCTTTGAAATGGGAATAACAAGGGAAAATAAAAGTATTTGAGAAATGGAGCAGTAAACACTGAAAACCTCTTTTAACCTCAGCCAGAAGCTTGAATGATGTAGAGAAATTCACTGAAGTTTTATGACTTGCTGTTATGGAAGCTTCAACATTGGCTCACATTTTGAATTCCCCAAATTCTTGTGTGTGGGTGTGTGTGTGGGTGTGTGTGCATGCGTGTGCAGACGGCCAGGCACATGTGTACGGCGGGAACTCCAACGGCCAGCCGTGTGTGTTCCCCTTTATGTATGGTGGAAAAACACACTACTCATGCATCTCTGAAGGCCGAACCGATGGGCAGCTGTGGTGCAGCACCACCTCCAACTACGACACAGATAGCCAGTACTCTTTCTGTACTCAGAGGAACTGTAAGTGAAGCTTTGATTTAACATTTAAATGTCTATTAAACTAGATCTAATCTCAACTTAGAGCTGTGGGTTCAATGCCCAAGACTTGATTCAAGACCGAATGAATGGGATTTAAGATGTTAGGTTTGGGATTTAATCCAAACTTGTACTGTTTAGCATTGCACTTAAAATTGTTCATCTGTTTTTAACCCAAAAGCAATTTAAATAAGTACATAGTTGTAGGTTTGGGATTTAAATCTTCATAGGATTTGCCTTAAAGTTACAGCTTTGTTATTGTAGATAAGAATTACTAATGTTTATCTCAGCTGTTTAATTGAACCAGCAGGAACAAGCTTTGGAAATATGTAGTACGTAATTGAAACTAAACTGTGAGCACCTAGATTGAAGTGTGACTAACTGGATTGCACCTAAACCAAGGTCATGGATATGTACTGTATAATGGGTGTAAGGATCATAGTTTTGTGATTGGATCGAAATCGTTCGAGTTTTGGATCGAGTCCATGGCCAGGACAATAAGTCCTATCCTAAGGACTCCCAGATCTGGAGTGCCAGATTTTTTTTTAACCCCAAATAACACTTATCATTAGAGTTAATGTGCTGTATACACTTAATTTTGGGAAAGGTTTGGGACTCCACATCATGCTGACAATTTTAGGGTTAAAGGCCCTATGTCACATATGTCACAGCTACATTTTAAATATAAAATATGAGTTATTAAATCATTAGAGTTGTTAAATAAACTTTTTAAAATGAGCTAGTTCGGTCACATGTGCTACCCAGGAACACCACCATTTTGGAAATGAGGTCGTGGGTAAACAAATTCACAGATCATCACTTTACTGCACCAGGATGTTCATTAAATGTCACTTAGGGACTTCATGACTTAAAGTCAAGGATAAAGCTGAATAAGGAACTTTTCAGAACATTTATGACACCAGGGTCACCATGGGTACTTATGGGCTACAATGAAAAGCCACTTTTGGTGCCAGTAGGGCTCTGATCACTAAGAGGCGAGGACTTGCTTGAAGCTGCTGTTTTATATGAGGATTTATACTCTCCCTGCAGTGATGGTGACGACTCGCGGTGGAAACTCTAACGGTGCACTGTGCCAGTTTCCCTTCCTGTACAACGGTCGTAATTACACGGACTGCACAGCCGACGGCCGCCGCGATGGGATGAAGTGGTGTGGCACGACGTCAAACTACGATGATGAACGACGCTACGGATTCTGTCCCATGGCTGGTACGTAGAGACCAGTACCAGTCCACTGCTGTTTTTTCATTAATTATGGGGTAACCGTATACGCTGATGACTGACTGAACATAGTTTACCTGCACAAATACAGTATATTTGATTTGGACTGGTTTTAACTACGCACTAAAACAAGCATGCTGGAACAGAGTTGGTTTGCACTGAATCATCCTTTTTGTCTGAATCTCTGCCATGAGGTTTGGTTTTATAGATGCGAATAGCTTTTTCATGAAGCCAACCATGCCGGAGTCCAGGACCTCAAAACCCAAGTGCAGCATTTAATGGTCATTATGTCATTATGAGAGGGAGTCTTTATAAGCGCATAATAATAATTGGCTATAACTAGTCACTGATTTGTATATATCCCGGCTAGAGCTACATAATCCACCCTTTTTTAAAGAGAACATGCTAAGATTCTGACCCCCCCCCCCCCCACCCACACACACACA
>JAQMYJ010000010.1:19299537-19331123 GCA_030014305.1 Clarias laeviceps | reverse complement strand
TATTATTGTCCCCCCCCCCCCCCCCCCCCAACCACACACACACACACACACACACACACACACACACACACACACTCAGGCTTGATTGGAAGCAAACTAAACCTTGACTGTATTTTACCTAAATCATTAATAAACCTAAGACTATACACCAGACTAATCCCTAATAAGACTCAAACTCAGACTCAGAGACACATTAATCTTTGAGATATAGAACTTCCTGTCCTCGGATTTCACTGTGTCTCACTGTATTTTCTTGTGTTCTCCAGATCATGAGGAAGTCTGCACAGTGAATGACGTCATGTACCGCATAAATGATGAGTGGGACAAGCGCCATGACACCATGGGTCACATGATGCGCTGCAAGTGTTTGGGTAACGGCCGGGGAGAGTGGAGCTGCGTCGCCCACTCACAGCTTCGAGGTGCAAACCCAGACCTGATTCTGTTCTCTGTAGCTGTCATAAGTCCCAATTTCATAATTCCATTAGCATTTGTAGCTACCTTAACACAAATGTTACTGTATATATGACTCGATCATTCTGTGTCTAACTAATTCTATCTAATAAATATATAATCTAACATATTATTTTAAAGCTATTGTTACCCAAATGCAATGTCATATCTATAGCTGTTATAACATAAACTTTGTATATTTTATAGTTTCCTTAACCCAAATGTCATATTCATCTCTACAGATACCTCTATAGAATTTTTTTTTTAGTTTAGTTTCTGTAACCTAAACTTTGACTTCATTTTAATAGCTTTAGCTACCGAAAGTAGAAAATTTTAATTATTTCTATAATCATTGCAACCCTCACCAAAACTTTATATATATTTTTTTCAATATAGCTTCTGTAAGTCTGTCTTCTTTAACTTTATAATTATTTTTTTAACTTTGTCTTACGTATTTGCAACTTTTATTCCCGTAACTATAGCTACTGTAACCAAACTTCATATATATTTCTATAACTGTAGCTACCATAACCTGAATTGCAAAACCCATTCTTCATAATTATTCTAAAATTAATTTTAGAACTTGAACTCTGTATGTATTTCCATAACTATAGCTTTGAACGTTTAACAAACTTTGAATTTGTTTCCATAGCTATAGCTACCACAAGTCGAGCATTCTAAATATTCCACTAACAGTAGCTACTTTAACCTAAACTTCATAACAATCTTTATCACTATAGTTTCTGCAACTCAGTGTTTATAATTATTTCTTGATGCCTTCCATAACTGAAACTTTTACTTACTATGGCTACCAACCTTGGTGTTTATTTTTATGGCTAGAGATTCTGTAACTCAATCTTTTGTATTTACTTTTATAACCATAGCTTCCATAGCCCAAACTTCATGTTTATTTTACAGCTTTAGCTACATCATATATAACTGTACCTACCATAACCTAAACTGCATATTATTTTATTAATGTAGCTTCTGTACCCCAAACTTTATACATATTTCTAAAACTATAGGCTCCAAAATCCAAACTGTGTATTTCTGTCTGTAGCTGTAGTTTCCCGTAACCAGTATGTTGCATGTTTATTTCTATAACCATAGTTTCCATTACCTAATCTTTGTATTTAATTCAACAGCTAACATTAATCAAATGAATGAATTAATAAGCTACACAAACTCATACATCTGGATTGTTCTGTAGATATTTCAAATCAAATGTTAATCACAGCAATAAAGTACAAACCCAAAAACTGTTTTGCACATCAACAAACCATGACATCATGTTTTTGTCCATCAGATCAGTGCATCGTAGACACACTCACATATGAAGTTGGCCAGACATTTGACAAGCGGCACAAAGAGGGCTACATGATGAACTGCACGTGTTTCGGTCAGGGCCGTGGACGATGGAAATGTGACGCTATCGGTAATATACACTTTCTCCACATATGTTCTTTTTGTGTCCAAAGCCTGACGAAATTTTCATACAGATCATAGTTTTTTGGGTTGAAAAAGTGCCCCGTTTGATTTTTTATTTGTTTTTTTTTTTTACTAACAATCTAGAGAATAAAAGCTCACAGCTGTCTGGACTCAGACAGGAGGTGAAGTTTAGAGCTTCTCTGGAAATTGAGCCAGCAAGCCAGATGTTTCCCAGCCAGTTTGACAGCTCGAAAAAAAAAATGAGAACATCTGCACTTTAGTAATATAAATATTTTCTTCGCCACCAGATCAGTGCCAAGAAGCTGAGACGAAAGTGTTTTATCAGATCGGAGAAACATGGGATAAAGTGAGCCACGGCGTCCAATATCGGTGCACATGTTACGGAAACTCTATCGGAGAACATGCCTGCGAGCCTCTCCGGGCCAGAGGTGAGTTACAATGTGGACCATAATAATGTTGTTTAAAAAAAAAAAATCAACATAATCTAGAACAAATAAAGGTCCAATTGATTGAAAGGTCAATGGTACGAGAGTTTTTAAAGCAAAGCTAGAAGTATTGCACAGAGGGCTGTCAATCATGCTTGCATATTAGAATATTAAGCCACACCCATTCTCACAAGTTTAAAGATTTGTCCCTTTAAGACGTGTTAGATTTTTTTAACTCGTTTTTGCTATTCTGTGATAGCACACACACACACACACACATTTATACTCCAAGAGTGGGTGGTTTCATTTCAGTGCAGTGGAGTTTATTAGATCACATAGCAGCTTGTCAGTTTTGCTCGTCTTAAATGAAGGCTGTAACTTGGTGTATTTAATCATTAAAGGCAAAGAGCAGAGTTTGACACTTCAAAACAGAAAGTCAGAGTTTCCTTCAGTATTCCTGAGGTGCTTCACGGGAAGCTTGATTCAGAGAGCAGGGCAAATATTTTCTTGGGGTTAAAGACTGGAAAATGTTACGTAAACATGTTTGATCAACAGTTTGGACCTTAGTCAGGTGTTGACGCTGTCAAGCCGCATCCGATCATTAGTCTGTCGTACATGAAAAGGTTCCGTTGATTAATCATCTTTTTTTTTTAAGCTCTCCTTCCTAAAATTCCTTCTTACAGTAAAGCACTTTGAAGCGGGCCAGATGGATTTAGACGTGTGGCTGCTTCTTTCTTCACACCTTTCTCCTTTGCTCAGAGTTGTGTTAAGAAGAGAACATCCTTCCACCCTTCTTATTGATTGAACAGATCTAAAGATACTTTAAGATTGGTTTATTCAACAAAGTAGACTTTGTCCAGATATAGACTTGCTTTGAAGTGTGTGAAAAAGCTTCTATCCACTTAAAAGTCACTTTTTTTTTTCCTCTCAATTTTTTTGCTTTTAAATCCAGTTATTTTAGTTACTTTGCCAATGTATTTGCCAAAAAAGTGACTATTTGTGATAAAAGAAAAAGAAATGATAAAGAAGGAGCCACCAACATGAAGCGAGAAAGAGTGGATAAGTGACAAAGGAATAAAAGAGCAGGTTAGGATGAAGTAAATAAATTATAAATAAAAATAAGTATTAAGTAAGAAATAATATTTAAAAAAATAAACAAGGACGGAAGGAAATAAAGAAAGAGACAGAAAGAATTAAAGAAAAAAAATCTGCTGCCTGATGAAAGATTAAAAAAGGGGAGGTATTTAATAAATAAATAAAATACATTGTTTATATTAAGAAAGAAAGAAAAGAGTAAGGACAAATAAAATAAAAATTATTAGTCAGAAAGAAACGTAGAAAGGGAAGAGTTTAAGAAAAAAAATGTAGCAGGGGATTATATAGAGAAATAAAGGGAGTTTTTACTCTTATAAATATTATGTTATTCTGGCCCAAGTCCCTGTTTGACTTGAACACCCCTTGTAACAAAAAAAAGGAAAGCAAGAAATAAAATTTCAACTGAAGTTGGGCTAAATAAAACAAATAAGGAAAGAAAGGGGTGTATTAAAAGACAGCAGGTAGAAAGAAACTAATAAAGAGGGTATTAAATAGAGCAGTAAAAAAAAAGAGAGGGAGTTTTATGACATAAAGTAAGTCAGAGCAGAATTGTATGTTCATGTAAATCTGTGTGCTGCATTTGCTTGCTGTACCCTGTGCTGTACTCCACTGAGACGAGGCTTACAGGCATACAGAGACGCTGGCAGTGTGTAAAGCGTGTGTGTAAAGCGAGTGTGTCCGAGCTCTTCAGAGACTACAGTATGTAGTCTATCTCGGCTTTTAGATTATGTTTATACTTACAGGCTGAAACGCCCCCGTCTGCACGGACACAGGGGTGTGTGTGTTGTAAATGACTTATACAGTAAGTGCATCAGGCTGAGGTGAGATGACTGCAACAGCTTGCTGTGTGTGTATGTGTGTGTGTGTGTGTGTGAACTGTAACAGTAATGGAGGATGACTTTGAGACTTTATTTAAACACTTTTTTTTATTTTAAGTGTTTTAATCCATATATTGTTGGGGCTCCTAAGGAAATTTTTGTGCAACATATTAAATTATATAAATGAAGGTCAATATAAAATTTAAATAGGCATTGTATAATTACATGTGTAAAAAAAGGTAGTGACAACTGCAAATGAAATACAAATAATAAAAATAAAATCAATGTGCAAAGAAGTAAATTTAAAAAAAATTTTTTTATAAAAAGTTAATTTAAATATAAAAACAAAACAAAATGTTAAAACTAAACACTATAAAAATATAAACAGTATAAAAATGACATAAACATCCTTTAATATAAAAATAATCTATGAACATATCCAGATTAAATTAGATGTAGGTCCAGTTCAAATCTGTAATTAAGACATACGGCTAGGTTTGCTGTAACCTGATAGTAACCCTACTGATATCTTTATCCCACTAGTTCCAGTACGCGTGACCATCACGGAGACAGGAAACCAGCCCAACCAGCCCATCCAGTGGAACCCACCAGCCTCTGCCCACATTACTCAGTACATCCTCAAGTGGAGAGTGGTAGGTTCACACTAACAATGTTTTTTAGGGTGGTATACCTCAGGGATGGATAATGGGATGGTTTTTGTTCTACACTTTGCAAATATGAATGATACATTGTGAACCGCTACTTTTTATAAGAGTTGTGATGTATATGAGATATGCTACCAAGTTGGTTTTAAATGACATTAGCTAGCTACTGTAAATTGGTTAACTTACAATGAGAGTTGTATGTTTGGAATAAAAGCCTGATGAAAATGTTACATCTAATGAAATTTATTAACCAGCCCATGTGATCCAGTGCAATCTTAGAAACTGCAAACAGTGATGTATTTGTAGTTACACAGTTGTACTGTGGGATCCATCAGGCGTCTGCATTAGGACTGCATACTTCTTTCTATTTGTAAATTTGCAGTTTAGAAGAAAAACACTGACGTCTGATTGGTAAATCTGTACTTTTGCTCAAACTGAACAGAGAACATTTTGCTTGTGTAAACAAACCTGTGAAAAAGATATTTGGGCAAAGGTACACGAGTGGAGGACACAACGTTTAGTCACAAGCAAATGAGCATACAGTCCTTGAACTTTACACACAGTTAGGCATTTGGATATTTCACTAAAGAGAGGATTTTGCATGTTTAGAAGTTGGTTATTTCAACCAATGGTGTCTTCTTGTATTCAGTGTGAAGTGGTGTAGGCAACGAGTGTTTAGAAACTTTCAGCTGTGCTGATTTTAAATTTAAGTTAGTCTTATTATGTTTGCTGAAGTACCAAGAGTTAACAAGTTGTTAGAGAACTATAAAAGTGATAAATTCAAGAAGAAAGAAAAAGATAGAAAGAATGGATATTGGTTAAAAAGAAAAAAGAATGGTATGATGGTGATAAAAGAAGAAAGAAATGGGACAAAGAAAAGAAAATAGACAGGATGGGGTTAAGAGAGAAAGAGAGGAGGAGAGGAAAGTAAGAATTTGAGATGAAAGAATGGTAAAAAGGCTGGACTGGTTTAAGAAAAAGAAGGAAAAATGGGAACTTGGCTAAAAGAAAGGAAGAAAGGCATAATAGGGTTTAAGAAAGAAAAAAGAGAGGTAGGATGGTGTTAAGAAAGGAAGAGAGTCAGTAGGCAATTAGGAAAGAAAGAAAGGAAAAGAAAGGATGAGGACAGAGAAAATGTATAAGAGGTAGGATGGGGTTAAGAGAATAGCAGTCAAGTATGAAAGAAAAATTAAAAGGCAGTGGAAGTGGAAAAATTAAACAGTGAAAAAAAAAGTGCAGAAAAAGATGAATGAATGAATGAATGAAAGTAAAAAAGCAAAGAGTGAAGTAAAAATTCACAGGCCATTTTGAACAAATCTCATGCTGTTATTTTTAACAGAAAAACACACGGACTCCATGGAGGGAGGTCGTTATTCCGGGTCACATCAACTCCTACACCATCGCAGGCCTCAAACCGGGCCTGACCTACGAGGGCCAGCTCATTAGCATCCTGAGCTACGGTCAGAGAGAAGTGACCAGCTTCGACTTCACCACATCCCACGGCTCGCGTACGTCCTCTCATCTTGTACAAGCAGTGTAGCAAACAAGCTAATGCTCAAACTAACATGATTGTAAAAATACATATCTTGTAGTAATAAAAAAACTAACCCTCACATTAGCATTACATTAAATGGGCTAATGCTTCAACAAGTATTATAGAAAATAATCTAAACACTCAAACTAGTGTTACAAAGAAAAAGCTAATTCCAAAACTAGTATTATAGGAAAGAAGCTATCTCTTAAACTAGAACTATTGGAAAAGATTTAACCTTCAAATTAACATTATTGGAAACAAGTTATCCCTCAAATTAGCATTATAGTACACAGGATAATGCTCAAACTAGCATTGCAGGACACAAGCTAACCCTTAAACTAGCATTATAAAGAAATAAGCTAACATTAAAACTAGCAGTATAGGGAACAATCTAATCAACAAACTAGCATTGTAAGAAAGCAGCTCTCACGCTAGAATTATCAGAAACAAGCTAACCTTCAAACTAGCATAAAAACAAAGAAGCTAATATCAGGAATAATATTATAGTTGAACTTTCAAAATAGTTGAACTTTTTTTATTTGTTCATTTGCAGTGGTTCCAACAGAGGGCGTGACTAATCTGCCCACGCGAGTACTCGACACGTCTGAATCCGTCACCGAGATCACGTCCAGCAGTTTTGTCGTTTCCTGGACGTCAGCGTCTGAGACCATCTCTGGATTCCGAGTGCTGTATGAACTCTCTGAGGAGGGAGCCGAGCCCACGGTGATCGGTAACCATAACGCTTTCAAAATCAAAAGATTAACGTAATACAAACAAATAGTGCTATAGTTAACAAACTAATACACAAACTAGCATTATAGTAACAGGCTAACATGCAAACTAGCACTGTTTACACAAATAAACTAAATGTTTAGGAATAAATGTTAATGATTCCCTGACAAAAGTTTATCTATTTTTTAGACATTTATTTGTTGTTGTTGTTGTTGTTTTTTTCAGACCTCCCGCGCACGGCCACATCGGTGAACATTGACAAGCTTCTGCCAGGCCGAACGTACCAGGTTCAAGTTTTTGAAGTCGAGCCAGAAGGAGAGACTAACCTCATCCTGACCACCACTCAGACCACCGGTACGGAACGAATATCTAGCTGACATTTAGACCACTTTCCACTGGAGGAAGATTTACTTTAGATTTTTTTTTTCAATTATTGCCAAAACTACCTACTGGCATGAATACACTATGTTTAGCTGATTCATTAACTACTGTGTTTAAAACAAATTTTCAAATAAATCACTCTTCAGGTCTGGAAAGTTTCCTTGGCATGAACCCAAAATTTCGTTGTTTTGTTTCCCGAGCTCCTTAGTTATCGCTTTTGCCTTATTGCAAGATGGTCCATCATGCTGGAAAAGACATTGGTAAAAAAAAAAAAACTGTTCTTGGATGGTTGGGAGAAGTTGCTCTCAGAAGATGTTTTTGTAACATTCTTGATTCATGGCTGTGTTCTTAGGCAAAATTGTGAGTGAGCGCACTCCATTGGCTGAGAGAAAGCCCACACATAAATGGTGTCAGGATGCTTTTACTGTTGGCATGACACAGGACTAATGGTATACATGTTTTGTGGTCTTCAGCTCCTGATACTCCAACCAGTCACAGAGTTACGGAGGTCGGGGAAACGTCCATCGTGATCTCCTGGACCAAACCTCAAGCGCCGATCACCAGTATGTTCCAGACTTACAAGTTACGCAGCTATTCAGTACATCTGGATTTCTTGACTGAAATCTTTTTTACTCTGTGTGTGTGTGTGTGTGTGTGTGTAGGTTACCGGGTGGTGTACACCCCATCCCTTGAAGGCAGCAGCACCGAGCTCATCCTGCCCGAGACGGTAACCACTGTGACCCTGGTTGACCTGCAGCCCGGACAGTCATATAACGTTAGCATCTTCGCCGTGGAGGGAAACCTGGAGAGCGAACCGGTGGTGCTGCAGGTGCACACAGCCGGAGAGTCACGACCTGGTGAGACACAAACACGACGAGCCCTCGTTGTAAAGGTGCAATAGGCAACATGGGGCAAGAGGTCCAGAACAGTTAAATGGTTGGAGCTTAATCATATTTAAATAGTTTTTTTCTCCTTGAGCTCTGCCCCCATTTCCACCCATGTATTTTTGTTTGTTTTGCTTTATCTTTCATCTCCTTTATTTTTGCCTTTCTTTCTTTTGCCTCCGAACTCTATTGGTCTTTGTGTTCTTTCTTCATGTTTTTCATTCGTTAATGTTTTTATTTAGTTTTGTTTGCTTCATCTACATTTTCTCATTTCTCTTTCTGATTGATTCATCTTCTTTCTTTCTCCTATCCCTGCTTTTTGTTCATATTCTTCCTTCATTTTTTAAATTAACTTGCATTCCTTCTTTACCCATTCTTTCTTTCCTTTTATTTCCTTACTTCCTTTCTTTCGCTTCAGACTATTTCTTTTGTATACTTTATACATTCACTATTTTTTTTATTAATTTCTTTTGCTTCATCTTCCATTTTTGATTCTTTTGTTTTTTTTCTATTTTCTCAGTTATTTTCCTTTTTGTTTATATTATTACTTATTTTCCTTATTTTTTAGATTTTTATCATCCTCTTTACTTTCTTTCTTTTTCAGTCATATTATTTTTCCGTATGTTTGCTTTTAAAAAAATAACATTATATTTGTATTTAATGTTGTTTGTGTTTTATTGCCTTTTTTTTATTCCTTTTTTCTTTAATTTTCCTTATCTTTTATGTTCTTTTCTGTCACTTTATTTTTTCTTTCATTTTGCCATTTCTTCTTTCTTTCATTCCTTCCACATTTCCTTCCTTTTTCTTTCTTTTTTCTTCATGCATTCATTAATTAATTGATTTCTGCTACTTTCTGTCGGTTAAATTTTCTAGTTTTTTTGTTTTTTTATTTTATTTTATTTTTTGTTTATTATTTATTTTACTGTTGCTGTAACAAAAATTAAGCTTTTTTATTTATTACTTTTTACATTCCTCACACTTTTTCCTATTCCTTATAATATTTTATCAATTATTATTTTTTTTTTTAACTTTTTCTCTTCTTTCTCTCACTCGATCCTTTGTTCCTTTCTTACACTCCTTTTTGTACCACAATGCATTTCTCTGCACAGGTTTTCTGAGCTACATACTGTAATACACACAGTGCTTTTGAACCATGATTTTGTTTCACACACATACACACACAAACATACACACACTTTAAGTTTTTGTTACTTATTTGTTACTAATAGGAAAGAAATTCCTTTGAAGCCTTTACATGCAGGAAGGTTCATAAGAGGAAATCTGGCCAGATCCTGTGCTTCTGCCTCGGAAAACATGATGTAACCTCAGCATGGGCCGCTTTTAAATCCCACAACACTGCTTATTTCCTTTAAGGCATAACAGTTTTCTCCCAGCATGCACTGGGCTCACATACACTCTTAGCCAGGTTTCCGTGTGTGTGTGTATATGTGTGTGTCCCATCGTGTTCATTTTTTGATAATCCTGCCAACTGGCAATTTTGCACACACACACACACACACTTGCAGAGCACACCTCTGCAAGCATAGCAGCCTCCCTGTTTGAATTGAATCTGATGGTTTGTGTTGTGTTGTTGAGAGACTGGAGGGACGGTAAAGGAGTCTCTCTAGAAAACCCTGGTAAACAGGGGGCTAATTGGACATTATGAAATTCAAACTTGTGATAACCAAAAGGATTCCTTTCATGCTTTGATTTAATTTTATTCATTCACTTGTTTATAATTTTATTATTTATCTTTTCATCCTTTCTTTCTTTCTTTCATCTTTTCTTTCCTTTATAGACAGATCATTTTTCTTTTGCTTTAAAATTTTTCTTTCTTTCTTTTTTAATCTTTCAGTTTTTTCTTTCTCTATCTGTCTTCATACTTCTTTCTTTTTTTTTTTTACATTCATTTTCTTAAACATCTTTACTCTCCTTTCTTTGTCTTCTTTCTTTCATCCATTAATTCATTAATTTTTATCAAGTTTTTGCTTTGATTCTTCATTTTTTTTTCTTTTTTCTTTTATTCTTTTTTGTTCTTGTTTGTTTTTACTTATTTTTCTTTACAACTCTTCATTTCTTTTCTATTCATACATTTCTTACTTTTTTCTTTTTACTCCCCTTCTCTGTATTCCTTTTTTGATTTTTTTGATTTTTGTATTTTGTTTTTACTCACTTCTTTTTTTTTCCCCTTCTTTCTTTCCAATGTTCTCATTGGATAAAGTCTGCCCGGTACATCCTGCGTACTGAGACACATCGTAGCAGTCTGTAATAAACACACATGACATATAAACTTTGAGAAAAAGTTTATTCCTCTTTAATGTTGATCTGTGAGTTATTTGGATCATTTCAGTCCATTGTAATATGACCTTACGTGACTCCGCCCTCAGAGGAAGTCCAGGCACCGACCGAGCTGCAGTTCTATGAGGTCAGCGATGTGAAGATCACCATCACGTGGACAGGGCCGCCCAGCGAGGTGTCGGGTTACCGCGTGGCCTATGAACCCGTGGACTCTGACGGCCGTGCAACGCAAAGGCCACTAGTGCTTCCCACTACGTCCAACGCCTACTCTGAGATCACACACCTTCAGCCTGGCACCTTGTACCGCTTCTACATCTACTCTCTATACGGCGGATCTGAGAGCCAGCCGCTGGTGGGAGAGAGGCCTACCTGTGAGTCCACACGCATCTGTATACAGTATTAATTCAAGCAACATGTAATTATTCATTTATTATTTATCTGGCCACATTGTTAACCTTTGCCCTCTTGTTCCTTTAGTACCTGATGCTCCGACAGACCTGCGCTTCTCAGAACTTACAGAAGACAGCATTGTGGTGATGTGGTCCTCCCCGCAGGCCCAGATCACCGGTTATCGCCTCTTCGTAACCGCGGAGGACTCCAGTCCTCCGAAGCAGCTGAGGGTCCGACCTGAAGAGACGCAGTACACCATCCAGGACCTGCGGCCGGACACGCTGTACACCATCACACTGCACTCGGAGAAGGGCAACACGCTGAGCGAGGGCATCTCCGGGACCGCCACCACCTGTGAGTTTACAGTAAAACTGCAACAAAAGCAAGGAGGAGCTGTGTAGCTAGCTATACTGCACACTTACAGTGTTGTGTTAATTACTCAGTCGTTGTGTTACAAACATGCCTTGTGTTTGTATCGCTTAGCTGTGACTTTCGGTAACGCTCCCCGTTTCTCCACGGACGTCACCGACACCTCCATCATCATCTCCTGGACTCCTGTTCCGCGCTTCAGCTACAGGGTAAACACACGACATTACAGTAATTACTGTGTGAGTTTTAGAGTCTTTTTTTTTTTTTTTTTTTTTTGAGGAAATTGTTGATATTCTCTGATTTCGTTGTTTTCTGGTTGCTAAGCCACAGCGTTCTCACAACCTTAACCAGTGTTGAACTTTGTGAAACAGTAGAAATGGTGGAAATCGTGCAGGTTTGGCTAGCAACTGATGCTAAATGTAATTACAGTCATTTTAGTTGTCCAAAGATTTTTTTTTTCAAAATGTACCAACACATCTGAGGAAAATATGGATATTCTCTACACTTTCGTCTCATGTCTACTGATTCTTTGTCTTTCCTTTGTCTGTGTACAAAGATTTACACAAAATGAATGATCATTTTTCATCATTCGGTGGCATCTAATTTCCCATCATTGTCGCCTTGTTGCCTAGCAGCAGTGCTCTCACAACTTCAACCACTGTTGTTGTTTCTGTTATTCTCAAAATGATGGAACTCATGGGGGTTTGGCTGGTGAATAACGCTAAATGTAGTTACGGTGCCATTTAGTTGTCCAGAGTCATTGTGGAAAATGTGGACCTTCTCTACACTTTCATTTCACTTCCACTATCACTGTGTCTTTCGCTGTCTATACAGTGACACTGTTTTTATAATTACAGTATAACCACTTTTTTGTTTTTTTTTATATCAGATGTCGGTGAAACCAAGTCAAGGTGGCGAGGCTCCCAGGGTCGTGACCTCCGATTCTGGAAGTATCTACATCAGGGGCCTGACCCCCGGAGTGGAGTACACCTACAGCCTGCAGCCGTTATTCAACAACCGCAAACAGGGCAGCCCCATCACGCACAAAGTCGTTACACGTAAGAAACTCAAAACAGAGGGAGGTTTAGGACCAACACACAGAAATGTGTGTGTGTGTGTGTGTGTGTGTGTGTGTCACAGGGAATCTTAACGTGACTCTTTGTGTCTTTGTGTTTGTTCTGTAGCGCTGTCTCCACCCAGTCATCTGAATCTGGTGTCCAACCCCGACACGGGCGACCTCAACGTACGCTGGCGCGAGACCCCCACCCCCGGTAAATAATAAGTGTGTGTGTGTGTGTGTGTTAGTGTTACTGTGAATGTTGCAAACACTGGATTGTTGTGGAAATGGTGAGAACTTTTTTGTTTGAAATGCATTTATTTATTTTTTTTTTTTTTACAGATTTTTTTGACTTTTTAGATTTTTATTTTTATAATATTGTTTTGATCTTAAAAACATGATCAGATTTATATATAATTTTTTGCAAAGTTTGAGGAATCTATTTAAAAACTTTTTATAAAATGTTTTTTTTTTTTACCTTTAACAAATTATTATATTATTATTCTTTATCCATATAAAATTTTCTGAATTATTTCAATTTAGAATTTTTTTTTCTTCTTTAACATTTTTTAATTCATAATTTCATTTTATTTATGCAATTTTTTTTCTTATTCTAATTTTGTTGCATCTCTCTCTATATTTTTTATTTTCTTTTATTTTTATTTACTGCAATGTTCATTATAATTTCTTTAAAATAATAAATGTATAAAATATATAAAAAATTTCTTATTATCCTTACATGTTTATTTCCCTCCTTCTCTCGCTCTACCCCATCCCCAGACATCACAGGTTACCGGGTGACGTGTACACCCACCTTGGGGCAGCGTGGGAATTCCTTGGAGGAGTTTGTGCCAGAGGGGCAGACATCATGCACCTTGGAGAACTTGATCCCTGGTGTTGAGTACAACGTCAGCGTCTACGCCGTTAAAAACCACATGGAGAGCGAACCCATCTCCTCCGTGATCAGACAAGGTAACCACCGCTCGGTGTGCGGAGATTTGTTTCCATTGGGAAGTTAGTTTCCCTTTTCTTAACTTTATCCCAGCAAACTCCCGTATTAATATCTAAAAGGTGGAAAAAGAAACAAGATTGTGGACTGTAGTCATCGCCCTACGACTGAACGGTAGTGCTAAAATATCCGCTCTAAAATGGCGAGAACTCAACAGGCCTTTTTTTTTCTTTAATCCTTATTGTTTCCATCTTGGCTTTGAATATCATTGCTAATTTATAGCTAAAAGAAAATCTAGACTGGTCAATCAATTCTGGTTTCTGTCTGTAATTCTGGCTGCCTCCATATATTGTACAATTTAAGAATTAATTGCTGGTCAGTTGTTCATCTCATGTAATCCATATTTCTAGCTACAATTTGTGCATCGCTTGTTGAATTTTGTTGCATGTCATATCAATTTACTGCTGTGCATAATCCAGTTTTAACTTCCTCCATTGTTCAAATTTCTAACCACGCATGATCACAATCTGTTTGTTTTTTTCCTCTGCTCGCGTCCCTAAACAAACTCGCTCCAGACATGCCGAAGGTGAAAGACCTCGGTTATGTCAACGTGACCGACACCACCATCGGGATTCACTGGGCGCCTATAAACCACCCCGCCATTATGGGGTTCCGCATCACGGTAATGGCTGCCGGAGAGAGTTTGCCCATCTTAGAGGACTCACTGGATTCCTCCACCAATTATTATACGGTTCGAGGACTGGAGCCTGGTGTCGACTACCACATCAGCGTCATCGTATTAACGGAGGACAACGAGAGCGAGCCAACAACCATCACGCAGCAAACACAAGCTGGTGAATTTATTTTACGTGCTAAGCGGCTGTACAGCGGGAAAACTCGGCTCATTTGGTTTAAAAAATGCTAAATAAGTGACAGAATTTTATTTAGAATATGCACACACATCATTAGTGGACTAGATGTTTAAAACAAAATAAAACAGTATATTCTAAATTTAGAATTTAGTACATTTGTAATTTAGTTTAAACTATTTAAACTTGTTCCAAAACACAACGAATAAATAACAACAACAAAAAAACAATTGATTGATGATTGATGATTGTGAAAATGGTGATTTGAAATCATTAGGTTTAGTCATTCAATTATTTTTTTATATATATATATTTAAAAGTAAGAAAGTAAGCAGTTTAATAAATAAAATACAAAACTTTGTTTAAATATAGAAATACATGTAAATATAGAAATATTAGGTAGGAATTATTTTATGCTTCCTTGTATTTTTGAAACATTTGAAATTCAGCTCAAAAAAGTCTTAAAATACTAATATGATATAAACATTTAATTATATTAAAAAAAATTTTTTTTATTAAACTTAACATAAAAGTGCACACATTGGCTTAGTGGATAGCACTGTCCCCTTGCACCTCCAGGGGCTGAGTTCAAATCCCACCTCAGGTCTGTGTGCATGTTCTTCCATGCAGATTAGGCTAATTGGCAGTCCCAAATTGTCCTCACTGTGTGGGACAGGCTCCAGGCCCCCCGCCACCCTGTATACAGGATAAAGAGGTATAGACGATGAGTGAGTGATAAAAAATTGGATTGACGTAAAACGAGTATCGATTAATAATAGCAAAATGCAAAAATAGATTTTTCAGAAACAATCACTAACTTTTAGTTTAAGATCAAAATAGATCTTTAAAAAAGACTTTTATGTCATCAAATGATTTTTTTAACAGCTGAATTTTTACATAGTAAACATTTATGCATAAAAGTAAACACATACATTTATGCAAAAAGTTAACATTTATGCATAATTTATTCATCTGCATCATATTTTTATGCATTCTAATTTCCCAGCTATGAAAAGAAATGGAATTATGTATTGGTATTTAATTAAGCTCCAAAGTGCAGGTAAATGTTATGTATTAGTGCTCAGTTAACTTAAACAGCACATAAATACTGTTTATCAGGTTTGTAGTAATTGTTTGTGTATTTCTCGAGCTGAAAATGAAGATTAAGTTTACCAAACTGTGAATGCACTTCTAATATGTGTATAACTGTATGTGTGTGTGTGTGTGTGTGTGTGTGTGTGTGTGTGTGTGTGTGTGTGTGTGTTGTGCCCCCTGTACATGACCCTTTTTTTTTTTTTTCAGGTGTTCCGGCTCCAACAAATCTGAATTTTGGTGAGGTCGGTCCAGACTCGATGCGTCTCTCATGGACCCGCCCTTCAGTCCGCCAATCAGAGATCAGCCGTTTTGTGATTCGCTATCACCCAAGCAACAATGACGACAACATACAAGAAGTTAATGTGGGCGGAGCCACCACCACCTACCTCCTCCAAAGTATAATCGTTTTCCTATTTGTATTATAATAATAATAATAATAATAATAATAATTAATACATTGTCTGTTTTTTGTGTATTAAAAATATAGGTCAAGATTTATTTTAAAGAAAATTCCACGTTTTATATAGAATAACAATTCTCATACAGACAAAATGTATAAACTGAATATTAAAATTCAAATTGATTTTAGGTCAAAATATTATTAATGTTAATTATTTCATACTTCAAACATTTTGTAACAAAATATAGTAGAACGTAATTTAGTTTGAGCAAATAATAATACACTAGTGTAGCCAAACATTAATTAGAAAAATTGCGTGCCTGATCTTAATACAATATCAATATTTTTTTTTAATAAATAATAAAATGTAGAAAAATAGCCTTTTAACATAAATTGAGTGGGATGTAATAATAAATACATTAGAGAAATAGTAGTAATGTATAGTTTTAACAAATGTTTGTGAAAATAGATATAGAGCAATAAAAAAATGTGTACATCATTATAATATGATAAGTAACATTTTCATATGTATGTTATTGATACTATTCGTAATGTCTAATGTAGAAAAAACATGAATTTTTATCATCTTTATTATTTTATTATGTGATATGTGACTTCTGTGTAACCAGGCAGATGTTTTACATCACTGGAAATGTATATTATACTGTACATAATAAATAAATAAATAAATAAACAAATAAATAAATACGGTTAATATATAGTGAATATAGAGAATAGATTTATTATCTACATAAATACAGTGAATTTAATCGACAACATATATATACAAAATCAGCTTATATGTTAATTTACAGTATATGTCAGATTTTATCAAAGTATTGTGCTGGATGTTCATCACATTGTGGACTTATTGTACAGTTTCATGATCTTTTTCCCCTCTCGCGTCGTGTAGACCTGCTTCCCGTCACTGAGTACGTGGTGAGCGTGTTGTGTGTGTACGGTGAGAGAGAGAGCACCCCGGTCACGGGCAGACAGACCACCAGTGAGTCTCTAGACTTTCAAGGCAATTTTAGTCATTAACATTTTAACTCCTAACTGAGTTAACATGCGCTGATCTTCATCCCTCGCGCAGCACTCGACTCTCCCAGCGGCCTCGTCTTCTCCGACGTGTCCACCAACGCGTTCATGGCACACTGGCAGGCCCCACGTGCGCAGATCACAGGCTACCGCTTGGTGTACATGAAGGCCAGCGGGGGGCGCCGTCAGGAGGAGCGTCTGCCACCGAGCCGCACGCGTTATTACCTGAACAACCTGGAGCCTAACACACTGTACACACTGTACATCTACGCCATCAGCGGCCGCCAGGAGAGTCAACCTCTCACTGGCACACAGTCTACCAGTGAGCACACACTCATTTTTTTTTATCGTTTTTAAAAATAAATAAAATATCGCATGTGATTGAGGTGGACTAGTATTGGCAAGTTATAACCTTTTTAAAATTGTATATAATGTTTGTAATGTTTCTAGTCTCAGACGCTCCCACTGACCTGGAGGTGACCTCATCCAGCCCGAACAGCATCACCCTCACATGGGAAGCTCCTGCCATTCCAGTGCGCTACTACAGGATCCAACACGGACAGACCGGTGTGTATTCATGTATTTCACAACGTCCTGTAGGAAATTGGGATCAAATTAAATCGCATCCCAGAATTAGGAGGAAATAATACCGATCAAGGAACATGAATAACTGTGATTGATGCAACCTGAAAAAAACTTAGTTAAATATTTAATAATGCTGATCCAGAGAACAATCTTTAATTATTTAAACAAACATGAGAAGATAATCAAAAATAAGAAAAAAAAACGTCAATCCACAGGTGAACGCGGCCCTGGGCAGGAGTTCACTGTGCCGGGCACAGAGACGACGGCCACCATTCAAGGCCTGCAGCCGGGCACCGATTACACCATCACCATCTACGCAGTGACCGGCAGAGGAGACAGTCCAGCGTCCAGCACACCGACCGTCATCACACACCGCACCGGCAGCCAGGGTGAGTTAATGAATTATACTAAACAAGGAACGCCAGGAACACTAGCAATATAAATAACCCATATTAGCGATATAGGAAAAGGTTTATAATACATAATACTGATCCAGGAACAGAGCACAGGCAGAAGAACGTGAGGGTGTTCAAGTCAAACTGGGACATTTTGCCTCATGAGCACAAGAATGAATTTCTTAAAAGTGTCTGACGTTTACAGAAGACATCAAGCTCAGTACGGTGGTGAGACTCTCTACCTGTGGGAGCTGTACACACAATTATTCACTAACACCTGCTTTTTTTGGTGAGTGCTCTCTCTAGGTACAGATAGAGCTTTCCGCCTTCAATCAGCAGAGAGGATCCCAAATCTGCTGTGAATTAAATTCTGGAACGCTATAAATAAGGAATTATGGTCATTCATTTGAAGTGTTAATACAGAATATCGCTACTCCAGAATCAGAATTATCACTAATTAAAACGTCCAGGAACAGAATAAAATTAAATGATACTGAGTGATTCAGTCACAGAGGTATTACTATTTAAACACTGATTAATACTAATCCAGGAATGGTTTAGAAATGGCTTGGCACAAACTTAATAACACATAAAACATCTCTTTGTCTCTTTTCTCCCAGGTGTTCCAACTCCAAAAGAAATAGACGTAACTGATATCCAGGATCAGACCATGTGGGTGCGCTGGACTCCCGCCAGAGGCCCAATCACCGGCTACAGGGTCACCGGGAGGCCCAAAAATGGAGTGGGACCCGATTTCACCAAGGAGGTGGGACCTGGTGAGTCGCGCTGGATACACCGCAAAATACTTTAAAAAAGTGAACAGTCTTCTTGAAATGTAACAATTATTTAAGAAACTTGCAGTTTTTAAAAAAGAAAAATGTTTCCTCTCTTTGTTATCAGATCAGACAGAGATGAGAATAACAGGTCTGGTGCCGACAGTCGAGTATGTAATCAGCGTCTTTGCCATCGGCCGTGACGGAGATAGTACACCAGTGGTGCAGAGAGCAACTGAAAAGTGTGAGTAAATTACATTAGTGCTCTTTCTGGCCAATAATCCAGGAAGCTTTAGTCCCAGTAACGGTAATATCTACAACTACAAATGTTTCAAAAAGTGTTTGGCTCAGATATAGTTGTTAATTAGGAGACCACTAGCTTGGACTACTTCCGAAATTATCACATATTCAGGAATAGTGTCATATTCAGTGTATCCTGGAATACTGAATAATACTGATCCAGGACTACAAAGTAAACAACTCCAGTTTTAAGGAACATGATTAATATTTTTTTATAGATTTATACTACGTCAGAAAATGAATTCTAATAATTAATTTATCCAGGAATAGAGATCACTCTGAATAAACCAGATCCAGGAATATGCTTACTACAGAATAACCCTGATCCATTAGTACATTTACTACAGAATAACCCTGATCCATTAGTACAGAATAATCCTGATGTAGGAACAGATTTATTAAATGATTAGTACTGATCCAGGAACACATTTAGTACAGAATAATACTGATCCAGGAAAGAATTTAGTAAATGATTATTGCTGATCCAGAACCAGAATTCACTCTGAATAAACCAAATCCAGGAACATGTTTAGTACAAAATAGTCCTGATCCAGGAACATGATCCGAAATAATCTTGACCCAGGAACATGTTTAATACAGAGTAATGCTGATCCAGGAACAATATTCACTCTGAATAAACCTAATCCAGGAACATGTTTAGTACAGAATTCTGGATATAACCGCAAACAAGAAAATCTCAAACAAGGAACAAAATTATTATTAAATAATGCTGATCCAGGAATAGTGTTAACACTGAACAATACTACTCCAGGAACATGATTGTTCTTAACCTAACACTGAACTTGAAAGAGGTTTATCGCTGTATAAGGCCTGTGTGTGTCAGGCTTTCGCTCCAACCAAGCAGAAGCCACAACTGAATCCATCTGTTTAATAAGCTGGTCTTGGCTGTATACACACGCAGGGCCTGTATGGAGAAGATTGGACACCACTGACGTAGCACATTTCCTTAAAATTTGTTCACTGTATTGTACATCTAATATTAAATATCAATACCTGCCCAAAAAAAGAAACTCGGTATAATCCCAGTTCGGCCCTTTACCTCATCATTCCCCTGTCTGTTCTTTAGCACCGGATGTTCCCAGCGATCTGACGTTCTCTGATGTGGACAGCAACTCTTTGCGTGTGTCCTGGCAGCCTCCGCAGGGTCGTGTCACCTCGTACCGTGTCTTCTACTCAAGCCCGGAGACAGAAGAACGCGAGTGGACGCCAGCTCCGAGCCGGAACGATAACAACGTCCTTCTTCAGCAACTGAGACCCGGAACTGAATACAGCGTCAGAGTGGTCGCCACAACCGACCGCGGCGCCACCGCACATTTGGCGGGAACACACACCACCGGTAAGAGACACAAATATTGTCGTTATGTTAATCATTTTTTTAATTGCACTTTGTCACTTCCTTACAATGTTCTTGTACCTACCTTACCCTGTACAGTCGTTCCCACCCCCTCCAACATCCAGTTCGGAGACGTGGGCCCCTCGTCCTTCGTGGTGCTCTGGAGGGCACCAAACGTCAGGTTGAACGGCTATCGTGTTCTCGTGACGCCGAAAAACAACATTGCACAGCCAAAAGAATTTAATGTCGCCCCTGATGCCATGCAGGTCACCGTCACTGGACTCCTGGTAAAATGAGTATTATTACTTTAATCTACCTGATCCTGTTTAACCTATCAACCTGCTTCAAAGTGGCTCAACTTGTTTACTTGTTTAAGTGTTTACTCTTTTTCGTCTCCAGGTGTCCACGGTGTACCAGGTACATGTGTATGCACTGAAAGATTCCGTTAGCAGCCTGCCGCTTATTGGAGAGGTCACTACAACTGAAGGTGAAGAAGTTTATCTAATAATACTATGTATTACAATAACTGTAATATTGATAAAACCAGGGTCCAAATCATACTTGCCAATATTGAGAATCATAAATAACAATAAACAGCGCATATACAGTAGCGTGCTTTATTAATTCGACATAACTGTAGATTTCAACTGACATCTCCGCTTGGCTAGTTCCCTGGTGTGAGTATGTGCTCATGTGACATGTTTGTCCCCCTGTGAACAATTTCGCTCCCCTGTAACGAATAGGAAAAATGTGTGAAATTTTCATAAATCACGAGATATGCAGGAGAATTTGGACTGTGGGAGGAAATCGAGAGAAGGTAATGAAAAACGGGACTCTCCCGGGAAAATCGGGAGTGTTAGACCAAGCATGGTCCCAAGCACTGGTTTGCAGTTAGACTTCAAGTTTGGCAGCTTACTCTTTAAAGTAAATAAATAAATACATAAATATCAATTTCATGATTTCAGAATCAGGGAAATTTCAGGGTTTTTTTCGAGTTGTAGCTCCCCCTAGTGGACATGTTTCCTGAACCCTAACACGCCAAAATAGTTTTGACCTTAAGATATTACACGTCAGATTTCATGAACAGCACTGTTTTTGACTTTCCTTTACATGTCAAACATTATATCGACATGCTGTGAGGTTTGCACTCGTAGCCATTTGTGTTCAAAGTGTTCAGTAATACTGGGTGACAAACATGCAGTAGGTGTGTTGAGTAGTCAAGCCCATACACGAAGCCTACATGCATTAGGCTGACGCGCTTAACCAGAGCGACATACGTTTTTTCTCATTATTAATTTAAGCAGTTAAGAGTTAAGTGTCGAGAGTCAAGGGCTTTACAGTGACAACTTGGTGGTGGTGGGGTTTGAACTCGAAACCTTCTGCCCAGCATTCCAATGCCTTTAACCATTGAGCTTCATCTACCTGTAGAAAGAAAGAAAGAAACCAACCAATGGGAAATAACGAAGGGGGGGCATTGGCAAGGGTAGACCATTTTAACCGTCACCCTGTGTCTGATTGGCTTGGCAGACATCAGCCCTCCTCGGCGCACTCGCATCAGCGAAGTGAAGGACACAAGCATTACACTCTCCTGGCGCGTCAAGATCGAGCCAATAACCGGTTTCTTGATTGAGGCTAAGCCCGTATCAGAAAACTATCCAACCATCAGGAAGGAGATTCCAGCTGATCAGCGCACTGCCACGATAACAGGTAACGGTTTGCTCATTAGGGGTTTAAAGGGATGACTGGAGGAGTAAATAACAATTATTCAATGTCCAAACTGTGTTTGGTGTGTTTTAGGTCTTCAGCCTGATACTGCTTACATCATCAACATGTACACATTGAACGGAGACCGACGTAGCGCACCCTTCACCCTCAACACCAACACAAGTACTCTTCTAAAAAAATCTTAACTTCATTATTCAAGTTTTAAAACCAAAACATTTTAAGCATTGATGTTAGAAAATGTATTTGTTCTTTTCTTCCATGATCTTTTTTGTTTTTTCCCCACAGTTGGTTCGTCCCTCCAGCCTCCCACCAACCTCCAGTTCCTAGCTCTAACGCCAAACTCCATCTCCTTTAACTGGCAGCCACCCACGAGCCGCATCACAGGATATTACATCACTTACGAGGAAGAAAATGGCAACCCACGTGAGCTCACGCCGCGCCCACACGCCGGCGTCAACTACGCCACCATCTTAGGTACGCTGACTCGACATGGTTTTACAAAGACCTAAACAGACAAAGATGTATAACGTAACACCTTTATGCTATATACTAGCTGTACTTTCAATATTCCCACACTCTTTCCCACAAAGAGTGTGTGTTGATGTGGTCCAGATGTTGTCTTGTCAGTGTATTCACTCTTGATGTGATTGTAGGTCTGAAACCAGACACCGTGTACACCATTAAGATCATCGCTCTGCAGAACTCACTGAGAAGTCCAGTTCTGGTGGGCAAAGCCAGAACACGTAAGTACACACACACACACACACACACACACACACACACACACACTCCATTGTGTTGAGTTCCATTTGTAATAAAGGTGTACTCCTTCAAAACACTCTTTTTGTTGCTCAGTGGTAGGAGCAGACAAAAAGAAGTTTTGAGCCGCTAGCATGGTGACTGTTAGCCTCTGCATTATGGCCGGCTCTGTTCCGTTACAGCTAGCAATCACGTCTACTGTGATGCTAATCATTCTGTGTTTGCTACTACATGTGCAATGCTATTTATTTTTTCAGCTTAAAGGTTTGTTGTGCCTTTACACTGAGGCGAACTGCAGGAGCTGATGCTTACGATCCAAAAAGGAGAAACTTCTAGAGCTTTGCTCCTTCAAAGTTGAACAGTTTCACTGAGAAAAATATTGACGTAATAAATACAGTGTTCATATTCTGATTGTGTCCTCATTGTATTGAACGGCAGAATGTTCCATAAGACATACTTCCTGTGTGTCACTTAAATTGAAGATAAATAAAACAGACTTTCACATTACAGTATTTTTGAACAATATATATCCCATTTTGTGGCACCATTCTTTTCTCCTTGGATGGATCTCTGCTAGCCATTAGCCGCTGTCTTACTGTATCTCTTCATTTATATTCCCGCTTTGCTACTAATGGCTTTTCTGCTCTCAGAGGAAACGGTGCTGTTTCCGCTGCCTGTACATCCGCGCCCCAACAACCGCGGCCCCTTGGACGTGCCTGAGATGGACGTGAACGTGGCGGGTCCAACAGTCCAGCCAATTCCAGGGCAAAACGGTCAGGGCATGGAGTACACCGAATACAACAACCAGCCAACTCTGCCTCACAGCGGGCAACAACCACGTCCCGGGCATTACGTCCCGGGCCAAACTCTCATCTACCTGCCCGCCCCGGGGCCAGATGGCTCACGGGTGCCCAAGGTTGTGCAGGTGAGCGACAGAAATGCTCACAGTGTCCTTCTTCCAGAAAATGAGACGGGGGCGCCTCAGGAGGCTCAGACTCAGACTACTGTCAGCTGGCAGCCCTTTAGGCAGAGCCAGTCTTACCTTGTGACCTGCCATCCAGTCACACATCAGGATGAGAAGATGTTCCAGGTGAGCAAGCCAATAAGAATTTCTGGATATCTGGTTGTATATGATGTACAATTGAAAGAAATTCTTCTGATTAATCAGAAGGTGCTGATCAACTTGGGCATGTGCTGCATGAGCTAAGAAAAATCATTAGCTTTTGTGCGTTACGAGTATTTGCATATTATTAACTGATGTGTCGAACTCGTTCGATTGCAGATTCAACTTCCTGCCACCTCCACCAGCGCCACGTTGATCGGCCTCACGTCCGGTGCTTCGTATCGCGTCCTCGTCGAGGCTCTAAAGGACGCGCTCAAGTACAAAATCGTGGACGAGGTCATCACCGCCGGTAACACAGGTAAAAAAAAAAATAATAATAAAAAACTGTCTGTAAAATAATTCACTGTTTGAAATCCTTATTCTTTTGTTGTAATTAAACTTCCTATTTTAAATGTAAAATTTGATAATGTTATATGCAATGATACATGAAGTTTCTCTCTCAGATCCAGCACGAGTTCCAGGAGTTCCAGACAGCGATGATTCCTGCTACGACACTTTATCTGGTACTCGTCACAATATCGGGGATGAGTGGGAGCGCATGTCCGAGACCGGCTTCAAGCTGTGGTGCAGGTGCCTGGGTCTGGGCAGCGGCCATTTCCGATGCGACTCCTCCAGTATGTACATTAACATACATCAAAAGGAGAAAAAATGATGCTAAAAACAACTTTTAAAAGAATTTTTTAAAGACAAAAAAAAAATCCAAACTTTATACTTGGCATAAACATGCAGTTTAGAAATCCCTTAGAATTTTCTTTTTATTAGCATACGGAAACTTGATTGGCTCCTATATCTTGTCATTTTATCACATTTTTAACAATTCAAGATGTCCTGTTGCACCCAGAGCCAAAGTCGAAAAATATTTGTGTGTTTTGTGTGACGTTGCCTTTCTTCTAACATACAGAGTGGTGCCATGACAACGGCAACAACTACCGCATTGGCGAGCGCTGGGAGAGACAGGTGGAAAACGGTCACAAGATGAGCTGCACCTGCCTCGGCAACGGCAAGGGAGAGTTCAAATGCGAGCCACGTGAGTGCCAGATTGTTTCAAAAACACTTACATTGAGATAAATGCATTAGATAAAATTAGTATTATTGTAAGGGAAGTTTTCTAATGGTTAGGTGTGTTGGACATTTCCACTTATGCTGACAAATGGATTTGTTGCTGCATGTTAAGGAGAATGTCTATAAATAGACTGACAGAAGTTTTCCTCAACAGCCACATCTTGATGCATTACATTTATTTCAAGTAAACACCAAAGAAGCAATCAACTATTGTGCCTTTAACTATAGTCAAGAAGCTTCTCTTTTGCCTACAGACGAGTCGACGTGTTACGATGATGGAAAGACGTACCAGGTGGGAAACCAGTGGCAGAAAGAGTATCTCGGCGCGATCTGTACCTGCACATGTTACGGAGGACAGCAGGTGCGCATATTTATTAGCACCGTGTACTGCATGACTTCAGTTGTGTTTTTATGTCTCTCGATACTCAACAATACTACAGTTGTTTGTTACAGTAGGTATACATTCACTGTATTTGTGTGTGTAATCTCTGCATCAGGGTTGGCGTTGTGAAAACTGCAAAAAGCCCGGAACGGAGATCAACACTCAACTGCTGACGCCGGTCCGTTACGGACACGGCACCGCCAGAGTGGTGAGTTCTGGATTTTCTTCTTCTTTTTTTTTTTTTCCACTTCAGGACACAGATGGCTGATTTGTGTTCTATTGCATTATACTGTATATAACACCAGCCATTTGTTTCATTCCAGAATATCCACTGCCCAATCGAGTGCCTCCGGCCGGATATCCTGGCCGACGCTGTAGCCAATCCCAACCGGAGAGAGTGAAGTGATTCGTGACTTTACCTTTCCCCACTTCTTGCCAAAACCTTGTACCTGTTAACGTGGCTCTGATCTAAGACGCAACATCTGTGAGACGAACACCTCCCCAGTGCCTTAAAGCCTTCCTACTGGTTACTGCAATCACTGCTGCTGCTTCTCCGGCCAACCAGAAAAACCCACATGACACCATAGCGATGTGCCATAGTGATTTCTATTGCTTTTAATTGGTTGTGCTGCCGTCCAGGCATCTGATTGGCTTTCATCTTCTCTTTTGTAAACAAAGACGATAAATAATACATAGAATGTTATGACGTTTAAGAATAAATAAAATGAATCAGTGTTATTTAAATAATAAGAAATAAATAAAAAATCCTGAACAAAGAATATTAAAAATCAAGCACTGATTTGTGAGAATGTTGGCTTTTAGCAAACTGAGCTTTTAAAAAAAATTTTAATTGTTTTTTTTTTCTTTCCTATGGCACGAGTTCACTCAGAGCCAGCACTGTTTTTTTAGATCAACAAATGATTTTGTCCTGATTTGTCTAATGCTTTGTGATTTATTTATCAATTTGGCCCTACAAGTGTTTTCATTAAATGCAGAAAAGAAAGTAATTCTGTACTGTTGGTGCCAAAGTCATCACTACTGTCAAATTCCCATTTTTAATAAAGTTTTAAAATTAAACATAATATCTGTGTTTTATGTAATAAACATCCAAGTAAATGTACTTGAATATATATGAATTTCCAGGGCATTTTAGCCTGAAGCTAATTAGTAGTTTAGGCTAGTTTTTGTATGCTAATTAACAAGCTTATATACACCACAAATCAGTTAAATTTTAATACATCCAACAACTGCCAACTTATGAACAAAATGTATATTACAGACAAACAGCTAACAAACCAGCTAATTATGAGAAATGCCAGCTAATATAGACAAGAAATAACCAGCTAGCTAGTAAAGAAGCCAAAATAGACAACAAATCTGCTAATGTAACTTCACAGCTAAATACCAAGCTAAAAGAAAAAAAAAACATCAGCTTATGATAAAAAAACAAACAACTAATGTAGGCAATACCATCATGAGCGAAATCATGAGAATCACCAGCTAACAAGCAAGCTAATATAATCAATAAACCCACTAACAACAAAGCTAACAGACAACAGCTAATCATAAGACTTGCGCAATATTTCACCATGCTATATAAAAAATGGCTAATCTTGAGAGTAGTCGGTTATTAACCAATTAGAGACAACTCATCTAACGATAAGGCTAACAAGAAATTAGCTCATCACCAAGCTAATAGACAAATTAGCTTATTACCAAGCTACGGATAACAAATTATTATTTTTAGACTAACCATTATCAGGCTAATACAAGCAACTGAACAAACCGCTTGTTAAAAAAAAAAAAAAAACTGGCCGTCTAATTACCAAACTAGCACAGACAACAAATTAAGCTAATTATTTAGTTAGCTAAATATACATAATTCCAGCTAATTAGTGAATTTTGAGATAACATTTTAATTACTTTGCATCTTGTCATTCAAGTTTGACATTATTGGATAGGCAGTATGATGCTAGCTAGCTAAATAGCAAGCCGTTATTTTCCAGATTTGTTCAAGAAAAAAAATATATATATTTTGAGCACATATTTTAATCTCCTTTATTTCAGACAGCTACCACAGGCAGTATAAAGGAATGTGATGAAGTTGTAGTGTACATTTAGAGCATGATTTGTACCATTTAATACAGTGTAAACTACAGTTTTAACAGGTGAAATAGTACAACTTTTTAAGCCGTTATTACAGTAAAAATGGAATGTTTAAAGAGCACAAAAGCAGGGAAAAAAAACTAAACAGCACGCTAATCTGCTTAGCAAAAGAAAGGCACTAATGTAAGAGGTGGTGCAAGATCTCAGGAACTGGAAGGCTGGCGAGTTAGCAGCGTGTTCAGTGATGGAAGAGGCGAAGGTTGGTGTGCACCAGAGTGATTCCCAGCTCGTTACAGGCGTTGATGACAACCTCATCAGCAGTGGAGCCTGACGGAGCGGCGATGTACTCGACACCACTCTGAAACGTGTACAGAAAGCCATGAACACTGTATACATCCAACAAGTACAATAACCATCTAGCTCTTAACTCAGTCGCTAGCTTTATGGCTATTTACAGTTACAGCTTTTCAATGTAAACTCTAACAAGCTAAACTTTTTCCTTATTTTGTGGAGAGTTTTATGTTTAGTAACTCTAGTGTGAAGTCAGCCATTTAGAGAACCTTAGCTTAGCTAGCCTTTTGGCCTCATGTCCAAACCTCGGTTTAATGCTAGCCCGCTATATATTTTACTACCGTGTGGTTTTGATGTTCTCGTCAGCATTTTATTATTTTTTTTAACAATTTATTATAGTAAAACTGAGTCTGTACCCGCTTTGCTCGGTCGATGTTGTCTCTGAAGGGGAAGAAAGCGTCTGAGCTGAGGGCGACGGCCTGCAGAGACCCGAGCCATTGCTTTCGGTCAGATTCACTCAAAGGTTCAGGAATCTCCTCAAACAGAGCCTTCCACACGGCCAGATCAGGACCCTGACAAACACAGACACATTTTAATAAATATCCGAGTTGGTAACGAACTAGCATGAATTGAGCAAGTTAGTGATATACATGTTAAATTCTATGCTTTGTTTGTTTTATGCATAACTAGAAAGCTAGCTTCAAGTTAGTCAGAGCAATAACCAACTGCTAGCACCTTTTGCTTAGAGTGTTTTTAAAGCTACATGTTTCTTTTTTATTATTATTTAAACAGAAACTAGGCTAACAATTTACCCATTAACCATTTTATATTCTTTTAAAGCAGTTTAGGATAGTTACAGTTTAGCTGTTTACTACGTTTAAAACTGTACTTTAAAAAAAAAAAAATCTGGCTTAACCTTTCTAACTAGCTAATCACTCAAGTTAGCATGAGCATCTCATACTGTAACGATAATTAAGAGATGACTTTGATTAACAGACAAGTAAAAAGACAGTATTTTAAAACCAACAATTAAAAAGAAATAAAGTCCTTTCTCTATAATTCATTAGTCAGTAAATTTGTTTCATAAGAAAAGATCTTGTTTAATGGAAATTTTTAATGTCTAATTATGCTACTTTCCCTCAGGTCCGCTAAGCAAAACGTCAAACACATAATACAAATGCATTTGATTAGCATCCTAGTAAAAATCTTTTGTAGCTAGTTTTTTTTTTTCTAGAACTTTTTACTTATTCCATGTGCAAAAACGTAGAAAACAGCTAAAATGTAACTAATCTAAACTGCTTTAAAGAATATAAACCAACGGTAAAATGGTTAAGGGGTAAATTGTTAGCCTAGTTTCTATTTTAAAAAAAAAAAAAAAAAAAAAAAAAAAAGTGTTGCCTTAAAAACACTAAAAGCAAAAGATGCCACCAGTTGGTTATTGCTCTGACTAACTTGCTTAACTAGCATTACACACTCACCTCTCCGATGGTATCGCTGACATATTGGTCAATAGCATTAGCGATCTCGGCACGTTTAACGTTGGCGCGGAATTTCATGCCTAGAACTTTCGGGTGGCGACGCAGCCACCAGTTATCGGCCTTGTCGCCTGCCAGGCGAGTGCAGTGGATCCGAGACTGCTGACCCGCACCGATGCCAATCACCTGATCTCACACACACACACACACACACACACACACACACACAATTCCATAAAGACATACCGATATCAAAAACTTGAAACCTTAGAACTGAGGTCGTTATTTTATGATAAACACGAACATGAACATTAGCTACAGGGTCAATCAGCAATTTGTTTATTTTTTAATTAAATTGAAATATGCATTATATACACACACGATTACATGAATAATGCCAAAAATGTGGTATCTTAATATAAATTAAAGGGATACAGAGTAAAAGATTAACAAGGCAGGGTGTGGCCAGGGTGTTAATATGTAGAGAGTGCTGACCTCACCTGGCCATCCTTGGCATAACACACCGAATTGGACTGCGTGTACTTCACGGCGATGCTGGCTACAATCAGGTCGCGCACGGCCGTCTCGGACAGCTAACGAAAACAGAAGCAATTTATTTTTTTTTTAAACCCTCCCACACCGATCATGTTGAGTATGAACGTGTCGACTCACGGTGCCGCTGGACACAACATTGCTGAAGAGCTGCTTATCGATGACGCCGTTGTTCCTCTTCTGCTTCATGTGCAGCCCGAAAAGAATTCTCACCTCCTGTTCGTGGGGCTCGTAGTCGGGATCCATCTGATGAGAAATGCATTTTAAAAATCAAGTCAAACCGGGACTTTTTCATTGCGTATTTCTCTATATAATTCCTCGCTACACTAATGCCCTCATCCCTGCGTTTCACAAGTGCTCGAGTATCATCAAGGATGAGAAAGTTCTCTCAGTATGACGGCGCCAAGATCAGACTGCCTATTTCACATCTAACACGCTGGCGTCCTTTAAAGGCTCAAACATGTGGAAATGGCTTGGCGCGAGATCAGGACTGTATGGGGGATGTGGCAATAACTCCCAGCCGAGTTCCTGTAATGTGCAAGTGGTGTTGGTGAATGATTGCACGTACAGTTCACACAGACGGATGCGTCTCTTGCGTGAATCAGCGACAAGTTATCCGTGGATTTTCATGGATCAGGCGTTCAACTCGCTAAATGTTCACGGGAACGACCGCAATGGGCTCCGAGCCACCTCGGCCGGGATCGTCATTCATGGATGTACCGTGTCCTTTAAAACGTTTTTCATCCCTTCATGCACCAGAAATGGCATCACTGGTCCCGGTTTGACTCGAACACCACTCATAGTATTAGCAGTAACGTGTCAGTGTGTTCGGTTAAGTGTGTATTACCTGAAGCACGCAATAATTTCCATTCTTCTTTTTGCTGAGGATACGGAGAGCCTCGGGGTCATAACCTGGAGCGATAATCCCGTCTGAGACCTGGCGGTACAACATCCAGAGATTAAACTACATGATTAAAATAATAAAAAATTTATTTAATCAAGTGAAACATGTTAATAAGTGTGAGATTAACATGCAGGCAAAAGATTGCAGCTGTCAGACAAGCTGTGTTTAAGTGTTTAGTACTGGCACTGGTGACAAACCAAACAGATAAACTCCTATAATTAACAGCTATTACACACACACACACACACACACACACACACACACACACACACACACACACACACACACACACACACACACACACACACCTCTCTGGAGATGATCTTAGCAGTGGGAACGTCACAGGGGTCCGAAAGTGCAATGAAATCCCCGAATGAGGACATCCTGTCCGCCCCTGAGAGAAACATCCGAGCCATTACACACTTCACGAGAACGTTTAAAAGATCAGTGAAAGGTTAATCCAGATGCCGAGTGTGTGAGTGCGTGTCTGAGAGCGAGTGTGTGAAGTGTGCTGTACCTCTGGCGCGAGCGTAGGCCGTAGCGAGCGGTGTGAGATCTGTCAGCATGTCGTGCACCATACACACTTTAGCCTCCTCCTCGCTAAGCGCAACACCCACAGCCGCACCTGAAACACACACACACACACACACACACAGCAAAACTGTTAATCACAACATCACAATCATAGTTGTCTATAAGGAAGAGGATAATCATATGGCCAAAAAAAAAAACACCTTTATTAAAATTCGTGGATGCTGAAGTGCATGTGTTTGTGTGAGAGAGGGAAAGAAAGAGAGAAAGCGAGAGGGAGAGAGAGAAAGCGAGAGGGAGAGAGAGAAAGCGAGAGGGAGAGAGAGACAGCGAGAGGGAGAGAGAGAAAGCGAGAGCGAGAGCGAGAAAGC
>JAQMYJ010000010.1:19286114-19299437 GCA_030014305.1 Clarias laeviceps | reverse complement strand
AGAGAGAGAGAGAGAGAAAGAGAGGGAGAGAGACAGAGAGTGAGAGGGAAAGAGTGGGAGAGAGAGAGAGGGAGAGAAAGAGAGGGAGAGAGAAAGAGAGGGAGAGAGAGAGAGAAAGAGAGGGAGAGAGAGAAAGAGAGAAAGAGAGGGAGAGAGGGAGAGAAAGAGAGGGAGAGAGAGAGAGGGAGAGAGAGAGAGGGAGAGAGAGAGAGGGAGAGAAAGAGAGGGAGAGAAAGAGAGGGAGAGAAAGAGAGAGAGACACTTACCAGCAGGACTGACATGTTTGAAGGACGCAGCAGCAGGTATTTGCAGTGAACTCTTCAGCTCCTTAACCAGCTGCCATGCGTTCAGAGCGTCACACAGATTAATGAAGCCTGGAGCTCCGTTCAGCACTAAAAAAAAAAAACACACACACAACATTACAGCAGCAGCAATGAAGCATAATTTATTTAAATCAATGCAAATAACAAGGAAGTTTTTCCTTTTTTTTATTATTATTATTTTAAAATCATATGGTGTGTGTGTGTGTGTGTGTGTGTGTGTGTGTGTGTGTGTTAACCCTTTATCGGCAGTGCGGGCCTCAGTGTGTAAATCTGCGCAGGACTCTGGTGTGGGTTCATGCCGTAACGCAGCGACAGCTGAGACACTCCGCTGCTGAACTCACGCCGGAAATAATCCGCGATGGCATCGTCGTACTGCGCGGTGTGTGTGAACGCCTGGAGGAGAGAAAACACACACAATGCAAAATCACCAAAGCAAACAAATACACATACACCACAAACTTGTACACATCACTTTACACTACAAGATGTTGATTAATGTTCTGTAGCAGCAGTTGAGATTGAACCCCAGAACGGTTTAGTTAATTATTAAATCAGAAAACTTGAAGTGTCAGGATTAGTGAACGGTACCGGCACATCATTTTATGAAGCGAAAAGCGGAGCACATTCTAACTTTAGCAAAAGAAACACCGAGATAATGACGGATCAAACTTTTATAACTTATTACCGTCACCCATTTTCACATGCTTGATTCCTTTTTGAAGGAGTTATAAAGTCCACCACAACATACAGAACAGAAGCCATCAGTTGCTCGGTTACTCTTATACTGTATGTGCGACAAAGGAATGGGGTGATCCGGCAGGTAATCAGGTGATATTTATTAACGGTTATTAAAATAATTAAAATATTGCATTAAAAAGGTCACATGTATTTGCTGTTTGTCTTCTGCGCTGGCAGGTTAATGTGTCTGCAAAAGATCAATAGCGGCGTTTATGGTGAAATCACATTCCTGTGCTTGATTGAGTTTCTTTGCTGATTGCACATGAAGGGTCAGGAAACCAAGCGCGAGGCAAACAGAACACACACTGATAAAAAGGTCCGATTTCATCTAAGTGGACTTTAACACTTTAGCAATCGGAGAGGACACCGGGGTCCAAAACCGGGGTCTGAACGCACGACCAAAGTGTTTAATCAGCTCGCTAAAACCTACAGGAACGCCAAATCTCAAACCGAGACCAGGTTCTTACACAACACTCTACATATCAGACCAGGCTGAAACCCTTAATCTTCAGGGAAGAGTTTGACTTTCGGACTTGAAAATCCCAACAACGCATTCAAACAAAAACAGAACGAAGAATTCTCTCATTGATCTGACAAATCGATGCCTCTTCAGATGAGACGTGGCCTTGATTCACTCACTGGCCAGATTTCAGCACAACAAGAAGATAATTTAAAAACAAACAAAAAAAAAAAAAGCGGGTGGCGGCTAGTAATTAGAGCCCTCCAGTGAACCGACCATCATGGGGGCGGAGTTTATAGAACAATAATCAATCACCGCTCACCTTAAGAGCAAGAGTTTGGCGCATCTCGACTGACGTGTCCTTCTCGCTCGATGCCTCCATCTCCTTCGCCACCTGATCGTAATCAGCAGGGTCACAGACCACCGTCACGCGGGCGTGGTTCTTAGCCGCGGCACGGAGAAGAGTAACGCCACCTGCACAGGAAGTGGGTCATCATCTCACAGGAAGGCATCCGTCAAAAAAACCAAACTTCAAAAAAGTTACAATAATAATAGTAATAATAATATTAATAATTAAAAAGGGTTGCGGTCCTGCCTACCAATGTCAATCTGCTCCACTGCTTCAGCCACAGTCGCATTCGGAGAAGCGACAGTCTTTACAAAAGGATAAAGGTTACACACGACCACTCTGAGGGGGGGAGAAAAGAAAAAAAATATATATAATTAAAAAAAAAAAATAAATAAAAAAAAAAAAAACACCACATATGGGTCATAAAAAGTCAGTAAAAGCAAATGTAAAAGGATAAACATATATACATAAAGAAATTGACGGAAATGCCTATATTTCATAATGCGTCACATGATGTTACGGCAGGAAGACGTTCATTATTTACCCACCAAATCCGGTCATCCAACTTTTTCTTTTAAAGCAAAAGCTTTACAATGAATGCGTACGTAACTAGCGTGCAGTGCCTGTTCAGCACAATTACGCGGACCTTCGCCTCACCTCACGAGACTAAAGCCCAGCTTTTCCATGTCGGCCTGGTCAGACGGAGTGTTTCTGGCCAGGATTCCTCCATGAACGGTGGGGTGAAGGGTTTTAACCCGACCGCCGAGCATCTCTGGGAAACCCGTGAGCTCGGACACGTCTCTGAAAACACACAGGAGCAAAGGACGCGTCATTCACATTCATAGGTTACGCAACAAAATAAAAATCAGTGTCCCGAGTCCTGCAGAGTTACCCACCTCACTGAGAGTCCGGCGTCTCGCAGAGCCTTAGCCGTGCCACCCGACGCGACCAGCGACAACCCGGTGGACACGAGCCGCTTCGCCAAGTCCAGCAGCCCGGTCTTATCGGACACACTCAGTAAAGCTGAGACACAGATTGGAGGAATGTTATCGCTCGAAAGTGTGCAATTTGGCAACCAGTAACACTATAGGAGTTGGTTAATGCAGTAGCTACCAGTTTGTATCTGATGAAGGATAAATCACTAGAGAAACACCAGTGTCGTAATCAAGGACAAGGATTCCTGGCCCAACCTCACAACAAACATTTCAATTAATAAATTCTCATTTATAATGAAGCATCTCCTTCGCCATAAAAAGAAACGGATATGAAAAAGTATTTTGAGATCAATTATGTAACATTAAGTTTATTTAACCGTGTCGGTCCATTTTCTTTCAAACTAAACATCAAGTCCACTAGCTAACAATAGACTAGCCAGCAAGTCAGTTTCTAGCTGCTTTCCAGTTTAGCGCCCCTAGTGGTCATAACACCATAGACGTTTCAAAACTGCATCCAAAAGGACGTGATACAGTCGCTGTATTTAAAGAATCTTATGAAATGCAAAGTTGAAAAATTAGCTTGTTTATTTGACACACACTTTGAGTCACTCATGTAGAGAATCTGCAGAGACTCAATCAGATGTCCAAAAGAAATCATTTTAAACAAATCGTTAATTAGCTGATTCTAGCGAAAACTGAACGCTCTGACGTGTAGGCGATAGGCTTACTGTTACAATCAGTCGGAAAGACTTTGTGCTGGTGGGGGCGTGGCTGAGCACCGCCTTGTGAAGGATGCGAGAGTTGGGTATGCGGGAGAGAATTCACACCTCAAAAGAATGTGGATAATTACTGACTGTGTGTTGCTGTGAATCCGATTGTTTTTCCAGTTATGATCCTTTTTAAGTGAAATTCTCTCGCTCACACACACAAGCCATATTATCTACAGGTGTGTGTGGTCTTCCTCCCCCAACTTACCTCACTGTCACACCCCTCACACTTCACTTCGCTTTAACCCACTCCCCACCACTTGGCCACACCCTTTTACCAGAGACTTAAGCTGCATTCCATTAGAAAGTGTACTTCACAGGGTGCTCCCTACTCCCTACTCAGGGAATGTTGGTGAAGCAAACTTCCCTCAACAAAATTCCACCATTCGGAACACCCTGCGAAGTCACCAGCGCAGACGTCACTTCCTCTGTTCGTTACCATGGGAACATAAGCACCTTGGTTACCTGCTGCTGTGGAAAATTCACACTATGGACATTAAATATTGAACATATCTTTAAACAAAAACTGATACCATTATAAAACATACACTATTGAAATGTGTATAACAAATTCTTTTTATCAATAATAATAGATTAAAGATATACTGAGATTTCACTTCTTTTTTTTTTTTTTATTATTACACTACAGATTTCTGTGATTAAACAAAAAAGTAAATTATTGTGTCCTATTGATATGATGTCGTCCTCAAGTAGTAAATGCAATGGTCACCTCCATGGCCACAAGTTGGACTGCAGAGGTTCGTAGATGGATGGAGCGAAAAAATCTGATTAACTGATTAATCATTGCAATAATTCACAAATGAATTATACAAATTATACACTAACAAACATTTATGTATTATGCATTGTTTTTCTAACTACTAAAAACAAGCACTTAAGTACATTTAAAAGTAGCAAATTGTAGATTTAAGTTACTTATTTATTCAATTTTGTTGAATTACTTCCACTATCTAATTCCTTATGTGTGACTAAAAAAAAAAACCTGCTTCTGATTTAATTCACACTTTATCTCAGTGTCTTTTCATTGGGTGTGATTTCACCACATTTATGGTTACAGGCATAAATTCATTAGTTTTCATACCTTCTGATTTAAACAAAAACAACAAGTTTCCACCTAAGTTACAGTCACTGTGTCTGCACGCGCGCACTCACTTTCAACTAATTAAAAATGCCACATTGTAACAACATTCAAAGAACAACATCAAAGCCGACATGTTCCCTCATTACCTCCTGGAGGCCTGATGAGCTGTAACCAGCATCGTGGTGCACAGAAAAAAAAATACATTTAACTCCAAAAACCCCTAAAATCCTGCAGACATGAAGAAGAGAAAAGCTCGTGTCTGATCAACAGAGTAAATCTAAAAGTGCTAGTTACCGAGTTCAGTCGACATGATGCTGAGATCCGGGGTTTAACCTGCAGAACGTGTGAGACGACGTGAACTTGGTGAGGACTGAGCAGCACAAACCGCGCAAACTAAAAACACGTGGATGTAAAAGTCAGATCCGCCGAAAGGTCTTCTGGGAAATGGATTTCATCAGTCGTCTTGTTTTTTCATCAAATGTTCTTGTTTGCATGAATGGCCACAAGATGGAGCCAATGGGTTGGAAAGGTGTCAGTGCAAAGACAGCGCGAGTTATTGAAGTGTCCAACAGATGGCGCCCTTGTTACAATAAATCAGTAAATAGCATTAACAGTGGGTTAGACAGAGAAAGAAAGAATGGGTTAATACTGGGTTAAAAAAAACAAAGTAAGAAAGATAGAAGACTGGATTAAAAAAGAAAGAAAGAACACTGGGTTTTGAAAAGAAAAATGAAAGGAAGGAAGGACGGAAAAGCACTGGGTTAAGAAAGAATGAATGAACTAATGAACAAACACTGGGTTAAAGAAAGAAAGAAAGAAAAAACTAATGAACAAACACTGGGTTAAGAAAGAAAAAGGAAAGAAAGGAAGAAAGGAAGAAAGAACAAATGAATGAACAAATGAATGAGTGAATAATGAACAAACACTGGGTTAAGAAAAAAAGAAAGAAAGAACGAATGAATGAACGAACGAACAAACAAACTAATGAACAAACACTGGGTTAAGAAAGAAAAAAGAAAGAAAGAACAAACTAATGAACAAACACTGGGTTAAGAAAGAAAGTAAGAAAAAAGAAAGAAAGAACAAATGAATGAACAAATGAATGAACAACCACTTGGTTAAATAAATAAATAAATAAATAAAGAAAGAAAGAAAGAAAGAAAGAACATTGGATGAGGAAAGAAAGAAAGACAAATGAAAGAACACAGTGTTAAAAAAGAAAGAAAGAAAGAACTGTCATACAGCACCTCTCACACCTACTGAAGTCCATCATGTTTATTTTAATTTATTTTCTTAACTGATCAGAAGGTCCTGAGTCCAATCAAAAGCTGCTACTAACCTTTAATGTTCCATCAATATAACGAAGAGAATATCAGTGTATTGTGCTTGATTATGTAGCAGAATACATGTGAACAAATACGCTCAAGACGATGGTTGTTGATTGCGTGAAAGTATTGTTTAACATGATTTAACATGATTTCAACCATACGTTGTTAAGATAATACCTCTGTCCCACTAGTTTCTGTTTTTTATTTATTTATTTTATTTATTTTTATTTTTTGCTTTGATTATGCTATTAAACTTCTTATGTGATTCTCGTGTTGTTCTTATTTTGCCTCTATGAAATGGTACTGACAGTCTTATCTGCCTGCAGTAGTGATAGTAATAGTTCTTATTGTAACCCTGTTATTAACTGCATTGTCACACACTTACTGTATACAGTATGTGTGCATGTGACATAAAATATTGCTCCAAAGAAAGCCACTGTGCAATTCGAACCCTAACCAAATACATACAAAATAATAATAATAATAATAATAATAATAATAACAGCTATTAGGATTGTGAATGTCCATATTTGTGAATCACCTTTAACAAACATTTTACCCAGTGCTGACTATCAGAAGTGTTGTTGAAAGTGAAACATTTTTAGACTTTGCTTCATATGTGTAAAACAATTCATTAGGTGATAGTACAGTAGTTCAGTTAAAATGCTGAACAAGCATAAGGCCAGCTCTCTCTCTCTCTCTCTCCTTCTCATTTATTCATTTTGTTTTTGGAAACTTGTCCCCTTTTGTTAATTTAATTAAAGTGCACAAGCAACCTGTGTAAACTACGCTCTCAGAAGCGATTAAAGCGGGGCAAGCTAGGAAGGTGAGCGCCGTTCCTGCCAGTTACACCTGATTTCATCGATTTCATTGATTTGTAACAGCTCTCGGGCTAATTTCATCTCTTAAAGGTGAACCCATGGTAGCAGGGTAACGACTGCCCCCTCCCTACTGCAGGCTTAATATTTTCCCGTCTACCTATTTATATTTTGCCAAGTGATTAGATAAAAGTGCAGCAACAATAAGTCTTATTTGGGGATGGGGAAGGTGAGAGAATCAATAACGTTTTATTTGCCTGCAGGTCGGAAAAGGTGGGTAGTTACAGATGCTCTTAAACGCATCATGGCTCTGTTCAGACGAGGACAGGAAAAAATGCTGAGGTGAGCAAGACACTGTGCGTAAACTCTATCTCGCTCACACACAAACACGTCCAGCAAGCCATAAAAAATTATACGAATTGTAAGAGTTGATGGATGAACTTCGAATGAATCTGTCATGGAGTGTTAATCATGGAGCGTTAAAGAGCCCGAAAACTTTAGAATCATCCAGGTGACTTTGGGAAAGACATGAGAAACCAAAATGAAAATTGAGATCAAATGGGGACGATTTGGACAAAGCTATAAATCTATACATTTCTTACATTTGTAAAATATACCTCCATAAGTTTTGTTCTTGGAAAGCTGCTTTCAGACAGCGTCTATTGTTTAAACAAAAGTTAATTGAAGATAAAGAAGATAAAAGTTAAAATGAAACTTTATATGTAAAACATTGCAAACAATCAATTATATCTATATTTATTATTTAAATCGATTATAAAGAATGAAAAGTTTACTGCAGATTTGTATCAAGAATCAGTTCTAATAAATAAATATAAAAAATGTCTAAAATATCAAAAAAATTGTTTTTACTGCTCCAAAATTATCTAGCTATATACAAAAAATTTTTGGAAATATCTCCATCCGCACAAATAACATGTTTGAAATTATTCTGTGCTCTGTGAACAACTTTTTACAAATACTGATAGCCGCATAATGTTTTTATAAAACATCTTTGCTTAGCATTTTCATTTAATTATTCATGCAAGCTGAAACAAGTTTTTATAATATGTCTCTGTCTTTGTGAACATTTTTTTTAAATGTTTGTTCACACTAGCAGCTTTTTAAAACATATCTCATGGACTCATCTGCGTAGAGTATTATGCTGAACTGTTATGTTTGGATCCTGTCTTCCCCACTCTCATTGATCACTCAGGTTTGTTGACGGTGAAGTGATTGGTTGCTTTACATCCCAGTTCCCCCTCATGTTTGTGTTTCCTTCTGGCTCTCCCTTTTAGTTATGATGTCATAGTTAGTCCCTGCTTGTACTCTGCACTAAATATCCATTCACCTTATACATTACTGTATATGACTGTGACCAGTGATCCAGACCCCTTCTGACATCTGGACATGTCTGACTCGTCCTGGTGCCCTGCTTATGGCTGGAGATCTTGTCGCATGGAGGCCTTATGTGGTGACTGGGGACAGTACCATTTTTGCATGAAGACGGTCCTGGCCTTGGCTGATGCAGACAGTTGTTCTCTGAGGACTTGTGACTGCAGTTGCTAAATAGTTCTGAACTAATCTGTAACAGAGCCAACAATACTGAAAGTGGACTCCATATTGACTTATATCCTCTTATACTGCCTAACACACAGTATGACTGCAAACAATTTCCTGCTATCCGTTATCACCTACTGTAAATGAGGATGGGTTCCCTGTTGAGTCTGGTTCCTCTCAAGGTTTCTTCCTACTACCATCTAGGGGAGTTTTCACCTCAGCACCATCGCCCTCGGCTTGCCATTCAAGAACATTCAGAACATTATAATTTATACAAATTTCCTCACACTTATCGAATATTTTTTATTCTGTAAAGCTGCTGTGAGAGAATGACCATTGTTAAAAGTGCTAGATAAATAAAACTAAATTTAATGGAATATCTCTAGCCAAGTGAATAGCATTTTGAAAAAAAAAAAAAAAAAAAAATTTCCTTCCACATAAACGTTTTTGAAATTATTTATAATCTTTTTAAAACACTATCGCCATCCATACAATCATTATTGTAAAAATATATCCATATGTGACAGCAGTGTTATTAAAATTATCCCCGTCCATGCAAACTTTCAAGCATTACATCATGATCAGGGTTGCCATGCTTCTCTTCTCTTTTCCCCATGTATCACCAGTCAGGAACACAGTCTGGAAGGGACACCAAACCAGTACAGGGCGCCTCCTGATACTTACAGTATTTATCCCTATCCGCAATTTCTCTTAGCCAATCCACCTACTGGAATTTATTACAAAGAGGACCAGAGGCACATCCCAGTGCTAAAACCATAAATTTGGGCTTTCCAGTATTTAGTTAAAAATTGACAGAAAACTGTTTTGCTGTTTAAAATGTTTATGTGGCTGTTGGTTAAAATATAGCTACACTGCAACTTTTACAGGCCGTAGTTGCTAAATGCTAGCTGTTTAAACATTGCTAGCTGTTTAAACATTGAGAAATTTGAGAAACACATACTGTAAGTAAAATAGTTAGATATTACAAACTTCTTGGTGGGTCTGTACGTGTGTGTGAATGTGTTTTTTAAATAATTTGCTGTTAAAAAAAACCTGTTACTTAAAATACAGATAATAGCGCTGGCTAATGTCACACTTGTTGTTATTTGCTAACTGATAGCCATTTGGTTTTAATCACAAATAGAAAATACACTTAGCAAGACGCACTTGCTAACTACTAGATATTTAGTTGTAAACTTGATATTGAGCTAATATTGAATTAACTATTGATGATATTTGGATTAAAATATAAATCTGCCTGACAACATCGCTAAACACTATCTCTCAATTTGCAAACGTAAAAAAAAAGTAAATGACCTGAATGAAAATTGTGATAGAAAGCAGTCAATATACAGTACAGTATGTACCTACTTGATTTGTCACGTTACCAGTCCCTGCTTCACCCTTGCTTATCTTAAGGTAGCTCTAATGTATTAGCAGCAGGCTAATAACTCTGTGTGCTGGCAGCGAAAGGTGCCGTATTTATCCCCTGGCCTGAAGTGATTGGGTTTAATTTGGTAGATCAGGACTTCATTAGAGAAGATTAGGTGTGAGGACGAATGGGGAGGGAAAGAATTAGCTGATTGCAGTGTGTGTATGTGTGTGTGTGAGAGAGAGAGAGAGAGAGAGAGAGAGAAGGTAAGAGAGAGTGGAGGAGGAAGACGTAGATAAATACAATAGATACTGTAGATCATGACAGTAAAACCACATCAGGTTCCTGCTGTAGTGTCAGAATCTTGTTCTTGGCTCACAGGAACTGATCTCGATGTGATCTTCTACTGCTGTAGCTCTTCCACTGCAATCTTTGACATGCTGTTCTGTCTGAGATGCTTTTCTGCTCAACACAAGTTGTGAAGAGTATTAATCTGAGATTTAGCCCTCCCGTTAACTCAAACCATAAACTCATACCATATCAACTATATGTCACTTTGTATATGTTGTATATACAGTACAATATTTGTGTTTTGGTGCGTTAATAGCTGTTGCATTACGAAATAAAAAACTGCTTACAAGAACAGATAAATGTTTACAAAGACATATTGTTCACAGGAACAAACCTTATGAGAACAGACTGTTTATCAGTATAATCTGGTTACAAGGATGAACCGTTTACAGGCGGAAACCTATTTGTGAAAACAAATTGTTTATAATTTGCATGCTAAAACATTTATGAGAACAGTTTTCATACAAGAACAACCTGCATACAATAATCTCCTTTTTAAAAGTTAAAATTGTTTGCAAAAACAATCTATTTACAAGAACTAATTGTTTACGAAAAGAAATTCTGTAAGACCACAAACTTTACAATAAGAAACTTTGAAACAATCTTCCAACAAATAGTTAATAAGAACAAACTTCATGAGAACGAACTGTTTACAAGAACAAACTATTTATCCGTGCAATCTGTTTATAAGGATGAACTGTTTACAGCAACCTGTTTGTGAAAAAAAACTGTTTACAGATTACTATTTTACGAGAACTAACTTTTCACAACCACAGACTTTACAAGAAGAAATTAGTTTACAGAAATAATCTCTTTAAATAAGAACAAATTATTTATTTTAAAAAAAACTGTTAACAACAAAAAAAATTTATGACACCATACTGTTAAGTAATTTTTTACAAGGACAAACTATGAGGATAAACTGTATGAGGATAAACTGTTTACAGAAACAACGGTTTACGACAACGGACTGTTAATAAGACAAAAATTTCTACTTGAAGAAATAGTTTACAAGAACAAAAATGTTTACATTAATTTACATCAGATCAAACTGTAAATTAGAAACAAATTTTTTTTTAATAACAATTTGAACATAATTGACTTTCATTGTTAAGGGCTTAGCATCATAGTAGTTAAGGTACGTTGACTATGGAACTTACTACAAATGTAACCTTTATTGAGCCTTTATTTTTTGTTATTGTACTGTAATTAACATCCCCCTATACAACAGACACACTCTTGGCTTTCAGCTAATAAGAACACTGTTTTTTGGACATTAATGCATGAGGGAACATATTAGTGATTTTTTAAAATGACTACTTTCTTGGGATTTTTTTGGCAGTGGAGTCAGACTTTTGGACTCTTCCAGATGTTAATGCTCGAACGTTGGATGTCTGTTATCCACATGACTATGATCATTCTCAATCACACCATGAACTGATAATGAGCCACACATCAAAGGTGTTCAAAGATACATTATACCGCTGATTGGAACCGTAATGAGTGAATTGCGGGCAATAAATCCCTGTATGACAGTAGTTTCGTTGTGTACTTATAATTACATTGTGGAGCTATAAAGACATTATTCTGAATGAAAAGGATTAGCAAAGGTTGCTGTTCGTGGGAAAGTAAGCTAATAAAACTGAAAGGGACGGGATTAAGCTTTGCTAATTTTTGTAAAGTAATGCAAAATTTTTGCTAATTAACCAACAGCACTGATGTTTTGCTACTTTTGCTAAAAAGTCCGACATTTCAAGGACATTTTCAAAGTATATGCTTATATTTTATGAGATGTTGAACTCCTTCCCTCTATGTTAAACAAACGTTTTCTCATCATCACCATTCTCATCCCCTTTCTCGCTTCTTAACTTCAGCAAGTCACAAATAAATCTTTTTATGTTGACCCTCCAGCGCATTGCATCCCTGTGAATGACATATTAATATGGAAATTATCAAATATTAAATTGCTTTAACGTAAGCATAAGACTTGCGTCGGGGTAACATAAAATTAACCGACACTTTCCAAACTAATCAGAATTCAGATATCAGAACAGAATTGTGCCATGGTGTAATTAATATAATTTTACTTACACTCCTACTTATCTAAACTGCATTGCATGGAGAAAATCTATATTCAAAATCATCTGCAGCTCTAAAACTGAGCAAGATTATGACATATTTATTTATTTATTATTATAAAAAATTTTTTTTTACTTGATTGATTGTTCATACAATGTAACCAGGCTACCAAGTAAATATGGCCACCAAAACATATGAGACTGAGGCTAACCCTTTATCTAGATGTTACATAGCCATGAAGTTTTTTTATACGATACGGTGACTGTGGAAAATGACACAAAGTCCCCAAGAACATTAACATTTTCCTCAGATGTGGCGGTAAAATGCTGAGAAAAGAATGAGTGGTTACAAAAACTGCATTCTTTTTACAACATGCAATATGCTAATGCTACATGCTAGCTCTTTTCCATGCAAGCACATGTTTTTTTTTTTTAACCTGGTTGTTATTTCTATCAACCAGAATTGTAAAAGCACTGATGACAACAAAATGTTATTAAAAAAATAAAACAATATTGTCCATTACAGATTACAGTAAAAGACAAAGTTTTAATCATAAATTACAATATGTTATTTACTCCCAAAGGACAAGACAACTTAAGGTTTTACAAGACACAGTGGGATGAAAAGTAATTAGACCTCATTCAGAGCGATAAAAGCGATAAGCTCTATTCATCAGCCGACACACAATGACGCTGTTGTGTGAGGATTGTAAAGTGTATCGCTCATTAGACAGCCATAAAGGTTAATGAGCCTAACAAAGTTTTGTTACCTGTTTGGAAAAACAAACCAGGTGAGAGACGTCAGATCGAGGAAGATTAAAAAAATGTCTGAGACACCTAGAAAGAACTGTTTAATGAATTGTCTCCCAGTGGCTACTGAAACATAAACTAAATACTTTTTTGCCCCACTGTATATATATAGTGGGGCAAAAAAGTATTTAGCCACTTGAAAAAATGAGAGAGGCCTGTAATTTTCATCATAGGTTTACCTAAACATAGGTTTAACTATGAGAGACAAAATCCAAATGGGGGTGGAAACATCATGCTTTGGGGCTGTTTTCCCGCAATGGGACCAGGACGACTGATCCGTGTAAAGGAAAGAATGAATGGGGCCATGTATCGTGAGATTTTGAGTGAAAACCTCT
>JAQMYJ010000010.1:19267297-19278691 GCA_030014305.1 Clarias laeviceps | reverse complement strand
GCGTCCACATATGGGAAACGCAATTGCAAATGTAATTTGGAATTCCTTTTGAATATTGTCCGGGATATCACTCCATAATATGCAAGGTCATGCTAAAAACGCAAAAAGTTTACAGCTGCAAAGTTTATCTCTAGTTTTTTTTTTTTACTTGATGTTGTTTAAATGTTAAGTTCTAATTTATCGGCTTTAAAACAAATTTGAGGCCAAAAGAAACAAATGATTGTAAATAACATGAATAAAATTAATCATTTCGTAAAACGGTGTGTGAGGTCTCATTTATGTAGCCATGCACAAGTATGAATTAGTTTTAGGAAAGGTTTATGGGTTAGCTAGCATGCTAGTAACCAAATCGGATTATGTCCAAAACTATGTGCAAAGCTTGGACCTGGCTTAAGGAAAGGTTGCTTTATTACTGCTATTTATATTTAATTGCATTTTTTTTTTTAAATATTAGCCATACGTAAAATGCTAACTCCAACTTGCAGCTTTGGCATCAATTTTCTTAAAAAAAAAATCTAGTCTGCTGCTAACATGATCATTTTTAATCAACTAGCTTGTTAAATAGGAAACAGAATTATATTATTTTGTTGAAAGGTATTAGCATAACAGCTTGGGGGATGAAATAACAGATGAGGGAAAAAGGGATAAAGTGTAATGTATTGTGGCGATTCATGTTCACCACACTGACAGCGACAAAAAAAATAAAATAATAATAATTCATGTGTGTTTGCATTTGAGGTGGTGAAATGTTGCAATTCCTCTAAAATCCTATAGGTGGTGCATGTTAAACTATTCACATGTTGACAGGCAGCACAGCATCCTGTGTAGTGGGAGCGAATTATTTGCTAAATTAATTTAGAATTGAAACAAAATCTGAAAAAAAAAATGTAATATAGAATTGGGATATTTATGAAATTGAGATACTGTAAGAATTGCAATACAAATCGAATAAACACCTAGGTATCGTGATATCGTATCAGGAGGTCCCAGTTGATTCCAAACTCAAATTCAAATTCAAATTTTATTTGTCACATACACAGTCATACACAGTACGATATGCAGTGAAATGCTTGTACGACCGCAAGTGACCTTAAAGAGAAAATAAAAACTATATATACGGAATAAATATTAATAAAAAGAAATACAGAAGAAGATAAATTTAACTAGTAAAATTAACTGTACAAATAAGGGCATGATAAAAATATTTGAAAGTTTAGAATTCCATATGTATTATAATAAAAAGAAAAAAATTACATTTATTTGTTTATCTTTGTACAGTGTCATTAATCCTAGTCTAGACAAGTGAAGAATTGTCTAGATTTCAAGGTCAGTTCCTGAAGCAGGATGAGTGAGACTTGAGGACTGAACGTATATCAATGCCCTTAATGGAAGTTTTTTCATCTTCCATCCTCAAATGTTCCAACTCCCTCTATTTCTTCAAACTCTGAGCCTGATTAGCATGCTGAAGAACAGCTGGAAAACGGCGATGCATAATAAATCTGTTATTTACATTGTTTACGAGCTCTCCTCTCAAATATGAATTCCTCCCGTCACCTATTCCCAGTGGTTGATGATTAAGTTAGTGAAGGTGAAATAAAGATCGTTGGCCGCAGGTGACGGCAACGGTACAGAGTGCTTTTCATTTGCACGACAAATTAAAATCATGGCCGGTTGATGTAATAGGGTGGTCCAGGACGTGACGAGACCGAGCATGATTTCTCTGTTTGGGTCATGTTCAATGGATTTCAACTGGAACTCTTTCGGACTTTTAACTAGCTTGTGTGGTAAATATAAGGGAATATAAAAGTAAATATAGCTCAGTGGTTAAGACTACGGGTTGGAAGGTCCCAGGTTCAAAACCAACAACCACCTCTGTTGGGCCCTTGAACAAGGCCCTTAACCCTCATCTGCGCAGAGGTATAGTGAGATAATGTAAGTTGCTCCGGATAAGAGCGTCTGGTAAATGTGGTAATATTTTGCTAACTAGCAGAAATCTAATAGCCATGGTACGACTTGAGGTTTGTTAAATTGTTGCCAAGCAACTGGGAAACATGGATGGCCAATCACGTACTAGTGACTCACTAACGCTAATTATTTAGTTAGCTGGGTTAAACGTTTGACAGTTGAAAGGGGACGATATTATCAGGAACATCAACATTTGGTAACTTACTGCTGAATAAAATTACACTTAGCACTGTCATCTTGCATCTCCAGTGTCCAGGTTTGATTCCCGACTTGGGTCTGTGTGCATGGAGGTTGCATGTTCTCCCCGTACTTGGTAGGTCTCCTCCAGGTACTCCAGTTTCCTCCGATAGTCCAAAGACCTGGCATCTATGGTCACTAGTTGGACTGCAGAGGTTCCTAGATGGATGGATGGAAGCTCAACATGGCTACTCACAGCCAACATTTTAATCTTACATAAAATAATTTGCTTTAAATAAAAATTTATTAATAATAAAAATTACAGAGTGTTGTTTAGAGAACGAAAATGTTTTGAAAATGCTTTTTTTTTAACCTCACAATTAGCTTGCTAGCTTGATGCTAAAAATAAAAGGCCGATATGAAGGCATCCATGTCCAATGCAGTATCATAATATAATATAATATTCAATTATTTGTCACATGTACCTTACAGCACAGTGAAATGATTTTTTCACACATACTCAGCCAGGCTACATCGCCTGTGGCAACTTGGCGGTGCTGGGGCTTGAACCCCCGACCTTCTGATCAGTATCAATAACCCGCGGCCTTAACCAATTTAAAATATAAAATATGCTTGGTGTATATTTTTAAATGAATCTATTTACATGCAAATTGATTAGTAATTTATGGTTATGCTGCGTTTAAGAAATATTTATAATCGTTTTTTTTTTATAATATTTAATAATATTGGTACTTTTTTTTTTTTGCTTTGTTTCTTTTCATAAAACATACAAATCATTTAATAGCTATTATTATTATTATTATTATTAAAAATTGGTCATATTTGTTTTTGCTTGTCAAGTCTAGCTTGTTCATATTCTATAGTTTAGTACATGTAGGCCACAACCAATGGCAGATCAGCAAGTGCAGAAGATCAGCATGTACGTTCCTCACATTTTTAACGAACCGTTAATATTTATTTGAATGAAACCTGACTGAAATTGTGCTCTGCAGTTCAACAGCTAATATGCTAAATTGTAAATACGCTAAAAGTCAACATGAAGCACAAAGCAAAAAAGCAATCACGTTATCCGACTGTATATCACTGACGTTTTTTTTTCCACAAACAAGGCCTTGTTTCTTAGTTAAAAAGAATAAACACTCTTCTCAGCGTATAAATCTGGCGACCTCGTGAAGCCTTTACACTCTGTGGTTCAATCAATCAGCCAAACGTCTGCGTCCTTACGGGAATATGAACAGATTGCGGGATGGTTTAAAGTAATCGCCCATATTGCTGGAGATTTTGCCTCGGCCTTGTCGTGTCACTTAAGCTAATGGGGTGGTAAAAAAACAGCACGTCGCGGGCAGTATTTCACACATGTCCTGAAAAAAAAGGGCTAAGTTTTGAGGTAATAAAGTGTATTGGAAGGGCAGGGCATTTTCTCTGTCAGACCAAGCAGGATGTTTAGCATATAAATGTGTGAATGATGAAACTCTGGTTAATGAAATACTTTCTCAAAGCAGGAATGATTTAGGTCCAAGAAGGTGACCCGCAGAAGATATAGCGTTTGTATTAATCACAATACAATATTGAAAAAAAAAGTGTTTTACATTTTGTTTTGTTTTTTGTGTTTCATATAATTCTATTCTTTGTTTATATCCATATGCATCTTAATTTAATGTATGTTTATTTATTCATCTATCTATTTATGCATCCATCCAATGGTTAGACATACCATAAAAACGACCCGCCTGTTATTGTGTGCTGCTAAATCAGGTCTGACCTTCTTGGACCCATGAGACCTCTGAAGGAGTGTGTGGTAACTTGCACCAAATCATGCCCAATCAGACCTGTGCAGTTTGAAGGCTGTCTAAACATCTTGACTCAAAGCCTCAAACAGCAAGCCATCCATATGATAAAAGAAAAAAGGAAATGTGACCCACCAGACCAGGCCATCTTCTTCCATTGCTCCGTGGTCCAGTTCTGATGCTCATGCGCCAATTGTAGGAGAATTTTGAGCACTTCTTCAGCCATGACCCTACAACAAACCCTATAACCAAATAATTTTAATTCTGAAATTGTGACTTTTTTTTTCGTCGTTTTTAATGTGTTAAAACTTACACTTTACAAAAAAGTTTGTTGCTAACAATTCGCATAACTAATTGCATAGCCGGTATTTAAAACTAGTAGACATGACAGTTTTGAACATTCCATTTAATGTCACTTAGACGTTCTGTGACACAGTTGAGCAACTTTTACATCTAAAAATTTAATATGCAGCTAAAGAAACACTTGAATCGAGGAAATTGGTTGTTGATCAGTTTTGAGAAACATTTTAACCTGTCAGTGTTGATCATTAGTAGTTTTTATACATTTACATAAAAAAAATATAAACTTGTTTTTGTTAATTACTTGCCATGTTTAGGATATCCATTTGGGACTGTGTGACCAAATAAACTGATGGTGCATGTAAATTATAAATGTGCTTATTACTTGCTGTTCCTAAATGACATCACTTTTAAAAACAAGTCCAAACTGTACAGTACACTTACTGTAGGTCGGCTCACAACAACACAGTTGACTGGCTAAGTGTTAGGCGCCCTCTGCTGAGCAAAGTCAGAATAATTTCAGTGAAACCCTTGAAATCAGTTACACAAAGATCTCAATTAAATAAAATTATAAGACTCAGAGTTGAAAGCATGAATTATTTTTAATTACTGTGAAAGTAAAACAAGATATATTTACAGACATGTTTCTCACTTGAAATACATACAAAGAAAATAAAAATAGAATACAACCTTGTAAAATTAACTAATTATTCTTAAATCTGCTTAAAAAAAAAAAAAGGAAGAACAATAACCGTAATAAAAAGTCAAATTATAAACAAGGTACCAAATACTATTTGGGCAGATACAGTATATGCCGATATGCAGTTATAAACAGCAATTTGTAATCATCAGCACCAAAATACTCATAATAATCGTCATGATGGCAAACATGATGTTAAAAGCTATGTTAAAATTAATCTCCAGAAGTAACTCTGTGACTGAGGGAGAATTTATTACTAAACTAAAGCTGGTGTGATTTTAACTCAATCACCAGAAAAAAAAAAAAAAAAAAAAAAAAAAAGATAAACCTAACAGATATGTAACAGTAGATTAGTTTTATGTAAAAAAAAAAAAAAAAAGAAACTCAAGCCAGAATTTTTAAAAAATATTCTTTTGGTAATAATTTATGTTAGAAAAGTAGATCTATGAAAGCCTAAAATGGGCAACCTGAACTTTAAATATTTTTCCTGGTCGCTACTTCCATTTTGATAACAGGTAAAAGCATTACCTTCACCCCCCTTTTTTTTTTTTTTTTTTTTTTTTTTTAAAGTACCAACAGCTCTGCTTTCTAATCTGCTACTGCCTAGTACTTGCAAGCTAAGATTTTCTGTGTCCTCACCACTTCAGGTTATAAAAGTTGCCTGATGAAACAAAGTGGTGGTGATGTTAGTGTCATCAAGAGGGACTAATAAAAGAAATTATAAATGTTATGATGATTGTACCTTGTACCACATAATTCAGTTTTGCAAAATTCAACCACGTATCTGGGCATAAAACAGACGCACATACAATGCAGCATTTGAAAACGCAATGATACACACTCCGGAGTGAATGACGAAATCGTCACTGCTCACAATTAGGATAATATTTGCCCTTCATAACAATACTTTACAAATTAATACTGCGCCATAGTGTTGAGCAACACTCGCTAAACCTGTGACGGTGTTCTGAACAGGACACAGGACTGAACCTGAAAACTACGAACAGAGGACGAAGGGGACGGCAATAAATAATGCAGTAAAGAATTCTGATGTGTATCTAAACAAGTATGTAGTTAACGTGAGTTAGCTATATTTATTAAAGTTAGCTAAATTTAATATTTGTTTTCTGTGTACTGTAATAATAGAAAGCAAGCTAAGACAAAAGATGGGGTGGATGGAAATTAATGTCTTCCATGGATGTCAATTAACCTACACAACATCCTATCATTTAAGACTTAGCCACCCTTATTGCCGTTTTTTGATCATAAAATGCAACATGGGCTAAGGTGGCAAATGTCCACTAGGGTTATTGGATGCTTTCGTTTAAAAGCGGGTTCGTCTCCCACACATACACACTGCAAGCATTACTGTTTACAAACGTACTTCAACCGTTGATCTATAAATTAAAAATTTTACAGACACTGCAACTTAAAGTAGAAGAGACATATTTTATCTTAATTTTTTTTTTAATTGGAGCTTTTTTCAATGTACAGTTTAGCATAAAAGACTGGCCATAGTCAAGTATAAAAACTAACTTTTCATACGAGTGCCTAACATTAGCTAGTTTGCTAATAAAACTCAACTGTTAGCCTTATAATATTGAAAATTCTACAACAATTTAATTAAATGCTCACTATCTTTAATCATCTTAACCACAAAAGATAACTAGCATAATTTAACCAGTACGCGAGCACTTCTTAAATCTTAAATCCTATTTAAATCCTTAAAACACACTGCATTTTGCTAATTGGTTCTTGCTTGAGGTAATTACACAGCGTAATAGTTTGGCTAATAGCAGTTAGCTGGCGACAAAGGTAATGTCAATTTCGGGTAGTTGAATTTAGCTTAATATAACTGAATAAAAAAAAATATATATATATAAGCTTGTGGTGATGTCACATGGTCAGCTGTGTGATCTATGAGCCAAATAAATTTAAGCTCCTCCTTTCCTTCAGGTGCAGAAACATTATTATGCTTTAGTGCTAACAAAACATTGAGAATCCAAATTCGCAGGGTCCAGCGTTCAACACAATCGATCAATTACGTTCTTCATCATGGCTGATGCAGGTGGTTTTGTGTGTGTGTGTGTGTGTTTGTGTGGAAGGGAATGTGTGTTTGGAGCATGTATTCTGAATGTGCCTACTGAAAAAAACAAAACAGTCTAGATAAAGGATTAAAAGCATGCTCTCTTCGTCATACTCTGTCAGTTTCGATTGCTCCTCTGTCCGATCTCTGGAGGCTTCTGACGCGGTCGAGCACCCAGTCGATGTTGGGCCGCTCCTGAGGATTCGTCACCATGATGGAGCTCAGGAGCGTCTGGAGTCCTTCAGAATAGCTGTTACAGAGCCAACAGAGCAACATTAGCATAATGGCTCACTACCATAACGGCAGTCAAGCTAATTGTACAACAACAACCAGAAAAGTTTATCAAGTAATTCCTGATTCGTCATAATTTTCACTAACACTAGCTAGCTATGATGATTTATGATATAAAATGTAATTATAAATAGAGATTTTTTACTGGTAACATAATAGGATTTCTGAAGTAAAAGTCATGTTCCTTGCTAATGCTAAGGTATCCTGACAGGATTTGTAATTCATAAACATTCATAATCTACACTGCTTATGCTAGCTAGCACAGGGTTAGCCTGACAGAGATTTGAAATCTTTTAAAGGTCTTCATAATACTGCTAATACTCGATCGCTAGGTAACATGGAAGGATTAATTGCCGACCTTATACATTAAAATCATTAAACATTCATAATCTAGCCTATATAATATGCTAAACCGCTAAGAAAAGATTTATATGCATGTAAAATTAGCTGGGTAACATTTGTAAAATGTACAGGAATTGTAAGAGTCCTTTATAAATGTTCATATTCTGCACGGCTAATTCTAACTAGGCTATGTAACAGGTAACATGACAGAATTTCTTCCAATAATATGTAATGATAAATTTATAACAAAAAAAAAAAAAATTAGAATGACTGTTGATGCTAGTTGTCTAGCATCTGACAGGAGTCCTAGAAGTCTTTTTAACGAAAGTGTTTTAGATGTCATACAACTAAAACTAGTTTTACTATCTATTTTATGAATGAGGTTACCTGAACTAAATTTTAAACCATTCAGAAATGTTCATAAACTTCACTGCTGATTGGATTCATAAAGCACTCATAATGTGGTTTTACGATTGGATTCGTAATGTAGAATTTAAAACATAAAAAAAAAATTTATTGTCATGATACAGACTTAATGCTAGCTAGTTGAAATATGCTAAACTGACTGGATTTCTGAGAGACTTTTTAAGCAATAGGCTAAAACGTTTAACCTGGTAGGAATTAAAAATCCTTCATAAATGTTTGACATTCTTCGTTAATGGCACGTAGTTCAGTGGCTAATCTGACAGGATTTCTGAGGGTAGCTTGCTAGCTAACATGACAGAATTTCTGAAAGTCTCTATATGTACAATAAACAAAGATTTGTTTTTCATTTACAGTGATGACACAACCTAGCTAACTAAAGCTAATATGACAGGATTTCTGACCTGCATGATTGTGGAATGGCGACCGGGTTTTGGACAGCCAGAGCGACGCTGTCTCCTTTCTGAAATATCAGATCGTACGGTCCTTCCAGCATCATCATGGAGTATAGCACACACCCTAAGGACTGACAACACACACACAGTCAATAAATGTCAGTTAAAAAGGGAAATTGAGTTGAGTATAGTTTATATGCAAGTCAGAAAGTTTGTTGCGAACAGATAACAGACGCTTACGGTTAGCAGTTTAGCATCGCTGTGTAAACTGCATTTCTACATAATTTGATAGTATTGAATGTTTGCTAATATGATTTCAGACAGTCTGGAAAGCCATGGCACAACTAAAACTAGAGAAAACTTTTGGAATGTCAATAAAATACCCATGTTCATGTCCTGTGTTCTTTAACAAGTTACACTACTTCTAGCCACTTCATGCTTCATGGATTATGAATAGAAAAAGCGTTACACCTTGCTAAACTGGTAGCCATTTTCTCCCATTATTCATTAGCTACATTAGCCTCACACCGTAGCTCCAGAAAATAATCTTTCTTCATAGCTTTCTCACCCAAATATCTGTCTTTTCGTCAATGATACAGTGACTCTCCACGTTGAAAAGCTCTGGAGCCCTGTAGGAGATGGTGCATCTCTGAGCTGCCCAGTCCTGAGCGAAAAATAAAAATCAGAACAAAAATAAAAGTGAGAGATTTTTAACAAAAATGACCACTTAAAAGAACGGATGATTTGTTCTCCTACCTGTACAGTCATGGCCTCTCTGGAGCCCTTCACTTCGATCCGGGCTTTGTTCATAGAACCGAGGTCCATCAAAACCGGCTTGTCGTTCTCCTCCAGCAGCACGTTGGTGGGCTTCAGGTCTCTGATCATCACAGTCAATTAGGTACAGGGAATTAGTTGAACAAATCAGTTTCATCACTTAGGCTAACATAATTTTGTAATTTTTAAATTTAGCAATATTACTTTCTTAAATAAATAAATTTTGTAAGAAGAACCAAAGTTTATGTTTAATATTAAAATTTTTACTATATTATCATTATCACATTAGCAATGGGAATCAGGTGCCGATTTTATTTGTATTGCAATTCTATATGGTTCATGATTTTGCACATATCTCTATTTTATATTGTGTTTTTTTCTTCTATTTATTGTTACAATTCTAAACAAAAAAATTATTTGCTCCCACCAAACAGGATGCTGTGCTGCTAATGTGTGGATAATATAGAGTGTACCACCTGCAGGATTATGAAGGAACTGCAACATTTTACCACCACAAATACAAAAGATATAAAATGTAAAAAACCATTTAAAAAAGTTTTTGGAGACAGTGCAGTGATGCATAAATTATGAGCCTAAAGAATTATGATACGTCACTAAATCGATTTTTCCTCCATCTCTAAATCACAATGTAATTCCATCTTTAAATTTTAAGAGGCGGAGCATGTCCCTAAATGACACCACACTGCAAAAAAAAAAGAAAAAAAAAAAAGGTCAATGCTGGATTGTTACCCAACAGGTCTACCTTCATAATTTTACACTCATGTATACCTTACATTAGTATTGGGAAAACTGCTTTATCTAAAGGAGAGGTGTTTATAATAATTGGCGAGTGTGCCCGATACCCTGCTCGCAATCCCCTTAGTAAACGAGGCAGGCTACCAACAAACTCCCAATGTAGGAGTTGCTTGTTTGCTAGTCCATTCTGAGAACTTTACCTGAATTTATAACACTAGCAAATTTTAATTTTTTTGTCTTTCCCTCCCACTGTCGAATTGCTAACACAGGGCAACAGTTAGAAGTGAATCTACATGTGTTACATGGTACAATTGTCTATTATTTATCTATTTACAGTTTATGTTTGTCAGATTATCAGTCAAACTAGGACTGATTTAGCAACTGAAACTACCTCAAAAAAGTGGAACAGCGTACAAAAGGTTTCGGGAATGACCATATGAGCAATTTCCCTCTGGGATTAATAAAGTTCTTTGAATCTTAATAAAGTTCTTTGAATCTTGAATCTTGAATATCAGAAACAGGCTCAAAAATGCTGAGTCACTGCTAAATTGCTAACTGCTAAGTTCTTTGAATCTTGAATCTTGAATATCAGAAACAGGCTCAAAAATGCTGAGTCACTGCTAAATTGCTAACTGAAACAAAATGGCAAACTTGTGTTCATTACGAGCTTTTACAACCATTACATCTTACAGTATGCTGCAAGGGGACTACAGCTCACATCAGAAAATTATGTTGGATGAGTAGACCCTGCTTTCTTAGCGACATTAGCCTTGGAGCTAGCAGTGTAAAACGAACCTGTGTGCGTATCCCTTGTCATGGATGGCTTTTAGACCTTCACAGATGCCACGGAAAATGTGCAGGATCTGGCTCTCGGGCATGGAGTTACCTTTATCCCTCAGCTTCTCCAGGACGGACCACAGACTTCCTTTCTGCAACAGGACAGAAAAACACACGTCCAACCTCAACTCTTCTGAAGCAAACATTTTAGATGGTAAACTTTCCCTTAGAACTTTCCTTTCTGTTTGACCAATATTAGCCATTGTACTATTATCGATGAGTGAGAATGCTAAGCTTAGCAACAGTCAACATGTGCAGTTAAAAAACTGATCCCAAGCTAGAAAGGCTAATTTTTTTTTATCAAATCATATTCAGACAGCACTGACTGACCTTGTGGCTCTCTATACTTGCTTTGTAATGAAATCAATTTCAGCCTTTTATGCTAAAGTTCAAATTTTGAGGTATTGTTTCTCTGAAACTCTGGTGGAAAATAAGTATTTGGTCAATAACAAAATTTCATCGAAATACTTTGTTATATACCCTTTGTTGGCAATGACGGAGGTCAAACGTTTTCTGTAAGTCTTCACAAGGTTTTCACAC